>CM038232.1:35159862-35759862 GCA_021442155.1 Cymbidium sinense
TCATTTAAAACAAACTCTCATATCATCTGTCAAATTTCAAACAAGGCTAGACACTCAGCTATAAATTGTTGGTATTTCCATGACAAAGTCTACAATCCTCATCAGTTAGCTCTTATTGTTGGTACACCATCCTCTTCAAGAAACAACTAGTTTTTTTTGTGGTGGGGGCTACCACACATCTTACCTCTAATGAAAATTAACTTTTAGACTCAACAAAATACAAAGGTGATACAATAGTAACTGTTGGAAATGGATAATTTTTTCCAATCACACATGTTGGACAAGGTCTCTTACCTTTACCTCATTATAAGTTAGCTCTCACTCAACTTCATCGAGTACCCAATCTTGCTTATAATATTATTTCAATTCATCAACTTACAGCTAATAGTGATAGTTCTATTACTTTCATGGTCAATAATTACCTTATCAAGAATCTTTGGACCAAAAGAAGTCTTGCTTAAAGGTCCATTTATGTTTCTACCTAGTTCATTACCAGAATCAAGTCGTAGCTTCCAAACCGCTGACTCTCATCTCTATTCGGAAAATTCTCAACCTCTGACACATATGTCTTGGCCATCCCCATTCTAAAGTCCTTCAAACACTAGCAAATATGTTGTCATATATTTATATTCAAACAATTGTATGTACTTTTGCCTAGCTAAAGCTCACAAACTTCTTTTTCATTCCTCTTCCACTACAACAAAACAACCTCTAGAACTCATTCACTCTAATGTATGGGGTCCTTCCCATATATAGTCCTTACAATCTTAAAAATATTTTATAATTTTTATTGATGACTTTACTAGATATTCCTATGTCTATCTAATGCATGAAAGAATTGAAGTATTCAAAATCTTTGTTGAATTTAATGCTTTTATGGAAAAACAATTCAATAGACCTATTTAGACTTTTCAAACAAATGGAGTAACTGAGTTTACAAACCACAAAATGCAAACTATGCTCAAACATTGGGGAATTATACATCAATATTCTTGTCCTTACACCACCAACATAATGACATTTTGGAATGAAAGCATTGTCACCTTTGGAAACTACTCGACAACTTCTTATTGAAGCCTCAAAAGCATCTATAGTCTAGTCTGAAGCATCGTTAACTACTTGCTATCTCATCAACAAATTACCATCCACACTCCATAAACAACAGTCTCCACATGAATTATTATTTGGTGTCAAGCCCACATATACTCACCTTAAAATTTTTGGGTGTCAATGCTTCCCATGGCTTAGACCTCGTCTTCATCAAAATATTTTTTTTCCTTTCTCCAAATCCTATGTATTTCTTGAGTATGCTTCCTCTCAAAAAGGATATTAATGTCTTGACCTTAAAACCAATAAGATATATGTCTCACGACATGTGGTCTTTAATGAAAACTTTTTTTCCTTTAAACAATCACAATAGCACTTTCCATCCTCTTCCACAAACTACTTTCCACCACTACTCCTAGTACCTACTTCTACCATACCAACAAATTTGGCTGAACAAATTATTTCATCCTAATCTCCATCATCTATTCCTTCCAGTATGAAACCATAATCTTGGGGATCTAATAAAATTTCATAAGACTTTCATGTTGACAATCTTCAATGAATCTTACTCGGTAAGCCATAATTTTTGCTTATGACCAGTATTTTACAGTGCAAAACAGAAAATACATACCCATCATCACATTGTTGCATATATCAGACTCATCCGGTGTCAGAATTGAACTTATTTGGTATCGTTAGAAAGATAACCAAATTATTTATGATTTTTATGTTGACAACCTTCGATGAATCTCAATCGGTAAACCACATATTTTAGGCATGCTCGACAATTAGTTGTGCCAAACAAAAAATACCTACACAATCTCACCTTTCTCCCATAACGCACTTGTCCGATGTCCGAATTCAGTGATCCTAGTATCATTGGAAAGCTTATGAAATTTTTCACAACTTTCATGTTGACAACTTTTGATTATGCTAGCTCGATCAGTGTAATTTTTACAAGAAGCAATGCTTACTTTTTTATCTATGTGGCTAGACAACATGTTCTCGGCTTTGAAATATCAAAAGGAGAAAATAAAACAAGAATTAATGAAAAATAGAGAATTCTTAGTCAAACTTTTAACTAATATAAACTAACCACACCTCAGTTCACTACATAACTAATAATCAACATCAAAGGAAATACATACAAATAATACAAATACATAAGTCAATAAAAGTCAATAAGCTTTATACAAACTAGTACTACAACTAAAAGGTGTCACTTATCTAGAAAATATAAGAGTAGAGATGATTATCATCGATGAGGTCTGCGTGGCAGAATCGCATCACTCCCAGGAGTGTAATGAACTAGTGGTCGTCATGGCCGATCTCATAGATGATATTCTTGATGCTACTCCTCCTCAACCTGCTCGGCAAGCTATGTGAGTAACCCAGATGTGTAACGTCAGGTATCTCAAGTGAAGCCTATGTAGGGAGGGAGAAACAATGATACACTCCATACATGGACCATATCTAGGAGGGATTCGCACATGCCATGGATGGAATTGAGTCCGCTTGGCATCTTGATATGAATACTGTGGCAGCTCTATGAATGTATATGTAGATGGATCGACCATTAGCATAGAAGATGGACTAGCATCCATCCCTATTGCATCTAGTTGTCTTGACGATGAAGTTCCTGGAACATTAGTGCCCTTGTACCTACTATCAGATATGTGCATATTACATTACAGCTCCCTACACAACTCCTCATACTTGTTGATTGATTGTTGAAATTTTGTATCTTTGTCTCTCCAAAAATAAGGCTAGAATATGTCTTCGGTAATCAGTATATGCTAGAACGGTGTAAAAATGAAGTTATTTAGTACCATTTCATTATAAAAAGTAATAACTTTTAACTTGCGACATGCTTACCATTAATTGCTCTTTAGGTTGTTGAGGGTAATAAGTTTTTAGAAGAATTGTTGATGCCTTCAATATGTAAAGTGAAACCTATAACTAATACCACCTCATATATCGGTTGATTGTCGGGTCAACATCCTATTAGGAAGCATATATTATGATAGTAGAATCATGTCTGCTTTCCTACTGTGCAATTTACATATGGTGGTAATCAATCCAATTAATATCTACTTTCCCTTGACCATCCACTAACTTGAAGGCGGGATCAACTGGTGCTACATCAATCTTTGGTGAAACGTCGAACTATCTGAGAACAAGATCAGGAAGGTACCACTCAACTAATTTTTAGCTAATTAATGGTACTCTAGCAAGCCATATCTTCTCTCTATCTAAGCATATATCTATGACTCGCACACGAATTTGATGTCCATATGTCTCCCAGATCATCTGTGCATTTTGTAAGAAATATTAGGTACAAATGTTGACATCTTATAATGAATTCAACCAATAAATTTATAAAGCAATGTACTTAACTGTGCAACAGCTCATCAAGTTCATATCTATAAATTTTGATGTGGGTCGGTGTCATCTCTCATATAAATCCTTCATTCCATCTACACCCTATGCTTAATCCATCTATATCTGTAGAGTATGGTATATGTAATCTAGGTCTACACCCATGACTATCCTCTCATGCCTATACCTATAGTAACTGTAGGCTTCTAGCCATATTCATATGCTTCAGCTTTGTTGCCTCATCTAACTCCATGTATAAATGAGCAAGCACAATAGATCCCAATAAAAACTCCCTAAATGCAACAATATCCTCCAGTAATGGTGGATACTGCAAGTGAACCTCTAACCTGATGTGTCCAGCAAAAGGAAACAACCAATAATAAAGAATATGTAAGCTCTAGCATACATAACAAACTCAACTTCAATGAGATCTAAATAGGATTCACTATAATATGTCCAATGTAACCACTGCAGAGGCAAACAAGTATGTGCATGAGCTTGTCCCATATGGAATTTTGATGTGACATGTGGTTGGACCGGATCATAGTACATGACATATGCCTTCGAGTGTGCTCCTATCAACTCATCATAACAATCTACTGATGAAGTCCATCACTTTCCTTCCTCAACAATAATTTGGTCAACTACATGTAGATCATCAATCTGAACACTCAGAATTATAGTAATATCTTGTAGCGTAATCATCATTTCTCCAACCGAAAAGTGAAATGTTTTTGTCTATGATGACCAGCATTTAACAAATGATGTGAGCAAGTGGTGATCAAGATGAATGTACAACATCCATGACACATAATCCAGTCTGACTGCTCGCAGAGCACTCATAAATTTTGAACAATTAACTAGTCATTCCTTAAACATCAATAAATGAAAGGCAACCTCAAACATAGCAACCTGAATAAAATAAAATAAAAATCATTACTTAGCATTATATAGTAATTTATAATATAACCAAAGCATGTGAAAAAAGAACTCATACCATATCATAATGTGTTTCTTTGTGTCAACCACGTAAGGCAACCATACTAGGATGATCTTCAGCCGGTGGAGGGCCGTAGTTCACAACATGCTCCTTTGCTCTTCTTCGCCTTCTGTGAGTGAGGCGCGGTGCTTCTTCAACAAACATTATACCTAACAATAAGTTGAAATTTAAACTAAATAATTAAAAATAATACAGTATGATATAGTCTATAACAAATAACATCTTTAAATATATGTATCCATAGCAGTAGCATGTAACTACACAACATCTTCTAACAATAGGTTACAACATATAAAAATAAAAGAGGTTACAACATATATATCTTGTGATTACATACAACTGATAACAACAAATAGTACGTTATAATAGGTAGTAAAAGTAGGTAGTACATATTATGTAACATCACTTAAAAGTATAACTGACATCTTCTACAAGAACAACTGGCAGCAATTTCAAAGAGCAAGTAAAAGTTCAGTAGTAGATATATAATAGTGCAACAGATTACACACAACTGACAATAGCTTATAATACATTACAATAGACAGTACAAATTCTCAAACACAAAGACTCTAAACTAGGTTAAATTATATGATGTGGATTCTGAGGACATGTTGTTCTGTTGTACCTAACATTTTTGCATATGCCACAAATCATGTTACTCCTTATAATATTCTCATCCATTGTATTTTTTATTTTGATTATTGTAGGTTGACCAGCCTTTCTTTTAACATTTGAAGGAAGATACTCCGACACAATTCTACTTATTATATGTTCATGGCAAGCATTCCGATCAGGGATGACATGGAATTTGTGTTAAAAATCTAAGGTATAGTAGGCAGAGACATATTGAATCTGACTCTGATGTACTTGTCCCAACACAGAAATTACATGAGGGCAAGAAATATGATAGGCTTGGAATGTCTATATGTACACATGTAATCATGATTCTGTACCAGCTCAACCTTGAATGTCATGCTCGATATATCAAAAACTTGAAACTCATTAGTGTTGATCCTTATTAGTTCCATAAATCTCTTTGTCTCTCATTCATTACTCTATAGAATATTCTTGGCATGTGGAGAAAAAATGGAGTCATGCTGGTTACTTAGGTCTGTTGCTATCTCAAGCTGTTTCATGAAAAGTGAGACAATATTATAATATATTGTAGTAATTAGTGCCTATATAGACAGGTCACGTGCCCACTTCAAGATACCGTTGAAGTATTCAGATGCATTTGTGGTCATGTGTCATACATATAGCCACCCTAATGAGTTAAATACCACTATTACACATCCCTTGAAACCAACCAATAATAAGTTTCATGCTTTATATTCTTAATATCAGCCATATATCATTTGAAAATGCGAATATTATCAGTATTACCTGCAACATACATCTTCTAGCATATGAAGTCAACGTCTCCTATGCCTATTTGCTAAACAGTTTTTTTTTTTTTGAAAATTTTTTCTTAAATGTCGTAGGCAATATCGATGCGCAGCCCAAATGAAATATTTCTCTACAACCACGAACAAGGTCTGTGTGTCTATCAAATATGATGCACAGATCACCTCTTGTAAAAACTAATGAGATTAAGTCCTAGAGTGTTCGTAGAAACCAAACTCATGACTTAATACATTCAGATTCAACAACTACAAAGGCTAATGGAAATAAACTATTATTGGCATTAATCTTAATTACGTTGAGAAGAGTCCCCATATACTTACCTATAAAAAATGTCCCATCAAGACATAAAACTGGGCAACAGTACTACCACCTGTAATTGAAGGCTCAAATGATCAGAAAATTCATTGAAAATGGTTTGATTATGTTGAGTATACTCGATATATTGATCATAACATAACTGAACATACAGTGCCCATAAACTTCTCTAACGATCGATAGGATTCCTCCCAACTTTCAAAAATAATCTTAATTACCTTATGACGTGCATCCCAAGCCTTCATATAAGATACTATTACATCAAATTTGGACTCTATATGACCTATAATTTATCTCGGTTTTAAATCTAGCTGATGTCTAATTACAGGTTGAATAAAATAATTAATAAACTGTGACATATATTGTCTGTGTCCTGCATTCAGCACTGAATAGCTATAGGTATGAGGTGACCTAATACTACCAATCATCCATGAACTACCTAACCTCTTGCTTGAGTTTGCATGTAATCGCCACATACAAGGTGTAGTATGGTGATCATAATACATGCACAGTATAGTGAATTTCACCATATATAATAAAATCAATATCATCTAGTATAGGCCATCCCTAAAGAGTAAATTGAAGTTGGTTCTTGTCATGAAAGCACATACTTTCTAAAAGCTCATCTAGAATGTAACTTCATTGTTCAAAACTTGATTCGTTTGACGGCCCATCAAATGTAAGCTCATCATCACACTCCCTAGTTGTTTCAGAACTACGAATATACTCATTGTTAGATAACAAGTGTTCTTCAGTATGACTTGTTCTGAAAGAGTAGACTTTAATCAGGTCTCCGGCTATGGAACATGGCTCTCTGGCCCTTGAAATAGGTATGTAAGCATTATCATCATCATTCTCATCAATATCAGTACTTGTTTCACTAAGCATAATTTGATATCCCTCAACTTTAGCAAATAATGAATCAATGTAATTATCTTGAGGTTCACCAATAAAATTAGAACTTATCTCAGCAAAAAATAAGAATATTCTACTTGAGCAGAGTCATGTACTTCGGCTTGAGTAGTTAATTATGAAGCTGGTTTAATGTATTCAATTCTAGCCGGAGGTCTCTGACCCTCCTCAGTATTATTTATTTCTCTTTCTTCATACATTATTTCCTCAACTTCCACATAAATAATTATAGGTTGCAGACATGTTGCATCGATTATGGACTAGTAGACTTCATCATCAATAATGTGAGTTGTAATAAATCCAATACCAAAAAGAAACCGGTTTGCAAGACTTACATAAAACTTTGCTGGATTAAATTTTAATGACCTCATAATTTACTTCTATAAGTCCGTGAAATTAATCTGCCATGAGATATCTATAAGACAGTTTTTCCCACCCATATAAGTCAGGATAAAATTTCCACTAACATTAAGTTCACCACCATAATATAAAACTATGCAGACTGTATCTAAGCTCATTTTTAACTTACACCAGTTCGCACAAAGGATCATTTATCTCACTTGGTTAAAGAAAAATATCAATTAAAGGGAACATACACTTGGTGCAATTGACTTGAAAAAGTAAAGTATATGAATTGTTACATACTAAACAAATATAAGACTAGGCATTATCTAAGGAAATAATTTCATATACCAATTAGTTCTCCAAGCACATATACAATTCTTACTCATTTACAAATTTAACAATGAAACTTTGATATTTATTCATGTAACACTCAAATCTTCATTATCGTATCAAAAAATTTTACAATCAGAGGATTTAGATAGTGTAAAGTGTCATATTATGCATAAGAATATTGTATTTCTTAAAAATATCAATTATTTATTAGATCTCTAAATAGATAAGAAAATATCCCAAACTAAATGAATAGAAGTTAACAAATCATAATATTCACAATTTATACGTACAAAATAATAATGAGAATGAGTGAAAATTAGGATACTAATGCATGAGCTGGTTGATTTAAAAGAAGTTTGAAAATAATAAATCGTATTTGAGTCATGGCATATTCAAACTATAATAAACACTGATCACGTGCAAATCCACCTATGCATGAAAATTGAATATAAAGATTTCTTCAAGCCCTCAAAAGAACTGATCGTAAACTGAATAAATTGATCTTGCAAAGCTCATATCAATATTTCTACTTAGTTAAAGTTACATATCGAATAAAAATAATTATAACCTCTAATAATGTTTCAAACTTACTCACATCTAATATGCATATCCAAAATAAGCAGATATAATGAAATAGAGTTTCAAAATAATAATCTAACAAAAATAAATAAATTACTGGCAAGCATATCTAACAAAATAATATAATATATAAGCATATTTAACAAAAAAAGATGACATTTAAGTTTCAAAATATCTAAATTGGCGACCAAAAGGAATGTCAGTAAATGGTGGCGGTGTTCTCCATTTATGCGTTCTTCACATAACGGGAGGCGGAAAGCTTGATCATCGAAATCGAAGTGGGAAAATGGGGTTCGGTAGAGAAATAGAGGGCGACTAAATTCGCCTAAAGTTAGAGATGATATGCGTGACAGCCACGCCACTTCGTTAAACGAGCAACTTGACTTATTTCTAAATTTTTTAAATGGCTAATTAGCTAAATTAAATTTTAATTATATTTACTTTAAAATTTTAGCTAAAGTCAAACTAGCCAGCAACGGGGCCACATGTCCCTCTCTTCTTTTTTTTTTTTTTGGAAAAAGTTGAGGGCGATTGCCCAATTATCCCTCTCTTCTTGGGGGAAATATTATGTGCGGATACCGCACGTAGAATTATGTGCGGATGAAGAAGAAGAATGCAGATGCATGTATGTAGTTCCGATTTCTTCTTTATTTCCTGCAGGTTTTGCATGGACTCGTAATATTTCCTCTTGAGCCGCTTAAATAATTACCGATTGTAATTAATTGGTCAGCCGGCTAAAAATATATTATATAATCAGCCGGAGCTACGTGTTCCACTTAATTATATTTTCGTACTGGAGAAGAACACGAGGGAAAATAGTACTTATAAAATTTAATCCAATAATATTATTTAATGTGAGCCGGAGCCACATGTCACCCCTCAGTCTTATCTTTCCTCTTATATAAGGTTTGATAAACATCAATAGATTAGACAAACAAGTTTATCCTCTTCCTCACAGAATGATCCCCAAAACAGTCATCACCCTCCTCTATCTCATCGACCTTATCCTATTCACCTTCTCCTTCCTGTTCTATCTCATCGGCCTCAACCCATCCTTTGAAACAGAGCCTACGCCGTGGGAGAACGAGGAACTCCTATTCTTTTGGGATTATTTTTAAAATAGACTTAGTGCTAATGATAATTAGTTATTTAGGCACGAAAAAAATATAATTAACAAAATAGGCATAGTCGTCCGTCAAACGGACGACTGGCGCCGACGTGTCTCCACGTCGGCGCCAGTCGTCCGTTGACGGACGACTAATAACTCTTTTTTTTTTTTTTTTTTTTTTTGGTTTGTAACGGGGGGAGAACGGCGGGGAGAGAGAGAGAAAGAGAGAGAAGAGAGAGAGAGAGAGAGAGAGAGAGACAGACCTTTTTTTTTTTTTTTTTATAACGACGGAGAGAGAGAGAAAGAGAGAGAGGAAGATTTTATTTTTATTAATTTTTTAAATAATATAATTATTTAAAATATAATTTAAAATTATTTTTATAAAATATTTAATAACTAAATATTTATATATTTAGTTATTAATTTTTTTATTTATATATATAATTAAATATATAATTTAAAAATATTTTTAATTATATATATAAATTTATAAATTTATTTAATATTTTTTTATTAATTAATATAATTATGTATAATATATAATTTTTATTAATTTTTGTTAATATATAATATAAAAATATTTAAAATATATAAATAAATAAATAATTAAAAGAATAAATTATATAAATATTTTATAAACTATATAAATAAAATAATTATATATATATATACATATATATTTATAAATTTATTTAGTTATTTATATGTTTAAATTATATAAATATTTTTAAGTTATATAAATAATTTAAAAATAATTTTTATAGAATATTTTTAATTATATATAAATATATATATATATATATATATATATATATATATATATTTATTAATATAAGTCTTTAATAATAATAATAACAAAAAATATAAAAAATATAAAAATATAAAAAAATAAATAAATAAATAATTTTTAATAAATAAATAAAGAAATGAATAAATATATAATATATATATATATATATAAATGAATAAATAACTAAATATTTTATAAATATATAAATAACTAAATATTTATATAATTTACAATTATTTATTTATTTATTTATTTAACTAATTATATATTTTAAAGAAATAAATATTTTTAAATAAATAAATAACTAATTATATATATATATATATATATAACTATTTATTTATTTATATATTTTAAATATTTTTAAATTATTTATATAACTTAAAAATATTTATATAATTTAAATATATAAATAACTAAATAAATTTATAAAATATATATATATATAATTATTTTATTTATATAGTTTATAAAATATTTATATAATTTATTCTTTTTTTTATTTATTTATTTATATATTTTAAATATTTTTATATTATATATTAATAAAAATTATATATTATACATAATTATATTAATTAATAAAAAAATATTAAATAAATTTATAAATTTATATATATAATTAAAAATATTTTTAAATTATATATTTAATTATATATATAAATAAAAATTAATAACTAAATATATAAATATTTAGTTATTAAATATTTTATAAAAAATAATTTTAAATTATATATTTTAAATAATTATATTATTTAAAAAATTAATAAAAATAAAATCTTCTCTCTCTTTCTCTCTCTCTCCCCGTCGTTATAAAAAAAAAAAAAAAAAAAAAGGTCTGTCTCTCTCTCTCTCTCTCTCTCTCTCTCTCTCTCTCTCTCTCCCCCGCCGTTACAAACCAGAAAAAAAAAAAAAAAAAAAAAGAGGTGGCCAGTCGTCCGTTTGACGGACGACTATGCCTATTTTGCTAATTATATTTTTTTCGTGCCTAAATAACTAATTATCATTAGCACTAAACCTATTTTAAAAATAATCCCTATTCTTTTCCGTCAGCATCTCCATACCTTCCACTTCCGATTCTCTCAAGAGTCAGCTGCCTGTTGTAGAGTACCAAAGCTTAGCCAAGAAGAAAGGAAAATCTCCCACGACTGATTGTGTTATCTGTCTTCAGCTCATGGAAGCGAGAGATCGCGTACGGGTGCTTGGGAACTGCCGCCATTCATTCCATGTGGCTTGCATGGACCGGTGGTTGGACCTCGGCCAGCTCACTTGTCCGCTGTGCAGATCAGCGGTGGTTCCGGCGGAGATCGGCCGGAGAGGACCTCTTTCAGTTTTGAAGGCTATTATGGTTGGAGATGGTTTTCTTGCTAGTCCTAGTTGATAACTATCTGGTTGAAGATTGTCGGATCTGTAAATTAGGAAGTAGTTTATTGTAGTTCGGAATAATTGCATTAAATATTTATTTTTAATATCACCAGTTTTTTGATATTTAATTTTTGATCTTTCTTCTACTTGAAAAAAAAATTTCTTATATATATTTAATTGAATGTATAAATTTCTTCATATTTTACTATTTTATCATACATTTCATTATGAGCATTTTATTACTTTTGAATTATCTATAAATTAATTATTTTGAACATTTAAAGTATAACAAAATATCTTGATTAAAAATCACATAATTTATCGCTTTGATTTGTTAATTAACATGCATGTGTCACCTACAATTTAATATTTATTTTTTGAGCACTCTTCTATTGGGAAAGTTTAGATTCATTTGGTCTTTTTTTAATCCAAAAAAATAAAAAATTCTTTTAAAAAAATCGCCAAAAATTACAACTTGAGGTAATGATATTTTCTATTTCAAATATATAAAACATTTATAATTTAATAAAAACAATTTATAAACTTTCTATAGTTATATAATAATTATAAAATGATTGCTTTGTATTAAAAATAATAATCGAAATTTTTTTTTATTATAAATTCGACGTTGTTTTTATAAGCGTGGCATAGGTTTCAAGATTGAAAACCACTTGACCACGGCTCTTCTTCCGCGTGTGACCACTTCTACAGTATGGTGTGGAACCTGCAGCAAAATAAAAAAACGAAGGAATGGAAGAAAAATAAATCGTAATAAATTTATACTGGGCATATATTTTCTATCCTTTGTCATTACATCAAATTGTCCTATATATACTATGGTGGTAAGTATAAACATTCATAATGATACACTAAGACATCAAATGCAGGGAAATTAGTATTATAATAGCGTGAAAAAGGAAATCGGCTTCCCAAGCGGAGTCATCACATCAGGTCCCCTCGGTTGTAGAAGAGCTCGTCTCGAGATAATTGGGTTGAACAACAGCTTCATCAGATGGATTATACTTGTAGATATCTCGGACATTAAAGGTAGAAGAAGTCAGCATATTGGAAGGTAACTCAACAACATAGACATTGTCATTGATTTTTTTGATTATAGGAAATGGACTGAATTTGCGGGGACTTCGTTTGGTGTATTGTCCCGGAGAAAACCACTCCTTTCGGAGACGTACCATGACAAGGTCTTCAGGGGTAAATATTTTAGGTCGCGCATGTGCATCAACTGCTGATTTATATCTTGCATTAGAGACTTGCAGGTTAGATCAAACTTCTTCTAAGAGTCGTGTAAAACTATTTGTCATAGCTTATGCTATTGAGTTTACACATTTCGGTAAGATAGGCAAATCCACGATGTGATTTGGTATCTTTACATAAACTATACTGAGTGTGATTTCCTAGTGGAGCGGTGAGTCATAGAATTGTAAGCAAATTCAACTTGTCCCAAGATCTGTCCCATTGTTTTGGGTGGTCTTGAACTAAACATCGTAGCATATTTCCAAGAGTGTGGTTCACAACTTCTATTTGGCCATCCGTCTGAGGGTGATAAGCAGAACTTAGTTGTATTATTGTTTGCAAGTGATGCCAGAGTTCCCTCCAAAAATGGCTAACGAACTTAACATCATGATCGGACATTAGACTTTTGGGCAAGCCTTAGTAGTCGAACTATCTCTTGAAAGAATATTTGTGCAATATTTAAGGCGTCGAATGTTTTCTTGCAAGCCACAAAGTGTGCCATCTTCAAAAACCTGTCAACAACTACCATGATTGAATCTAATCCCCTTACAGTTTTTGGTAAACCCATGATAAAATCAAGTGACAAATCTTCCCATATGGAATCGGGAACTGGTAATGGGTTGTAGAACCTAGTGTTTTGTGTGGTTCCTTTGTACATTTGTCAAGTTGGACATTTATCAACAAAATGGATAACATCCCTTCAAAGACGAGGCCAGAAGAATCGTTCTTTGATAATGGACAACATCTTTTCTTGACTAGTGTGGGCTACTAACCCTCCAGAATGAAATTCCTTAATGAGATGTATGCATAAAGAAGTGTTTGGAATGCATAATTGATTTCCCTTGAAGATGTACCCATGCCTCAAGGAGTAGTCATCAAATAGATGGAATTATGAGCATTATTTCCAGATTTCTGAAAAATCTTTATCTTGTTTGTAAAGTTCTTTGATAGCTTCGAGCCCTGTACGGTTGTTTGCAGGTGGAAGAGTAAGGCTGATATGCGGATGAGTGCATCAGTTACATAATTTTGTGTCCCTGATTTATGCTTCAACACAAAAGTGAATTTTTGTATGAAAATAATCCACCTAGCATGCATCCAATTAATAGTTCTTTGGGAGTTGAGAAACTATAAGGAATGATGGTCGCTACACAATACAAAATCTTGGTGAAGTAAATAGTGTTCCCATTGTTTAAGGGCCCTTACAATAACATAAAGTTCTAGCTCGTACATAGTCCATTTATGTCAGGCATCACTCAGCTTTTCACTGAAAAACTAAATTGGTTTACCTTCTTGAGTGAGCACAACTCCTATTCCTGTTGCCGATGTGTCCATCTCAACCTGAAAAGGCTTGTTGAAATCTGGAATAGCGAATACAGGGGCTGAACTCAAGGCATCTTTGATTGTGTTGAAGCAATTTTTCTATTCTTTTCCTCACATAAAGGTTTTGGACTTGAGATAATTAGTTATAGGTGTCATTATCATGCTAAAACCTTTGATGAAATGTCAGTAGAAATTGGCAAGCCCGTGGAAGCTTTGAACCTCCGTAATGGTTGTAGGAATCAGCCACTCTTGAATGGTAGAAACTTTGCGTGAATCCGTATGGATGCCTTTTTCTGAAATGATATATCCCAAAAAATGTACACTAGGGACTGCAATTTCACACTTACTCAAATTAAGGTAAAGTTTTAGCACGAAGAGTTTCAAAGATGCTAAACAAAGGCTGAAGATGATGATTAAAAGAAGAGTTGAATACTAGTATGTTGTCAAAGTAGACTACACAACAATGTCTTAAAAATGGTTTGAGTATTTCATTCATGAGTCTCATGAATGTGCTCGGTGCGTTGCACATTTCAAAAGGCATAACCTTCCACTCGTAAAGGCCATCTCGAGTTTTAAATGTTGTTTTCCATTCGTCACCAGGCCGGATCATATTTGGTGGTACCCGCTCCGTAAATCTAACTTAGTGAATATTCTAGCTCCTGATAACTGGTCCAACATATCCTCTAATCGTGGCATTAGAAATTTGTATTTTATAGTAATTTTGTTGATGGCCCTCCTATCAATGCACATACGCCAACTTCCGTCTTTTTTGGAACAAGGAGTGCTGGAACCGCGCAAGGACTTAAGCTATGCTGAATTAGTTGTTTTTCCAACATTTCACTAATGATGTTGTGTAACACCTGATGCTCTTTGGGGCTCATTCGATAATTTGGTAGGTTGGGTAGTGTCGCACTTAGAATAAGATCTATCTGGTGCAGGGGGGAAAACTATTGGAGCAGCTGCATAATAGCCTCATGTATCTTACTAGCATATGTCTCCATATTACGCTCTGTAAGCAGGACAACAAAGAGGTTTGTATAGTCCATAATAGCAACACTGAAAGTGTGCCCGTTCACCATGCACAAAGTCAATTTGTTGTCCACTGATCCTTCTGACCTTGTTGAATTCATAGGTAATAACTTAAGAGTTTTACCTTTCCACTCAAAGGAGTATGCATTGGCTTGACAATCATATATAGCTCTAAAATCAAATTACCATGGCCTTCCAAGTATGAGGTGGAACACATCCTTGTCCAAAATGTCGCAAAATACCTCACACATAAAGTGTTTGCCAATAGAAAAAGTGATACGATACAAATCAGATACAAGCATGTCTATGCTTTTCTTTACCAAATAAATTTTATACGGTTGTAGGTGTTTGGCTAACTTGAGGTGCAAAGCTTGTACAATAGATTTGAAAATTACATTTTTTTTGTGCAACCACTATCAATCAACAAATCACATATCTTACCATTGATAGTACACCTTATACGAAAAAGGGCGTTACATTGGGAACTAGATGAATGTCGAGGTGTCATGAGGAGTCTCTCAAAAATACACACTAGTGGATCTCCCTCATCTCCTTTTATCCCATCTACTTCAGATTCTTCAATTGTGGTTTCACGAGTGTGTTCCTTTTCTCTAGCCGCACCTTCAAGTAACTGAATTTGTTGTCTAGAAGAACATTCATTGGATTTGTGTCATGTCTAGAAATAGTGAAAACATTTTAGATTGGAAGGCCTAGCATATGGATTCTTCTTGGTTTGTTCTTTGGAAGGGCATCTAGTCTTAAACATTTGTTTGTCGTTTGAAGTCGAAATGCTCCTGTTAATATTCTCGGACTGAAGTGAGCTCACTTTTAGAGATGGGTTTGTAGGTTTGCCACTCGTTTCAGGTGGGGTCGAAGGTGACCTTCTTGAATGATCCGCCCTTAGCACATCTGTTAATCTGTATTTCAGCCTTATAGGCGAAGTTAACACAGATTGAACTCAATTCTAGTTTATCCCTAATAGAATCTCTTAAACCCCCAATGTAATGGGCCACCAATTGATTATTAGATTCCTGCAAATTATTTCGTGCACTGAGGCGATAAAATTCTTCAGTGTACTCGCTAACAGATTTGGGGCCTTGGGTACAATACTGGCACTGTACATGTAACATCTAATCATAATCCGTTGGTAGAAAATGCCCACGTAACATTTGCTTCATTCTAAACCAACTTTGAACAACACCATTCCCCCCTTCGACGCATTTGCTACAGTTGCAGCCACCAAGTCGCAGCTCCGCCTTTCAGTCTACAGGCGACATACTTGACCTATTTTCCGGTGGTATTTCCATGTACTCGTAGAAGGTCTCTATCCCATGCTCCCAATCCAAATAGTCTTCAATATGCAAGTGTCCGTTGAAGAATGGAATGTCCATCTTAACACGAAAATCATTGTGGCTCCGATCATCAGTAAAATGTCTCCTGGTGTTATGGCTTCGGTTTGAACACGATCATCATCGTCTGAATTAGACATCAAAATGCCTTCTTACGTTTAGGTCTTCATTGAATTCAGGATTTCCGAAAGGCTCAGCAACGAAGTGTCTTTGACTACGCTGTTGTTCCGTATTTGTGAATTGAGAAATAGGTATGGTTGCCGGATATCTCAATCTCATTACCGGAGGTAACGATTTTTCAGATTTAAGGATTTGCAACTCTCGTCGAATGTCCATCGACAGTTTGACGAACTTCATGGTTAGGGCATCCATTCTCTACGTGAGGTTGTTTTGTGATAACCAAAGAGCTTCAAGGTTGTAATCATCATCAACAACCGAGCGTTTGCTGCTCTCCTCCATTGGCTTCACTCTCAGCTCTAATATCACTACGGTATGGAACCTGCATCAAAATAAAGAAAAAAAGGAATGGAAGGAAAATAAATCGTAACAAACTTATACTAGGCATATATTTTATATCCTTTGTCGTTACATCAAATGGTCCTATATATACTACAGTGTTAAGTGTAAACATTCCTAATAATATACTAAGACATCATTAACATAAATGCAGAAATATTAGTATTATAATACCTCGGAAAAGGAAATCGGCTTCACAAGCGGGTCACCACATCACATTCGGGCAGAAAGCCTGGCAAACTTAGAAAGATAGTAAGTTTTTTTTTTTTTCAAAAAAATAAAAAATTCTTAATGAAAACTTCTGCGAAAAAAAAAACATTTTTCTTAATAATATTATTAATATAAAAAAGATAAATAATTAAATAAAACTAACCAACTAAAATATTGAAACTATTTTATAATAATTGTAAAAAAATAGGATTTTACATGTATGTAAATTATATTTTCTGGTTTAGCAAATTTTATTATTGTATAACGAAACAAGAGAACTCATTTTATCATTCCGTGGTTTAGCTGTTTTCATGGTATACATATAATAATAAAGTTTTTGAATTAAATAATAAATATAATTGATGGTATATAATAAAAATCAAATCAATATTATAATGCTCAAAATTTTTTATTATAAAACAAAATAAGATTATCTATTATTATATTAAATATTTTTTTCTAATTTAAATCATATATATATACATATATATATATATATATATATATATATATATATATATGAGAGAGAGAGAGAAAAGAAAATTATTTTAAAATAAACTAATATTAATGTCAAATTTGATAGTTGTAATATGCTTTTTTTGGTTCCTTGAAGCTCATCTAAATCAAAATAATGTCAAATTTGATAGTTGGAATCTTTCAAGGTTATAACCAAAAAGTGCTCCTCACCACCTCCTCTATTCTCCTTCCTACCATTTCACTACTAAAAATCTATCAAGGGTAATCCAAAATGCATCCAGCCATTGATTTATAATGAAGTAAGCATTTGATGGTCTTTTTATAGTTCAATTATTAGAAGCAAAAAAGGAGGAGTTTTGGAGAGGGAGAAACACTATTTAATCCAAAAAGGAAAAGGCCTCTCCACTACTTCAAAAACTGTGTATTCAAATAAGTTATGGTGAATTATGGTGCATCAAGAAATTTTTTTTAGGGGTTACTATTTCGCATTTTAAAAAATATTCTCAACCTTCTTTATTTAGACTTCAGATTGGTATTAGCAGTTTTAATTTTTTTTTAATTAGAACATATTTATAAGAAAAAAATAGCATAAATATGAATAACAAGCTCACAATTGACGAATTCTGCTATACATATTTTAACAGTAGTGAACAATTACATTATTGTCGATTCTATTCTGTATATCATTCTCAATATAAATGATCCAAAGATCATTCATCAACCAGTATCTAATTTTATTTCCTTGTCAATTGTTCATAATATTGGTAGTGAAAAAGCCCTTTCAACACTTGCTATAACAATTATAAAGTCAATCTTACTCTTAATAATTTGAAAATAAAATAATATGAATTGTATTTCTTTCTTTTGATTATTTCCTCCACATGCATTCCAATATCTTTTACGTTTATAAATTAAATATCTAGAATGTAAATTTTTAATTAATTATCTATAATCATTAAATATGCTAATATAAAATTATTTTGATAAAATCATTAAGTTTATAATATAAGTAAAAATTATGCTTCTGTCATCATAATTCTAATAATAATATATATCTAATATTCTATTTATTATTATTATTTATTATATAAATAAATTTAACTTAAAATTAAAAGAAAAATAAACACTTTTATTTATTTATTATGAATAGAAAAAAAAATTATTTTTTTAACAATCTTAAGTTTTAAAATTATTGGAGGCGATATAATATGAAATTTTTTACAGATGAAATTTTTTTTTTTTAAAAAATATTATAATATTTTAAAATTTTAAGTGGGGGCACGTTCCCTGATCCCCTTAACACCGCCTATGCCTAGAGGCATTGGGCAAGAAGAAGCATTCCAGGTGGAATTTTTGGTGATTTGTTCATCGTTTTTCTTCTTCAAGCTCTAAAATAAAGAAACGAAGTTCACCTATTTTTCTCGAAGCTCTCTCACCCGCAATGCAAACAAATTTCGGCAAGTTACGGAAGCAATTTGGTTCGTAGATCAACTAGTGGGGAGGCAGGGAAGGAGTACCTGGGCGAAGCTTCAAGACACTTCAACAAATATTTTTGGATTATGGGATTCATCGAACTTGGGCTTCAATGAGGTATTCTTGTAAAGCTTTAAAGAACCTATGGACCTCCATGCTTTACGAAACAAATGTAAATGATAGTAGGATCCAACCATTAGAAACCATATAGTGGTTCTTTAGATCCTTTTCAACACACCAGATCTGGGAAATCACTTTTGAATAGGGCTGTCAAAAAAATTCATTGTTAGTGAGCATATGTTCCTCGTTATGTAACTATGTTATTTCGTTTGTTAACTAACGAGCGAACATCAATTATTTCGATATATAAGCATGAGCATGAATAATCATTTGTTTGATCGTGTCATCGATTTACTCGAAATAAAAAATTATATTATATTATTACTATTTTTTTATTGTTGCGTAAAACTTTAGTAGAATAAACTTTTTAACTTTGTATGGAAATCACAGCATCTGATAGTTGAAAAGATAATAAAGCAATTTTTTCATTAAAACCCGAAATAGAGAAAAAATTACACTATAAAATCTTTATTTATATATTTGTTTTTGGAGTCTGAGTTTAAATCTTTACAATGATTCTGAGGTTGTATGTGAGAAATCGATAATGGGAATTAGAATCGTTCTGATGGTATACGATAGTTAATATTGTTGATGACTTGGCGGCCATAAGTGATTGGCAATGATAGTGGTGATACAAATTTTGAGCTTCTGAACTTTCTAAGTTAACTTTGCTCATTCCCTTCATGACAAGAATGGGGTCAATTTATAAGTTCGAGAGGATATTTTGATCATTATAGCTAAAATCTCAAAACATTCCATCGGACTATGTATATATATTTATGGCTATTTAATTTGAAGGAGAGGGGCAGTGGGCCCCCCAATTTTCTTCTTGTTTTTTTTTTCTTTTCACGTGAGTGACTTAGAGAGAGAGAGAGAGAGAGAGAGAAGGGGTAAAGACTTTTTATTTTTATTTTTTATTTATGAAAATTATTAAAAAAAATTTATTAGTAATGTGAAGAGTTTTTTTTTTCTTTTTTTTAATGAGGCATATGAAGAGATTTTTTTTATTTTAAATGAGGAATACAAAGAGTTTTTTTTTTAATTTAAAATATTAATAATTTTCTCTTCTCTCTATTTTTAAGAGGATGACAATTTTTTTTTATGAGAAATGCTAAGAATTTTTTTTATTTAAAATATGAATAACTTTCTGTTCTATTTTTTTTAGGAAGTTGAAAAGTTTTTATTTTTATTTTTTAATGAGATATATGAAGAAGTTTTTTTTATTTTAAATGAAGAATACAAAGAGTTTTTTTTTTAAATTTAAAATATTAATAATTTTCTCTTCTCTCTCTCTCTTTTTAAGAAGATGAAAAGTTATTTTTTTAATGAGAAATGCTAAGAGTTTTTTTATTTAAAATATGAATAACTTTCTCTTATTTTTTTTTTAGGAAGCTGAAAAGTTTTTATTTTTATTTTTTAATGAGATATATGAAGAGTTTTCTTCATTTTTTTATTTTTATTTTATTTTTTAAAATAATTTGAAGTGTCATTTTTTCTAGTATAAATACCCCCAAAAGGGTAAGAGAAAACTCACACCGATCGGATTTGGAGGCGATTAAGACCCGTAGTTCATATGGCGAGGCTCGATTTTTCTCAAAGAGTCAAGCGTCATCGTCGGACCGGGGTTTGAAGGCAATATAGTTCATCAGAGCTCGGTCTTCCCTCGAAAGACGCGTCAACTGTTCTCGTCGGACCGACCGGGTTTGTAGGTGATCAAAACCCATAGTTCATACGGCGAGGCTTCGGTTTTTCCTCGAGAGATGCATCAACTGTCATCGTCGGACCGATCGGGTTTGAAGGCGATCAAGGCTCATAGTTCATACGATGAGGCTCCAGTTTTCTCTCGAAAGAGGCGTCAATTGTCCTCGTCGGACCGATCGGATTTGGAGGCGATCAAGACCCGTAGTTCATACGGCGAGGCTCCGATTTTCGCTCGAGAGAGGTGTCAACTGTCCTCGTCGGACCGACCGGGTTTGGAGGCGATCAAGGCCCGTTCATACGGTGAGACTCCGGTTTTCTCTCGAATGAGACGTCAACTGTCCTCGTCGGACCGACCGGATTTAAAGGTGATCAAGGCCCGTAGTTTATGAAAAATTGATTTTCTTGAAACTCCAATATATGGTTCAAGAGTTGACAACAAGAGACTATGAGATCTGATGATGTAACGCCAACTATCAACAGTGATACTTTGATAATCTTCTAGAAGAAATTCATTTTCTAAATGATTTTGTGGTTATTCCTCATAAAAGATCGCAACAAGCTTATCCTCCTCTGTCGTTGCTCCTGTACCTTCTAAAGCTTTTGCCTTCTGAGATTTGTGATGTACCTGTACTTTCTAAGGCTTTTACTCTTGAGATTTTGATGTACAGTACCTTCAGGGCTTTACTAATGAGATTTTTGATGTACCTGTATATTTTGAGGCTTTTGCCTTCTAAGATTTTTGATGTACCTGTACCTTCTGAGGCTTTCGCCTACTGAGGTTTTTGATGTACCTGTACCTTCTGAGACTTTCGCCTTTTTGAGGTTTTTGATGAGTGGAGACCATGTTAACCACTTGCTTTCTTAGAGTCTTTCTAGTGAGAACTTTTTTCACTACTAGCTTCCCATCGAGGCTTCCTCAAGGGCGTGCCTTTCAAGGGTTATCAGTCGAGACTTTGTCTACCACTTGCCTTCTTGAGGTCTTTCTAGTGAGTACCTTATCCAGTATCAGCTTCCTATATAGGCCTCCTCATGGGTATGTCTTTTAAGGGATTTTATTGAATGCAACAAAGGAAGATTTCATTGATAATAAACACTTGTTTTGGAAAATAAAATCCTATAAACTTTTCAATAGAGTAAAGAAGAAACTTAACTTTCTTTAGTCACTTGCCTTAGTGAGGTCTTTCCTTAGATAATTATTCGTGATATTTCTTACTCAATAACTCTAACAATTTCTTTGCCATAATTCCTCTGATCTTCTTTTTGATGATTTGTTCGTTGTTCCAACAAGTAGCGCCCCAGATGTCCTTGTTGTATTAAACGTTCAATTTTTTTCCTTTAGATGAACGCAGCTTTCAGTTGAATGCCCTTTCGAATAGTGAAAATGACAATATTGTGCCGCCATTTGGATTTCTCAATGGGCTTGGCCATTTGAGATAGTCAAAATTCTGAATCTCCATTATGATATCAGTCCTAAACGTGTCTAGTGAAGTATATCTAGAAGTGTCGTAATGTCGTCGATCTTTTGAATTTTTTGTTTTTTGTTTTGAGATGTTGTTGCAAGATCTTCTGATGCGTACTTACGCTTAGAGTTATTCTCAAATTGTCTTCTATGAGCAGTAATAGCTTCATCAGCAGTAATTTGTGTCTCTATGCGATGAATAAGATTAGTGTAAGATCGCACTGTATCTCGCATTAATGAAAAGTAGAAAGGCACGTGAAGACCTCTAAGGAAGACGCCTCGGAGTAGCTCTGGATCTACTACTAGAATTTGACGAGCTTCTAAAGAGAATCTTTGAAAGTATTCTTTGAAGGTTTCTCCTTCATTTTGGCGAATTCCAGAAAGATGAGAAGAGTCTTTGATGTTTCTTTGATTTGAGATAAATTGTTCGACAAAGAGTTTAGCCAAATGAGCAAAGTTGAGAATGGTCCATTGGGGGAGGGAATAAAACTATGTACGAGCTTACCCTTTAAGAGTGATAGGAAAAACTTGGCAGAGCAAAGCATCAGTGGCTTTTTGAATATGCATAATAGTTCTGTAATGATCGATGTGCTCATAATGATCAGAGGTTCCATCATAAGGTTCAATGTTAGGTAGTTTAAACCCCACCGGAATCAGTTGTTGAAGAACCATATCATGTAAAGGAGAAGATTCTTGAATACTATGACGAGGGATGAACTGTTTATCTCTTAACGAAAATTCATCTCGAACAAGACATTGTATTTCATCTCAAATAACTTCACGAGTTATTTCCATGAAATGGGGGTGATTCAATCCCATCAAAGAGGTAGGGAGATTCAAAGTTGATCGAGCAATACGAGTAGGATGAGTTGAGCTGACATTATAGTCATGGTCCATATCAGGATGATGCGGAGGAATTTTACGTATGATCATGAGGGATTCTTCATTAACTTATCATGTTGTTGATAGTCGATTTCCTCAGTTTGTGGTGACATTGGTGACATTCTCGATTGTTGACTCTAGTAAGGCGAAGGATCACGCTTGATATTCCTCCATTCTTCGCACTCCTCAAAAGTATGAAGTGCTCCACTAGTGGTTTTGATCTTGTTGAAACTTGGTTGTCGACATGATAATGTAATGGAAATCTCTTTCCCATGACGTCAACTATTGCGTGGGAGAAAACTTTATACTTAGAATAAACCTTCATGCCCTTTGTATGAAATCTAACACAGATAGTTGAAAGAGAATAAGAAACTTGAATTTTCACATTGAAAAACCCGAAATAGGAGAAAAAAACAGCTACGAGTAAAATCTTCACTATATATTTGCTTTGGAGTACAGAGTTTAAATCTTCCCGACAGCGGGATTACAAAGTTGTATGTGAAAAATCCTGATAATGAAAATTCTGGAATCATGTTATAGTAGCTATGCAGCAGTAGTTGGGGTGTAATGGTTGTTGGTGACAGTCGGCGACGGCAATAGGCGGCGATCAACGACAATGGCGGTGATGACAAACTTCTAGCTCTCTCCCAGCTTTCTTCTAAGTTCGCCCTCTTCCCCATGACAAGAATGAGGTCCTATTTATAGGATTTTGAGAGGGGCATTTTGGTCATTATAGCCAAAATCTCAAAACACTCTATCGGACGGTGTATATTGATTCATTTGATCATAAATAGTTTTTTGGAAATTTGATCATCCAAATGATCTTCGATTTGAGTGATCTTAGGCTCGTTGGATTTGCCTCATCGAACCGCTCGATTTGACTATAAGCATGTCAAATTTGGAAGTCATTTGATCATCTAGTCAGTGTCTCAACATTTCATATGTGACTTTTGAGCTTGATTTGAGTTCATTTTGAACGATTTGACGATTAGTATTATTATCTTTTTTTGTTTTTGATGGGATATATGCTTTAACTTGAAATCTATACTTGATTTATAAATTTTAGAGGGATATATCAATTATTATTATTTATTACTATTATTATTATTATTATTATTATTATTATTATTATTCTTATTATTATTTTATTACTATTATTTTTATTTATTATTATTATTATTATTATTATTATTATTATTATTATTATTATTATTATTGTTATTATTATTATTATTATATACGAACATTTTTTACATATCAGATTGTAAGCGTAACTTAATGGTTAAAAGCTTTTGTTATCTGAAAAGATTGGTTGAATCCTCCTCATATAGAGTCAAAAAACTTCGATGTTCGACGGTAGTGTTGATGGTTATGTAACAACAAAACATTCAAGTTATATAAACGAGCATGAAACAAAACAAATTCAACGAACAAGAGTTACGTTCTGCTCGTTTACACCCCTACTTTTGAACGGCTATCGTCTTTTGAAGAGAGCTTAGAGACAAAATCATGGTTGTCCATTTCACATATTTGATTTGGACGATCAGGATTTAGTTGGATTATTCAATGTTTGATAAATTGAGTAAACTGTGGGATAAATCTCAGCAGTTCGATCTGCGATCAAACGACTGAAATCATTTCCGCATATTACTGTCTCCACCAAGCCATAGTTCACCAAATTGGAGCGTGCCATGTGTAGTAGAGCCACATCAGTGCCCCTATGTTAAAGCAATTAATAAATTTCGATTAAATCCAAAAAGTCACCTAAAATTTTAAAAAAATCATAGTAAAGTCAACTAAATATTAAAAAAATACAAATAATATCTCCTTGGACTCATATATGACTGTCAAAAAATCGTTGTTAGTGAGCAAACTGCGTTCACTTCGTTAATGCTTCGTGTTTAACTTCGTTCGTTAAAACGTAGAATCTGACAAATATTTCATCAAGCTCGATTTATAAACGAGTCGAACATAAATAATCATTCGTTCGATTATGTTCAGCTCGATTTAGCTTGAAATAAAAAATTATATTATATCATAGTTAAAGCTTTTGTTATGCAAAATATTAGCCCAAGTTTGAATCCTTCTTATAGATTTTTTGAATTATTCCATTTCGAGCTTATATGAGTCATTTCGAACAATTCGAACCGAACATATGAACCATTTATAATTGAGCATGAATCTTTGAAATTTAGTCATTTTGAATACAGTCAAAACGAATAAAAGCGATTTTCAAAGCGAGCGTATGAGGTTTGGCTCGCTCATTCGACTTGTGTACAATAATAAAGAGGAGAATACAATAAAATTAAAATTCTTAAAATTTTCCAAATAAATTTATATTAATTAAAGAGAATTTTAAAATAATTTAATAAATTAGATTTTAAAATATAAATTAAAATGATATGAAAATTTTCAAGATGTTTTTCTTTGATAAATTTTAAAAAATATATTAGTGAAAATTTAAATGTAAACTTAAATATAAGAAAATATAAATATAATAAACTTAAAATAAAAGATTATATGAAATCATAAAAAATTTTAGCACTTTCCTTAAACATAAAACCTTTTTAATTTTATATAAAAGAAAGTAAAAAAAATAAAAATAAAAAACTAATTAAGTAAATATTAATAAGAAAACCTAAAACTTTTAAAAAATATATAAATAAATCAATTTAAATATTAAAAATAAAAACAATCAACCGAATACAAATAAAACATGAAATTTTAAAAATAAAATAAATTTTATTAAAAAAATATTTAAATTATTATAATTAATAATTTAAATAAACAGCCTTTTAATTTTATATAAAAGAAAGTAAATAAATAAATAAAACTAATTAAGTAAATATTAATAAGAAAACCTAAAACTTTTAAAAAATATATAAATAAATCAAATTAAATCTTAAAAATAAAAACAATTAACCGAATACAAATAAAACATGAAATATTAAAAATAAAATAAATTTTATTAAAAAAATATTTAAATTATTATAATTAATAATTTAAATAAATTAAATAAATTATGGAAAATCCAAATTAAGTTAAATTAATCACAATTTCTATGAATGATTCTAGAGATAGTATTAATTTTTTTTAAAAAAATTCATAATATTTGTAATTAATTTAAAATTGAAATTAAAATTAAAAGAAAATTTATATAAATAAATAATAATCAAACTATTAGATTAATAAATAATTTTAAAATAATTTATAAAATTTTATGGATAGTTTCTCTTGCTATCCCATGTTAGACGAAATTTTTTTATAACCTTTAAAATTATTTTAATATTTATTTTATAATTTTTAATATAAAAATAATTAAAATTTTATAAAAATCACAAATTTATAAAATTTATTAAGTAATCATAAAAACCCTAAAATTTACTTAGGAGAGTTTTCAAGTGTTATAAAATATATTTACATTCATCTTATGAAGAATGTGTTTCATAACATTTAGGATGCTTAGATGGTAGGGTTCATCCAATTCATGAATCTTACCTACTTTTCACACATTATTGAAACCTTGTTAATAATTTAAACTAAAATTAAATAAAAATCAAATAAAATCATTTAACTATTAATTACTTAAATTTAAAAATACTCTTGGTTAAATAAAATATTAATCAAGACTTATAAAACTCAAACATAAAGTGCAACCTAAGTGGACACCCACAACTTAATATATACTAGATTTATTTGTTAAGACACAACCCCTAAAACTTTAGGTTATGAATGATTTGTTTTTACTAATTGTTGTGATGTGATGTTGTATTGTGAATTGATGTTTGTCTTACAATAATTTTATGATTATTTATATTAAAGGGTTTATGATGTTTGTAGAATATTATTAGGATTAGACTAATATTATTTTATGCAGGTGGTCAAGCTTAAAAGGAGCAATATTTATGATACTGTAATAAATATTTAAAGTAATGAATTTTCATGTATGCAATACTTATAATGCTAAAACTAAATGATTAATTTCCCTTAAACTAACCAAATTTTTATTTAAATATTATTACAAAGCATCTTCGTTATGAAAATATTTCTTATATAATTTTATTTAACTAATAGAATTGCATTCATCTTCATGTTTAATAAGATCTATAATATTTTGATTTATGTAAGGCTTCTCAAATTTGATAGGCTTATGTGTAGGTGTATGACATACTAAGATGGTGTTCTAAAAACTTTACATAAAAATAATTCTATGTATTGAAACATAAATATGCAAGTATGAGTAAAATAGGTGTATGATATAATTTCTTATGTTATTAAATGTCAGCTGACTTGACATCCACTCCTAATCTCCACTAATTTTATAATTGCTAGTCATTTTAGGCACTAAGATTCCACTTTATGGCAACTATTAATTAGTTTCTTCTCTAATTTACTCTTATATTTATCTTTCTTAATTTAATTGCTAGTCATATACACCCCTCGTTACTCTAAATCATTGTACACATGTCCATACTTGAGCAATACCATAATGCATATTTTTTTTATAATTTTATAAGTTCTATAGTCATTTATCTAACCCTCTAACCTTACATATAAATTCAAAAGGCATAATTAGGACTTTTTGGTTCTTACTAAAAATCATCCATGCTATTTTAAATTTTCATCCTTTTAAGACTCTTTGTAGTTAAGCCACCCTATTGTTATTGTACTTTCATCATTAATGATATAAATTAATTGAACTATACTTTCTACTCTCCCATTCTCTCTCTCTCTATCTCTCTCCTCTTATTTCTCCAACAAGACTCTTAAGTATTGTTTCAACCCACAGACATTTCGAGATCAAGCTTTCTCTTTGATGTGATAAGCATAGACAGATGCCACTGTATAGAAGTTGAGGAATTTAGAAATTAAGATAGCACACAACAATCCAGCTTCCTCCTCTTCTCACATAGGCTTGTGGACATTAAAATGTGCAAGGACACTATACAAAACTTAGGGATTTTATTCGAGTTATCAAACATGATATCAAGGAATATAATAAAATTCTATCTCGAGAGGTAAATATATGATCCTACAATGGATTCAATCACTTAATAAAGACTTCTAAAGCTAATGAGTCTACGTGTATCAAAGATTTTTCATCTATATCACATGGATAAAGTAAGATAAGGTTTATTTTATGAGTGTTACAAGTTTCTTATAAGGGAAAGCCCCGTAGTTAATTATATCTTAAAATAAGGTATCTCCTAAGAAAATTCTCAATTAAAGTAGTCAGCTATTGTCTTTATAGAGTTTAAAGTTTATGTTAACACCACTAATATGCAAGTCAAATGAAATGGCTTAAATAGAAACAATTCTTTTCTAATTTGAAAGAAAAATAAGTAGAAAATTCTTTCAAATTAGCAAGCCCACTAAGCACTCCATCCTATACTAAGGTTAAGCTTTATATTTTTCAAATTAAGATATATTTATTTTGAGTTGACGTATTATTAGAATGCTAACACTTATATCTCACTAGTACAAGATTGCGGGAATACATAATAAGTAGAGTATTGTTCCCACGAGGATTAGAGTAAAAGAAAATTATTAATTTATATTAAGTTAAATAATGATCTTTTAAAATCTAGTTTTTATCCAATAAAATACAATTGCTTAATTAAAATTACTATTTATTATTTTGTAGGATATTAAAATAACTAATTTTAATGTTCTTAAATTATATTCTAGAAAATATAGGTTATTTTATTAATTTTAAAATGAGTACTCTGAATCTATGAAATTTTTAGATTATGTATTATATTAAACTAAGTAGTAAAATTAATTTTAAGCTTGTACTATTAACTAGGAGCAAAAATATTATACCCTATTTATGTAGACAAGTATAATCAAACCAATTCCTTTACCCAATTTGCTGCATAGTGCCAAGTAAATTTTGATTGGTTGCCTTACCCATATTTTTTTAAAATAATTACATTAATGACTATTCAGTACAACTATTTGTCTTTTCTTAATTTTTTTATAGGACTCTGTCGATATCTTTAGATTACACTAGATTTTAATTTTACAATTAGAAAGAACACAACTAAATGAAGTATGGAGAAAAGTGAAACACCATATTCATTAAAAGCATAAATAATTTTCTTATCTCAATCTATAAAATATAGTCTAATACATTACAAACATCTAAAGCTCACATAAATTCAGAGTTCACACACTTAGTTCAATATTTTAGAAAGAAAAATAAAAATATAATACATAAATATGTGTAAGAAGGACTATAAAATACAAAAAAAAGTAGAAAAAAAAAGAGAAGAATGCACCGAAAAATTCTTTTTTTTTTATTATGTATCCTTCTCATTGAGCTCCTAATTGTGGTATTCCTCACACACTCTACACTACACACATGCGCACACACACACACGCTTCACAACGTGCACACACACACACACGTATGCATGTATGAATACATCACAAACACTTGGAGTGTCACTCTCTAAGTATTATCACTGCATTCTCACATGAGCTCGCTAAATTCACTCACCTCTAAATACACTTTTACATGCCTGAACACCCATATATATAGCCCTTAAGTCCCTTGAATAGTTATTGGTCTACTGCCCCTTGAAATTGCTCCAAAAATCGCCTAAACTATTTTATGAAATTGCTGAAACTACTAAAACTACTATGACAGCACCACATCGTTGGTTCTGTAGCGCTTAAGCACGGTGCTTTCTGATTTTTGGCTTCAACTTTCTGATTCTAGCGCCTCAACACTGTAATGTAGCGCTACGGTGCTAGGTATGGCACCCCAGCGTTGGGTATGATGCCTCAGCACTGTAAATCCATCACCGCAACATTGTCTTCTCTATTATGCACAACTTTTTCCTTTTAATACTAGCATTGTGATCCTCGGCGTTATAATATAGCATTGCGGTGCTATATTGTGATTCTACATTTTTGCATTTTTTTTCCCTTTAATAAGAGATTTCATGTCATAAACATTTGAAATTATGAAACTAAATCATAAAATAATAAAGTTTTTACTTTAAAATACATGCTAATTTAACTAAACTTTTTCATTAATCAAGCACCCCCAAACTCAAATCATTATTTCTCCTCAAGTAATCATATGTATTTTCATGAATCCTTAAATTTATTTAATAGCAAAACTTTTAAAATTTAAAATCATTAAATAACAATTTCAATTGAAGAATAAACTTATAAGAATCATTATTAAATATGAAAACTAACTTAACTACATAATATTTCATTTGAGTTGAGTCATTTCAGTGTTTAACATTAACATAGTTAATTCTTTTGAATTTTCATTAATTGACTATTATAAATAGTTATTTAATATATAAATAGTCATCATTTTCTCTCTTGAATTTAACACATTTAGCTACTTTAATAACTACATTGACTTGGTTAGATAATTGGGAGAATTTCTAAATATTATTATTGTATGATACTTAATCTCAAGTGTTTTTTCTCATCTTTCTTTTCTTTATTTCTTTTTTTATTTCTTTTCTTTTTAAATTTTTTTTTTCATGAAAAGTTTATTTTATTGGCTTTGTAACCCATACTTGCTATTAATGTTCATACTTTTCTATTCTCTTAATATATCTAACACAAATCTAATGAATTATTAATTTTTATTAAATGAGCTAATCTTCAATTAATACTAATCAAAATTATGTTATTGAAATACTAGTGACTTCTATTTATTTCAAGCCAATTACCCCAATTCAATAAGAATCTCGTATGTGTGGTGTGTGTAAAAAATTTCTTCTCTCATTTGAAATTACTAATATTTATAAAAAATTTTAATCATTAATAGTTCAAGTTAACTTCATTATTTAATAATTTCAATGCAAGTTCTATTTTCTCAAATAAAAATATTGTTTAATTGATTTTAATTCTCAAGTTTAGCTTTTTAAATAAAATTTCAAGTTTCAAAAAATAACACACAATTATCAAGGATGACTAATACTTATAAACTTTCACTACTAAAATAAAATAAATATGATAATTTAAATACTACATAATACTACATTGCATTAGTTTTACATATTGAAACACTTCAACTTTTTATACTCTTAGACTTCAATAGTAAGAAAACTATCTCTCCCACTCCCTCAAACTCATATACGACTATAATAAAATAATGAAACATAAATAAAATAAAGTGTTATCACTACACTCTATTATCCCCTTAGAATAAGTCAAAGATCTATCAGCTAATTGGAGGGTAATACTAGTGGTTTGGACTTCCTATAATCCTAATTTCTTAAAAATAGGCAATAGCTTAAAGTTTATACTAGATTCAAATTCATATAATGCTTTCCAAAAGAATTTGTCTCCAATAGTGCAAGGAATAGTACAACTATTAAGATCTTTCAAATTTTCACATAATGGTCTTTGAATTATGACACTGCATTTTTCAGTTAATACTATAGTTTCATTTTTCTCTCAATTTTTTTTTTCATTTGTATAAAATATATCTCATAAAATTAATATAAGAATGCATTTGTTCTAAGGCTTTAACAATAGAAATATTAATGGAAAATTTTCCAAAGACATCTAAAAACTTGAGGAATTGATTGTCTAAATATTTTTGAAGTCTTTGAGGGAAAAGTGAAGGTGGTCTCTCTCATTTTCCTAAAGGTCTCTCTTTCAGTTTCCTTTTCCTCACTAATTTTATTTTATTTTATTTATTTATTCCTCAATAATAGCTTCTAAGCCCAAAATTTTAACTTTAGGTTTATCCTCATCAATCTTTACCTTTCTTAGGTCTTTTTCACTTCTAAATTTTATTATATTATATTGCTCTTTATTCATTTCCTTAAGATTAATATTTGTATCACAAGGCAGACTACCGTGGGGTCTATTTGGAAGGTTGTTAGCCAATTGTTCTAGTTGGATTTCTAAATTTTTAATAGAATTAGTTTGACTTTAAAATTGGATTCCCATTTACAACAATAAGTCTGCAAGTGAAGGCTTCTTTTCTTTAAGTAGATTTTGAGGAGGATACCCTAATAGAACTATATGTATATAATTTTGAGTATTATTAAAATACATATTATTACAATTTTTCATATTATCAATTTGATTAAAGTTTGAATTATTATTTTTTCATGAGAAGTTAGGATGATTCTGCCAACTTAGATTATATGTATTTAAGAATGGATCATTAAATTTATTGACAAAATAATTAAGCATTTCTGCACTTAGATTACTAGACTCTTTTCTTTTCTAATTTTATTATAAAGTTGTTTGATCTCTAAATGCAATGTAAATAATTATATAGTTATGCATGGGAAGTTTAGAAATCACAGCTTACATTTAAAATTAAAACAACGATACATTAAATAAGTACAAAGATATTTCATACTTAATACATAAATAAATACACATAACAAAGATGTTGATAAATTAGCAAGACTAATATTAACTTAATATAAATTATAATTTTACATCTAATCCTAGTAATGACACCATAAACTTGATTGATACTTTTTAACTTATACGCAAGTGCACGCACCGAATCAAATAATATAGAATGAGTAGAGTATCATTTTCATGAGGATTGAGGCAAAATTTAAAATTAATTTATATTAAGTTAAATATTAATCTTTTAAAATTAAGTTTTTATTAACAAAATGCAAGTGCTTAACTAAAATTATTATCAACTATTTTGTAGGATATTAAAAAGACTAATTTTAATATTATTATTTTTTTTATAGAAAGTAAAGGTGTTTATCTTAATTTTAAAATGAGTACTCTAAATCTATAGAATTTTTAGATTATGTGTTATATTAAACTAACTAGTGAAATTAATTTTAATCTTGTATTATCAACCAGGAGCAAAAATGTTATACCCTTTATGTCTAGACAAGTATAACCAAACCAATCTCTTTATCTAATTTTCTACCTGGGGCTACGTAAATTTTGATTGGTTTCCTTACCCATATTTCCCTTTAAATGATTATGAATCCTAAAAATAGTAATGTGTTTAATGGCTATCTATCACTTCTAGACTATTTAGTACATTAGTGACTATTTAGTACATCCATTTTTATTTTTCCTAATTGTTCTTTTGGGACTCCATCAATATGTCTAGATCATACTAGATTTTAACTTTGTAATTAGCCAGATCATAAGTAAATGAAGGATGGAGAAAAGAAAAACACCATATTTATTAAAAGCATAAATAATATTCTTGTCTTAATTAACAAAATATAATCTAATATAATACAAACATCTAAAAGCTCACATAAATTCAAAGTTTACACACTTAGTTTAATATTTTAGAATGTAAAATAAAACATAATATATAAATATGTGTAGGAAGTACTATAAAATACAAAGAAAAAGGAAAGTGTAAAAAGAAAAGAGTTTACCGAGAAATTATCTCCTTTTGTTGTGTATCCTTCTTAATATCTTGATTGTCATCTCCCTCATACACTCCACACACACACATACTAACACACACCCACACACACTTCACAATGCACTTGGAGTGTCTCTTTTCAAGTTCTATCATTGTACTCTCACATGCTCTCACTCTCCTCCAAAAAATCTATTACACTCATTAACACCCCCTATTTATAGTCTTTAAGTCACTTGAATAGTTATTGATTTTCTCCCCTTGAAATTGCTCAAAAAATTGCATAAACATTTTTTTGAAATTGCTGAAACTACTCTAATCAGGTCATAGCATCTTGACACTGGTTATGTAGTGCCTAGGCACTGTGCTCTCTAATTCTCGGCTTCAACTTTCTGATTATGGCACCTCGATGTTGTAATGCAGTGCCACAACGCTGGTTCTGATGCCTCAACATTGTAAATCTAGTACCATAGTGCTATCTTTTCTATTTTGCATAGCTTTTTCTTCTAATACTATCACATCGGTATAATATAGCACCGCGGTGCTGTACCAAGAATTTGCATTTATTATTTCTCCAATAAGAGATTTTCAGTCATAAATACTTAGAATTATAAAATAATAAAGTTCTTACTTAAAGATACATGCCAATTTAACTGAACCTTTTCACGTATCAAGACCTATTTTTATAGAGAAGGAGAAACATACAACCTCTGACCTTAAAATTAAAGGAGCTTTAGTAATCTAGAAGCTTGACCTAGTCTAATGAAAAAAAATTAAGATGTATTGGATCACTTTTACTAAGATATATGAACCTATGTCGACTCTTCAAGATTTATTATCTACTTGTATGAGCTGCCAGCTAACACCTCTTATGCTTTAACTTTATATTACTAGTCTTATACAATGTGGGATAGCTAGGTTGCTATTAATTAAGAAATAAGTCTAAGAACCTAAACTCTAAGATCATGATTGGTATAAAATATTCCAACTAATGCAATAGCTATCAGATTTTAGATATAATTTGAAAAATAAAAATATTTAAAGGTTTGGGTATGTAGTTCCTATATGCATGTTATTAAAAGTGGTTATGTGTTAATTCAGAATAGAAGGTAGACTTCTCTAAGAACACATCTATCCATACTAAATAAATGCTCTTTATATGCAATAGGAGAATGACCCAATTCAAGGAGGATGAAGAATATGCAGCATGGTTTATAAATTTTAAGGTTTCTAGTTGCTTTTAATATTTGTACTTATGGATTTTATTAGATGAGATTATGAGTTTTATTATTTAAATTTGAGTTGATTAATTAAGTTGGGAATAAAAATTAATTTTCTTTTGAGAGCCTAACGAGGGCTCCAAGTAGATAAAAGCAAACATAGCAGAAACTTAAGAAAAAGTATGTCATTTCTAATGTATAATCTAATGTAAATAAACTATCAAATAAATCAAAATAATATAATAATAAGCTGGTATTGTTGAATTCTACTATACACCCTAGAAGAAAAGAAAAAATGGGCAACTGAGCTTTGCCTTTATATAACCCAACCTAAAACTAAGTGATCAAATAGCCTATGGGGGTCTTCTTATCATCACCTTCTTGACAAGTACTCTAGACTTCATAGGGCCTCCCAGGTCCATGTCTTCTAGACATTGCTCATCATAAACCCTATGTCTCTAACCTAGTTTTAGTTACAAATTACATGTAAAAATTCAAAATAAAATTCTAACTGAACTTGCAAAATAGAAGTTAGTTGAAACAGATATACAAACAAGCAATTATAGTTTATATAATAAAACTTCGCACTAGTGAGTACTGAGTCCACCTATCTTAATAGGATATGCTTAGGGGCTTAAGCAAATAACACTTGTAACAAACTTGTTATATTTGAATTATTAAATTGCCCCATTTTATTAAGCATAGTCCCATGCAGAAAATAGCATTAATCTAATAAACATTGACCCAACATCCATTCTACAAGCATACAACTCTAACATCCAACCCAAAATAATAAATCACAAAATAGAAAAAAATAATACCCACAACAAAGCACTGACCTAACCTAAGTCTAGGATTAACGACCTATAAACCTAATGTGCATGTAAGGCTTGTGTGGTGAGTCAAAGTTAAGATTTAATGTTTGAATTGTAGTTTGAGAGCATGATTCAATTAATTACCATTGGGTAGTTCTAATTCAAATGATTAATGATTTATAGTGAACCTTGGATTTTAAATTAAGTTTGAGTTGGATTTAATATTTTTGAAGAGTATAAAGAATAGTAGGCCCCTCTTAGGATAAAGCCCACTCTTCCTTATACACTTGTCCTAATAGGGTGGACACCCCACCAAAAGATGAAGCATTAGCCATATTGTCTAAGCGAGTGATTTTAAGAATTTTAGTTATTTTGGTTAATGAAATTATGTTTTAATTAAGCTATAAATTATAGTTTTATTAAGCTCAAATGCTTTCATTATCATATGAGGCATATCTTAGAATTAGGGAAAATACCTTAAGGAACACTTCATGTCACTTTGATTATTATTATTAAATTTATAATTATTTATTAATCAAATGAGGAAGAAAATATCAAATTAATGTCAAGATTCCTGTCAAAATTATATAAATATTTTCTGATGCTGGAGGAATTCAAAGAAACCTCTTATAAAAAATATAGGATTTATTTGAATTTTTTTAATTATTATATTATTTTATGGTATAAAAATATTTAATTAAATAGAACTCATAAATTTATGAAAATTTGTAAAAAAAATTTTGGAATGAAGTCCTAACACTTCTATAAAAGTTTCATGTCATTTAAAGTCTAATTAGATTTAGTATATTTTACTTAATTTATTTTAAATATTTAAGTTATAAAAAATTTATTATTTAAAATAGGTGAATTTTATTTTTCTTATGCCTTCTTTGTTGAAATAAATCTACAATAAAATTTGATAAATTTTCTATCTTTATTTTTTATTGTAGATTTTCTAAATCTTATGGCAAATATTATAATTTTTTTAGTTAAAGTAAATACATATGCATTTGAAATTAAGTTTACCTAACTTAATGAATTCAAAATCTAATGGGATCATCTCCTAAGGCCAAGGAGGATCTCAAGAACAATCTATAATAATTTAGAAATTTTTTTATTGTTTAATATTTGATAATTAATTAATTTAATTAATTATTTTTATAAAAATGTAAAAAATATTAAATAATTTAGTAAATATATAACCAATATTTCTCTTGATTAGAGACATCAAGAAAGTTACTTAGAATGACCTGAGAAATAATTTTAATAATTTATATAATTTTATAAAATTTTAAATACTATCTAAATAATAATAGTAATAATAATAATTATATATATATATATCTATATATATATATTCAAAAAATGTTATCTTAAATCAAAATGTCATGAAGATTTTCTAAAGGTTTTCACTAATTCAAAGGTTAATTATAGGATCACCAAATCATTTAAACTAAGTTTAAGTCTTTATGAAATCCCTAATTTAGTGGTTAAAGAATTAATTGATGAAAAATATATAATTAGGCTTAATTATGATGATTAGTGCAATTAAAAAAATGGTTAAATGTTGTTGACCTCACTTTTTGAGTGATCTCTCAGCTTCTCCATCTTAGACATAGGACTCATCTTAGACATTAAGAGTTTCTTAGTCTTAAGACACTTCTAGTATTAGATCAACACATAACCTAACCCTAGAGACTTAGAAGAGTTATACATAAGAATAGGTCATGCCTTATGGGTATTAGAAAAACTTGCCTACCCTACAGCTTAAACCAAATCCTTACTTCATTCTTTTAAGTCAAACTTCAAATTCAAATCAACTTTAAATTCAAATCAACTTCAAATTCAAACCAACTTCAAATTCAAATCAATCCCAAATCAAATCTTAAATCAATTCCAACTTAATTGATTTTCTTAAATCATGAATTAATTCCAAAATTCAAATCATGAATCAATTCCAAATGATTGAAACCCATGATTGAATTTCAAATCCAAATCTTTCCCAAGCCCCTTTGATTTCATCTTATGGACATAACTTAAATCAAATCCTAATCATTTCAAACTCAAAAGATTTTTTTTTTCATAACCCATTTATATTCTCATTTATATTCACAAATATAAATGAAATGTAAATTCAAATAACCAAAACTAAATCCAAAACTCAAATCCAAATCCAATCAAAATCTAACCTAAACTCTTTCAAGATAAATCCTTGAACTCCTTCAATTCAAAATCAAACCACTCCAAATTCAAAAGATTTTCTCATAACCCATTTTATATTCTCATTTATATTAAGAAATATAAATGAAATATTAATTCTAATAGCCAAAACTAAATTCAAAACTCAAACCCAAATCCAACATAAATCCAACCTATACCCTTTCAAGTAAAATTCTTGAACTTAACCAAATCATTCTCAAATCAATCCAAACCTTTAGATTTTCTCTTCAAACAATCAATCCTTCAAAAATAGGCCCAAATATAAACATAAACTTCAATCATCAAACCAAAACTAAATTCAAAACTCAAACCCAAATCAAACCCATGTTCATCCTTTGAACTTGAAATTGTTAAATGAATCAAAACCCATTTGACTCCAAATCACTTGCAATGAGATTTATATTTTAATCATACGTCCATATGTGAGTTCAACCAAACTTGAATCAAGCCTTGATCAAGCCAATTGACTCACTTATGCTCACTTGACCCAAAGTGACCTAAAGCACCTTTTTGAGCCAAATTCTAATCCTACCCAAATTGGATTGAACTAATCCCTTCTAAGCCTCACATTATGAGCAACAATCATCATAGGATGATCAATCACTCAAATTTGGTCAAACCAAGTCAAACCTAGCCTTTGACCAAGTCAACACTTATTCCAAATGAAACCTAAACTAGCCAAAATCCATCATAGGCCAAATTGATTGAAACCATTGATCTAAACCAATTCATAAACAATGATTGAACTTGACCGAACCATCAATTGAGCTAAACCTAGCCCAATTACCCACTTGACCCAAGTTGACCTAAAAAGTCAAAATAGGTCAAATCTTGATCTAAGCTAAATTGATTGTAACCAATGAGTCAAATTCATTCTAAATCACTTGTTGAACTTGACCAAAGCTCTAATTGACCAACTAGACCCAACCTAGCTCAATTGACTGTGAACCCAACTTGACCTAAAAGGTCAAATCAACTTGAAACTTAACCAAACCAAAATTGATTGAAATCAAAGCTTGCAAAATATTTCAAATGATCAACCAAACCTAAACCAACCCATGACTTAACCCAATTGGGTCAGTGGGTCAAATTGGTCAACTTGACCCATTTGACCTAAGTGAACTCAAATGACCAAAACAAAATTAAATGAAACCAATGATGTCAAATCACTCTAAATGATCATTTGAACTTGACCTAAACCATGGTTTGACCTAATTTGACCAATTGGTCAACTTGACCCAAGTTGACCCATTTTGACCTAAATGGGTCAACTTGAGCCAAACCATATTAAATCAACTCCAAATTCCTTGAAATTTGGCCCAACCTAGTTTGAAACATCTCAAATTTGCCTAAACCAAAATCAAGGCCAAATGACCATTTTACCCTTAGGTCAAAGGGTAACCTATGGCCAAATTCACTTTGAATTTGGTCAATTCCTTTTCATGGCCACTTGGCATCCTCCTAGTGGGACACATGGACACTAGGGAGGGTGGTGAACATGACCCAATGGATTTGGGTTAGCCATGACCCAACCTAAGGCCAAACCAACCCCTTCAATCAAAATTCTCCACTTGGATCACCTCCCACACTCATTTAACACATGTGCACCTCCTCCATTGCACTCCTCTGCCAAAACTGAAGCACATGTCACTCTTAACAACCTAAACAACCCATTCAATCTCATCAATTGATCCAAAATAGAAGAGCAAGTCTCGACCATCTGATCCAAGTAGCGGGAGATATACTCCCCCTCATACTCACTCAAACCACCTTCCTGGCATTCGATTGAGCTCAAGGATCAAAGGCAAGCTTCTCTAAGTTTCCCAAGCATTCCCAGGCACTTTTGGATTTCCCTCTGTTTATTTTCTTCATAGATGAAACATGGGAGGTGGGAGAAAATTCTAACGTGCTCAATCCTCGATCAAATCCCAATTCACTTGGTAAGCACCATCAAGGAGGCAAGTTGAGCTCACCCAAAGAATTTCCCAAGCATCCAAGCCATGGGAAGGGAGACTTAGACCAAAGCCACAAGCCATTGAAGGGAGCCTTGGTCAATTGAGAGATCTACTTCAAATTGAATCTTGAAACCTTCAATAAGGTTCGTCTCCACTAGACGAAGCTACCTCCACCATTGGAAGTGCCGGTGATAGCATCCGATGAGGTATGACTCAAAACTGACTTTAATTTGAAAAATGATTGGTCCTTTATGAAGGGAATTATAATCCCATTAAAATTCAACTGTTGGATGCTCTTCCCTATGCTTCTTGATGGTGTGAGTTGAATCTCAACCTAATCCGAGCTTAAGTGAGCTTGGATCAAGCCATGGAGGACTGACGACCTTCTTCTCTCACAGGCTTAGGCAAGGATGAATCATGGGTTGTCCATCCTGCGTATTTTGGATGGACTGCTCTGATTAAACACGTTAGATCTATTGATTTAATCCTTCATAACCATGGGCTTATTTATGACCATCTAATCCTTGATCGGATGGCCCAAGGGAAAGCGCGTAGCACCGCTGGCTGACATGGCATGCGATGTGATAACTTAAATAACCAATCTCATCGAGCCACATGGAAAGCACGTCACATCAACAGTCCACATGGCGCTGATGGGATTAGTTAATTAATTAGGGCTATTTAATTACCCTTTAATCATAGAAACTTCATAAATTCAAAATTAAATGTAAAAAAATCCAAAAAAAATGTAAATTCAACTTCATTTTAAAGATAATTCAAAAGGGAATCAAATAAAATTATTTCTAATTGATTTTGAGTAGTGGATTTTTCTTAATTAGGGTTTAATTAAAAATCTAATTACCTTAATTACTCCTTGATTAATTAATTAATTAATTCTAAATTTCTCAGACATATTTAGGGGGATGACTTCTGACTCTCCTAATTTTCTTGGAATTTATTAATGAGTTAATTAGGGAAACCAATTAATGAATCCCTAATCATCCCCTTAATGTAATTAAGAGAAATTAAGCATGTGAATAGTGGTTTAATCCCTTAATTAAGATAATTAAACATTATTTAAGTGAGGAGGAGGTTTATGGAATGGGTTTGGGATATTTCCTTAAGTTATTCCCTAAACTCCCTTTCTTCCTTAATCCAACCATAATTAAGGATTAATCCACTAATGATCTACTTAATTAATCTAATCAAACTTTCAAAACTAATCTGAACTTAATCAATTTCTTGTTGGGTAGATCCTTAGGTGTTCAAAAGCCTAAGATAAATTTAATGAAATCATATCCAACCCATATGTGTGGGGGAGGTTATGAAAGAACTTAATAAAAACCCTTTAGTTTAATTAATCAATAATTGTGAGCCAATTGCATTAGGCCCCTTTGTTTCTTAGGTGCATTGTTGATTTAAATTCCATGTGGTTGCATATCATATGTTGGTTCATAATTGTTAGGTTAATTATGTTAAAGTGGTGTAGGTAAGGGATAATTAATGGATTTAATTCACACTTTAACCTAAACAAAATATAAAATCAACTTAATTGTCCTAAAATTAAACTAAATCAATTTACACATGGAGAAAATGGGTTAGGACTAGCAAACCCTTTCTCACAAATCACTTTCAAATCAAATTTAAAATAAAAATAAAAATCTTTTTAAAGAATGTTGATTCACTTTAAATGATCTTATTTCATAAGATTATCTTTAGGAATTAATTAGGGTGAATGAAGCCATATACTTACATCACTTTATCTCTTTCCAAGCATGTTAAATGTTGTATGCCATATGAAATCATGCATTCATGTCTTTTGAAAAATCAAATAAATGAAATGTTTCCTTATGTCAAATTGTATGCTTTGGCTAAAGTAAGAATATGAATGGATATTATCACTATTAAATCAAAAACTATTGTCAAAACCTATAAATCAAAAAGATTATAAATGAAGGTATGCTACTTATAAATACTTATAAGCTTGCATGTGATTATAGCATAAAATATGTTATGTGACTTTCATCTTTTTTCTTAACATGGGTTTGTATAGGATTTGCAAAGTGTATAGTTCATTTGAAAAGAACATAACACTTGCTTAAATCTATTCCTATACATTTCTATGTTATGACCTAAGAAGGATCCTCCATTGCACATGTAAATGGTACAACCAAAATCAAACAAACAAACACAAAATCTTTTGCATAATTCTTCATCCATTTGTTTTTTTTCTATACATGCACATGTATTTAAGAAAAGTGGCATATTAGTCTGGACATCCCAGGGTTGTGAGGCTTTAAGTAGCCCCAAGAAGGTCTTGTACCTTATACCCCTAGTGTAGAAAACAATGGCATCGTACTCACTTATGTCTTTCATACATGTAAATGTGCATTTGATTAATGGATAAAAGAATCCCTCTCTTTTCTACTTAACAAAATTATGCATCATGACACATCCAAATTTTCTTAAGCAACATCTCTTTGCATTCATCATTAAGGTGTGCTAAGATTTGCATTTTACATGTATAGCTATGCTTAGGATCATTTCATATACATGGTATACATATTGGAAAGAAATAAATGGTTGTGTGTTTTGTAATAGTAATTTACCTTGATTAATCTTAAAATGCCTTTCTTATTGAATAGGTTTATTTAGAGCAAATCTAAACATAGGATTAATTAAAACACATAACAAAACATTCACTAAAGAAAAATCATTAATGAATCTACCTTAGAAATTACTTAAGGTAGGGATGAAAGAGAAGTTCTCTTCTCTTTTCTTCTCTTTACAACAATTAGTAATTAAGTGTAGGCTCATTCAAATCAAGTCAAATCATCAAAATAAAATTAACAAATCAACTAAATCACTTAAATGAAACCACACTCTAAGTTTAATCTTTCACACTTAGAAAATTCTAGCCTTAAAGTCTAGCTAAGACATACCACACAAGCCTTAAATGACACACACATTAGGCTAAGTCACCATTTCTAGCTCTATGTTAGGGCGATGCATGGTTTGATGCCTGATTTTATTTTATGATGTTAGGTTTTTAGACTGGATCTTAGGGTGCATGTGTATAGACTAGATGATAGGATGATCTTAGTCTAATCATTATCTTCTGCATGGGATTGTGCTTAAAGGGCACTGTAATAAAATTATAAATGTTTTGCTGTGCAGGCTGCTTATACCCCTAAGCATAATCCAAACTAAGATAGGTGGACTTGGTTACCCATATGTGGGGTGCTAAGTCCAATTCATTCCTATAATAGCTTGGGATTGTGTAGTTTGTTTAGCTAATCTCTATTTTGCAAGTTTAACTAGATTTACTTTTCCCATTTTCATGTAAATTTGAAATTAAGATTTTAAATGAATGTTATGGGGGATTAGGATGAACATTGGTCATAAGACTAAGTCTTATGCACCATGTGAAGCCTTGGAGCAACCACATCCCAACCAACCAAAAGAAGGAAAGAAAGAATAAAGAAGAAAGAAAGAAAGAAATGAAGAAATGAAGAAAGAAGAATGAAGAATGAAGACCCCCATAACATGAATTCTTTCTAAATTATAATTATTCATTTGTAATCCAGGTTGTATAAAGGTAGAGCTCGGCTACCCGCATTTCTTTTCAGGTTGTGCGGTGGTACCCGACCACATCGACCTCTTATTCTTTTACGCTAGCTTTATAAAATTATTTGATGTTTTTTTAGCTTGTGCATTAAGATGGCATGATTTTCCCTAGTTTCTTCAATTGTTTGATGAATGGCCTGGATGCGATTAGGCTCTTAGGAAAAAATAAATTTTCTATCCAGTTAATCAACTCAAAATAAAATTAAGCAACTCATAATCTCACCTAAAGCCTAAGACATAAATTAAGATAATAAAAGATTTAGCAACCCCTTAGCTGGATGTTGTATGTTTCACATCATGCATAAAAAAGCATCTTGCTTCACTCTTGCTAATGGAGGGCTTCCACCTTTTCCAAAGAACATGGCTTGACCTTTGAGAGCCATGGTGGAAATATACCTCATTCTTGCTAATTTTGGCCCATAACCAATTTCTCATGCATTAGGCATATGAATCCCATAACCTGTGTCAAATGAATTGTCCAAAAATAAAAATAAATCTTAACAAAATTTGCATTAGATTTAAGCCATTTATTCATGCCCTACATGATCTAGTCTCTTAGTGACTGTGTTTAAGGACTTAGTCTCTTTCTAAATAAATAATAACCTAACTATCTTGCAAAAGCATAAGAATTTCCTACATGTATTTAAAATTGTTGGAGGGGTTAGTTGGCAACCACCCCTAAGAGGTTGTAAGTCCAACAATCAGGTGATTTATCCTCTTTTATGGAGGTAAATCATATACCCATTTTTTTAATAGATTTAGGTCGTGCCTTCGCCCTCACCAAAGCTCCCTAGATTTAGATTCTGAGGTGGCTATTTCCCTTTACAGGCTATAAGCATAAATCCTCACCTCTTAGGCATTTCCATGATATTATATTATGGAATTGTAAGCCCTAAATTTCTAATAAAAATTAAAATAAAATAATTAACTCTCTTCAAATTTCAAAAATATAAAGCCCAACCATAGGATAGTTTAGGATGCTCGCTAGGTTTCCTAGCATCGTGAGCATCCCTTACTTATGTCCCTTTGGTTTTGATAATAACTCCCTCTTTTTGATCAATCCCACTTGATCTTCCAAAAATAACTAATTTGTTGATAGTCCTATCTTTGAAATCTTTGGAGGCAATGATCATTTTCCTTAATGGAGAGTATTCTTAAGGAATCTCATTCCTTATACTGTAATTAATTATAGGGGTTTGCCTCCATAGGGAACTTAACAAACCTGGTTTAAAATAAACCCTACTTTACTTTTCCATATAAAATAGGGAAAGAATCTTTAGTACATCCGAAGACCCATTATCTTTAGAAGTCCTTATTAGGTGATTAGTTCCATTGTAAGATGATGACTTTTGTCTCTCGAGATAGTACATCATTCCTCAATGTCATACACAATCGCCTTAATAAGATCATCTGGGGATCTACGTGGTGTCCAACTAGCGTATATTTTTGTCTTCATTTATTTTTTTTCAAGATAGATGAAGATTAAAATAAACCACCACAAATATCTTTAACAATTTTTTATGATTCGAACCTTTAAGATGCAACATTATGATTTTTATATTTATTATCCCTTAAATTAGTTCTAATAATCTAATTAATCATAAAATATAAGTCCAAAATATTTTGAGAAAAATCACAAAACTAAATGATCACATGCATTACCAATTGTAGATGTTTCTTTTTTTTGGGCTTATATTTTATAATTAATTATATTAATTAAGATTTCAATGATTAGAAAATTACTTTCAAAATGCCCAACACTAATTATGGCTTTTGATTTCAATAAAATTCTCTTTGGTGGCTAAGAAGAAAGTTTTAGAATTTTGTATAATTAGTTATGAATTTTCTAATTCCAATATGATTTAATGAATTACTAATGGCTAATTAAACATAAATTTGGTGATTTTGAGTTTTTAATTAAAATCAGAGGATCTTAAGTGTCTCAATCTTAAAGTAATCTATTTAGCCATAAAAATACATTTTTGATAATTTTTATAATTTCTTAAATGATTATTAAATTGATTTAATCATTAAGTTTTCAAAAATATATAACCTTTAATTACACAACCAAATTATATGAAATTTTTATGGGAGGCAAAATATCATCGGGATATTCTCTAAAATCTTCAAGTTATTTGGGTAAATATTTTAAAATTAAATTTAAATTAAGGTTTCTAATTAAACTCTAATTACTATCAAATTATCCATTAAAAACTAAGGGAATTATTTTCTTATATTCTACTCATTGTGTTGAATCGAATGTGCATTTATTTATATTTTAGAAATTTTCAATAATTAGTTATGCATTTTAAAATTCTAGCAATTTAAAACATATTTTAATCCCTATTTTTTATTTATATACATGGTGGGTGACTTAGCATGAACTTTACAAGTGGGGTGCTGAGATTCATCATAAAGCCAATCCTGCATGGCGCCTACATGGATGGCGGCAAACATAATTTCGATTTAGGCCATTCGATGAAAGATTACTAACTTGAATTAAACCAATAGTTATTAAGGACAAGAGTTAGATCTTCCATATGATGATAGCATAACTATCTATTCTAATCAAGGAGATTGAACAATGCATAATTCATCTCCTATCTTTGACAAGAGATAGAAACCATTCACCTTTCATAACCTAATTTGAGCTATCCAAGTTCAAACATTTGCACCAAATGATTTCAAATGGACCAATGAAAGAAATGCAAGGATTTCCATGATTGGATCCTATTGAAGTGCACATTCCTTCACAAATGATGCCAGTTTAAGAAATTTTCTATGCTTTTGAGTGATTACCTCACTAGAGCCAATGTTTAGTAGAATCTCGCTTGGGTAGCTTCATTGAGAAGAGATAAAGCCATGTTATGAGCATCATTAATTGTCAATGTAGCATGGTGTTTCTTTACCTTCTCAAGCTCGAATCGAGAGGAGCTTGATTCTTTTTAGGTAACCTAAGCTTGGGGAAGGTGTTGGTGTGTTAATTTGAGAATTTTATGTGTTGGAGGATTTTCAAACTTTCAGCCTTGGGTGGCTTTGATGGTTGCTAGGTCTCTGGTACAGGAGGAAGCTTGGCTAAGGAGACTCTCATTGGGAGTCAGGTGAGTCTTTTGAGTGTTTTAGGCCCTCTTGATTCAAATAGTATGGAGCTCTTCATGTGAACCCTTATTTTGTCTTAGTTCAACCATGGAGAGGTGGTGGTGTAGTGGATTGAGCTTAAAGCAGTCACAGTCTGATGAAGTGGAGGTGCTCTAGCAACTAGGAAAGTTTAAGGCAGTGAGGTGAGAGGGATAGCCCATAGTGAAAGAACCAATATTTATCATATTATGGCCATGACTTGTTTGGGTTAATGATTAGGAAAACAAACTTTTGGATATGTTGGGTTAATTAAAGTAAGCTCAAAAGGTGCTAATGTGGCTGTCCAAGGTGAAGGGAGGGGTGCACTTACTAATTTGGGTATTTTAACTTTTTCAAGAACCTTGGTTCACTTTGGGTGGGTTGAACTAGGTTCACCTTAGGTCAAGCCCACTTAACATCCTTGGGGACCTAAGCAAGAGTTATGCCATGTTTGGTTAGGTTTGGACTTAGTTTGAATGAGTTTTGTTCAATATGGCTTACTTAGGTCAATTTGGGTCAACTTGGGTTAACTGAAAAATTGGCCAAATTGGGCTAAGAATCTATTGTATTATGTTCAATTATCAATTGGAAATGTGTTGGGAGAGCTGGTTTGATCTAATTTGGATTCAAAATGAATTTGGCTCAATGTGATTCAAATGGGTCTATTTTGATTAAGTGAACTAATTGACCAATTTGGACCTTAATTTAGCATAAGTTATGTTCAATTATGTACATGTGATGATCATAAGGCTTTAAATTAGTCTAATTTAGCTTGGATTGAGTTTAATTTGATTTTGGCCCTATAGGATATAATTGAGTTGGCTTCAATTAGATGAACTCATCGACCAAATTGGACCTCAATTAGTCCTCAAACTTGTCTGATTAGGGTTTATAAGACTTTGAGCATGATCAATTTCAAGTGGACTTAATTTAATTTGGATTTAGTCCATTACGACCTAAATGGGTTAAGTTAAGCTAAGTGAGCCAATTAACCAAATTGGGCTTTAATTGGGTATGGTTACTACTTTGGAAGTCTTTGAGATAATTGACTTGGAATCAATTTGGTTTTGGTGTGTGTTTGGGTCAAAGTGATGTAAATGGGTGAAATGAGTTAAATTAGGTTAAGTGATCCAATTATCCCATTTTGAGACCAATTGTGTTAGTTTTGTTTTCAATAAGATTGGATTTAAGGTTACTATTCGTTTGGTTTGATTTGATTTAGCTTTGGGGTGCCTAGGATAATTTGGGTAATAGTAGGACTAACATTAGGGTTCAATACTACTGGTCTTGAGCTTGGGCTTGATGTCCCCTTAATCACTAAGAGTACCTCAAAACTTTAAATGAAGAGATATTATTGCTAAGATAGGGTGCTAGTGGCTAAGAGAAGGGTGTGTGTCAAGCTCACTATAAGTAAAGTCAACATGGCCCAATGAACATCTTGGGCAAACACACTGAAGAACTACTTTACCAACAAAATGATGTTCACAACCACCACACTAAGTAAATTTATATATTTATTTTTTGAACTTGTAATGAATGGAAGATAATAGTAATGGCATATTGGTGTTATTATGAAGGTTTAGATATTATATTCGTAAATTTAAATTTTTAGGTGTTTGATGTGTTAATTGAAATATTTGAGCAATATTTGTGTAAACCTCACTTATTTTTTCAAATCCAATTGTATATGGAAAAACATTTAAGTTAGTATATTATATAAACTAACACATTTATGAAATATATTACTCATGAGATTATCAATAGTTAATAATGTTTTTGAATATTAATTTTATATTATATAAATAAAAATGTTAATGAAGTTTTTTTTATTTTTGAAAATGTAGATTAAATAAAAAATTAAATTTGTTTGTTTCTAAGAAGAATTCATTTTCAAATCCTCATAAATAAATTTGAAGAGAAAGAAAAATTTGTTAGAGAAAAAAGAATAGAAGTACCTCATGATTTTCACATTTTACTTGAAACTTAAAATATGGTGCCATAGAATAATCTTATGTCAATGCAATTTTTCGCTAAAATGAGGCTCCATTATTTTGTCCCTTCATTGACCTCATTATCTGATAAAAAGATTTTATTATTTAGACAAAGTATGCAGTTCATAGAGAGGTCGAAGAAGTTGGGAACATGTTTTGCATGTTAATAGCTCTTTTAAATTCAAGGATGAGTTATGTGGCCATTAGAAAACCATGGCCCTAGAAGAGAATGAAAGGTAAGAGAAGTGGGGAGGCAACCAAAATCTATCTCATTCATGGTAGTTTTGAAGAGAGACACCATAAGCCTCCTCCACTGTAGTCCAAAAAGTAAAGAAGATTCACATTATAAAGATCAAAGTGGTAAAAAAAGGAGGAAATGGGAAGAAATAAAAGCATAATTTTAAAATTGGGTATCATTTATATCAATATTAATAGAAAAAAATTAAAAATAATAATTATAGGTATAGTCACCCATTAATTTGACAACTAGTTGCCAACATGGTAATCTAGTGGTCATTAACCCTTTTTTTTCCACATAGCATTACCCATGAACCCTACACCCCATTTCGTTTTCATCTTCACCATTGAATTATCCCCTTTTTTAATATTGATATTAATAAATTTTAATAAGTTAATAACATATTTTAATGTTCATTATGAATTATAACTAATTATGATAGTATTTGTATGACAATTTTAATTTAATTTGTATAATTAGTATTGCATAAAAATTTATTAATTAATTCATAATTTTCAATCATGTAAGACATTCATATTGCAACTTAAAAAAATTTAAATTCATTAAACTAGGCCCACTAGTAATTTTATTAAATGAAAAAGGTAATATTGCATTCTTCAAAATAAAACAGATACATAATCTATTGAAAATTTGAAGAACATGAAAATAAAGGAAGATAACAGTAAACAACCTATTACTTATGGTGTTGTCTATGTGGAATAGCATAATTATTAAGAGTGTAGTGACTAAGAGCAGTGTTGTGAAAATCGGACCGGGCCAACTGGTTGGACCGGTTCAATCGTGAACCGGTCATAAGTCCGGTCCGATCATCCGGAAAAACAGGATTCATACTGAACCGGCAAGAACCGCCGGTTCGACCATTGAACCAGTCTCGATTTTAAAGAATCGGCCAGTTCAATAAATTCTCACTTAAATCACTATTTTATATTATTTAATCAAATAATTATTTTTTTAATAATTTTTAATAATAAATTTAATTAATTTTATACTTATTTTTATAAATTTTAAAATACTATTTTATTAATATGAATGTGACTAAATTATTTTATAATATAATCACCATGCAACCACTCAAGTAGTTTATAAGGTTATCCTTAGAAGCTCTTTTTTGTATAGTGAGACTTAAGAGTGGGAATAAAGAATACAACTATGTTTTAATTTTGAGAATAGTAAAAGACATTGAGATATAAGAACAAAAAAATAACATTTGATTTTTAAATTTATATTTTTATTACAAATTATATTTTATAATATAAAAAGTTATATAAAAATATATTTTTTATAATAATATTTTTATATACTATATTTTTTATGTTAACTATATTTTTTAAAGTTTTTAAAAATAATTTTTATATTTAAAATTTTATTTTTATTACAAAGTATAATTTGCATAATAATATTTACATGTTAGATATATTTTACAAGTTTTTGAAATATGTTTTATATTTTAAATTATATAATTTTAATATAATTTTTTTAAATTATATTATTATTATATTTTATACTAATTTTCATAAACTTATAAAATAAATTTTTTGATATATTTAATGCACTTATCTAAATTTATAATACACAATAATTATAACTAAATGATCTTTATATCAACCTTTAAAATTATAATTATTAGTAATAATATGTATTTTTATTTATTTATATTAAATTTTGTGAGATATTTAAATTATTGTATCATTTAATAATATATATATATATATATATATATATATATATATATATATATATATATATATATATATATAATCATTTTAATATCTATTATGTCATTCGGTTCAACCCCGGTCGAACTATTGAACCTTGAACCTCTCATTCTTTCGGTTCTATGTCCAGCCCGATTTTCACAACCTTAATTAAGAGCGTATAGTGGGCAATCATGTAGATGGTGTTGGCCTTAAATATTAACTTACATTTTGTGCCTTTTCTTTAGGGGATACTTCTTATCATGCCTAGCTTGTTATACATAACTTAATGACGTACCCTACTATAGAAATGATGTCACTTCCTAAGATTGACTAGGATAATATATTGTTTCTCATGATGGCATCCAAAATTGTAGAAAAATAGTAGGCACCCTTGGATCCACTAAAGGTATCTTAAACATAGGACATGTCTAGAAATGATTCATATTATTATATCAGTATGAATCTTAGAATTCATACTTGCACTAATACATGAGAGCTTCATGATCAATATATGTAGATGGGTCACCACTTATAGTTGATATATGTGGAGATAGAGGTGATGATGCATCATAAGATCATGCTTCCTCTTGAATAAGTTGATAGCATGTGTTATTAATATACATGTATTACTTGAAATCTCTACTCCACTCCTTAAATTTATTTAATACTATTTGTAGATTAGTGTCTCTAGCTAGTTTGAACAAAGGTTGAAACATCTGCTCAGAGTTTAAGAAGAAGTTAGTTTGCATAATTAAATTAATAGTGTTATGCATAATGCTTTCAAAGAGAATTAATTACTAACTATCAAAAGAACTTGGAGGTCCTCACTTTCTTGGCGCTTTAGAGTAATATGTGTCTAGAGGATTGATTGGTGCCTCCAACAACTAAAATGATATATAACATCTACCTCATTGCATTTAATTATTGAGGCATACTCCTTTTCCTCCTCGCCATTAGTGAACATGATGAAGGAATCTCTTATTCTTCTACATAATGAAGTGTACTTGATGGTAGTCAGCCTAGTTGACATTTACTTTCTATCTACCATCAACCTTTTTAAACTCAAGATCCACCAGTAACTCTTCAATGTGTGGTAAGTTCCAAAATTATCACAAAACTTTGTGAGGTGTCACTCGACACTCTTCCAACTAATTAATGGAACTTGCACTAGATAGGTATCTTCACCCATTAGTCAAATATCTATTACACATAGTTTAATTTGGTTCTCTTAGAAATCCAAAATAATATACAAAATAAAGAGTTAAGATGCATTTTAACTTTGTAATCAACTTAGCTTGATGTTTGGTAATCTACATGACTTTATAGTATGCTATTAAGTTCATTTTGTACATGTTAAAATTTTTTACTGCATTTAATGTTCATATTCTTACTTTACTTATTGAAAATAGTTAAATTAAACAAATTTTTAATATAATAATGATTGGTGATACTTCTTATGATAATAAGGTTTATTTGTAATTAATACCCAACCCATCTGGCACTAGTAGGTTCAGCACAAGTAGCACGGGTCTTCTAATGCGGATTTGTTCCCAAGATTATAAGAATACTAAGTGTATGCAACTAACCATTTTCACACATCTTGGCTTTATATTTTTTACCAACCTAAAATGGTTTATGCAAATACATGTGGTGTTCAAGTAATATACTGATAAGTAGAGTATCATTCTTATAAGGATTTATTGCAAAATTCATAATAAGTTAATTACTAATTTATAACTTACCATATTTTTATTCAACCAAGTGAAAATATATAAATTTTTGAAATTCTTAAATTTGATAGGTTTTTAATTTTGTTTTAATTTTAAGAAACACGAGTTAACACTACTTTAAGAAAGCATGCTGATTGATCATATGCACTATTGTTTAATGTAAGATTTTTTGAAAGAAAATATGTAGTTATCAATCATGAGCTTAATTGTTATTTTGTCTATGCCTAGATCAACATAACCAAGCCACTTCCATTAATATACTATATTTCTATAGTTAAATTAAATTTAAGTGATTGCATTTCCAACATCTCTCTTATCTAATTGAGAACCCAAGTTATCATATGCCTATGTATACCTTGTAAATCCGATTACTTTCCTTTGTTGTTCCCCTAGGAGCCCTCCGATATCACTAGTTCACATAAGATTTTAATATAACAGTTGACCAGATTGCATGAAAATTAAGCATGGAGAAAGTAAAGCAACAAGTTTCAAAGAAACATAAATAATTTTCTTATATATCAACTAACATCAACAAGAGTACATACACATCAACACAAAATAAACATAAATTCAGAACAATTATGATTTAGTTGCCCATATTATAAGTGAAATAAAAATACTTGCATATGTTGACCTCACTTTTAGTGAGGTTGATAACCATCCTTTTAGTCCTAGAATCTGATCTAGGTAGTAAGGCTTTTCACACTTGAGGTTAAGACACTTCTAGTGGATGGGGGGACACCAACCCAAAGCTTAAGAGAATCACAAAGCTTAACTTAGCGCTAGACCTTGACTCGGAATAGGTGGGATCCAATAACTCCATATATCAAATCCAATTGATTATATGCCACCTAATGTCCTAAACCTACCCAAACCATACCCATGGTGTTTAATTTGGCTAAATGACCAAGTTAACCTAATGTGACCCATTTGGGTATAAAAAGGCTAAACTCAAAATTGATCTGAATTATCTAGAATCAGAAACACCTAGACTCTTTAGAACACCATTTCAACTTAATTGAAGCTTTATCAATACTCAATTTGTCTAATTGGCTCACCTAGTCCAAATTGACCCAACTGAACCTTATAAGGCCAAAGTCAAATCCAACTTTATCTAAGCTAAATTGAATCATTTGAAATCTTTGCAATCACTCAAATTATCTAATTGAACATCACTGATGACCAAATACAATGTATTTTGGACAATTAACTCATCCAACCCAACCTAGCCCAATTTGACATAAAGGGTAAATTGACATAGAAATCAATTCAACCCAAATCAAGCTAAATCAATCCCTATAATTACTTCCAAATAAATAATTGATCATATTCCAACTCCCAATTAAAGTTAAGTAGCCAACTGAGCCAACTAATCCACCTGACCCCATTTGACCTAGTTTGACCTAAAGGGTCAAATTGAACCAAATCTTGATCTAACCTAAATTGGATTAAATCAATTATTCAAATCAATCCCAAGATGACGATCATCACCCAACACCCAACTGAGCCCAACTAAACCAATTTAACCCATTGATCCAATTTAGCCCAATTCGGCCTAAAAAATCAAATTTAACTGAAATTTGATCTAATTCAAATTAGATTAAATAAACAGTTAAATTAGCCTCTATTAGACTATTGAACACAATTCAATTTGACCAAATTGATCAAGTTAGTTCACTTAGCCCAATTTGACCTAAAGGGCCAAATTGAACCAAAACTTAATCCAACCCAAAAATCAATCAAACCAATACTTAAAATCATTCCCAAATTGATCATCAAGCATACCCGAACCCTCAATTGAACCCAATTAGCAAAATTGGCTAAGTTGGATCACTTAGCCCAACTTGACCTAAAAAGTGAAATTGAACCAAATCTCAACCTAATTTAAATTCAATCAAGCCAACACCTAAAATCATCCCTTAATTAATGATCAAACTTGTCATAACCATCAATTGCACCCAACTTAGTCAATTTGGCCAAATTGACTAACTTAACCCATTTAACCTATATGAACTATATGAGCTAAATTTAAATTGATTCCAAATTAAATCAAACCATATGTACTAATGTGTTCCAAATCATCAATTGAATATGAGCCAATAGCCTCTTAAGCCCACTTGGGTCAATTGGTCAACTTGACCTAATAGAACCCAAATTGACTTATATATGTCACCATGAGCCAACCCAACTAAACTAAGTCCAAACCCAATCAAACTTAGCATGAATCATTCTTACAAACCTCTTGACCTACCCAAGTGGAGCTAACCCATGGTGAACCCACTTCATCCTAAACTAAGAGAACCAAGGGTTCCAAATAAGACAAAATCTAAAAATAGCATAGTCCAACTCATCCCTTTGGCTAAGAGAACACCATTAGCATGCCTGAGCTCACCCTAACTAAGCTAAGCTATTCCAAAAGTATTTAGTTCATCTATTGACCAAGGAGAAGTTACCTTCACTATGGACATCCCTTAGTTCACCAACCATGAGCTATTCACTTTACCACTAGCCACCAAACTTCTTCAGCCATTAGAGGAGGTCCACCCCTCTAGTCTAAAGCCATTTCCAGCCTTACCTAGTACCTAGATGGTTGCCATGGACTGAACCCATAAAAAATAGTGGTTCATATAGAGAGAAAGGTATACACGTCCTCACCCATTCAAACTTTATACACACTTTTAGAGCAACCTCAGAGAGTGTGCCTAAGCTTTTTAGAGCCTCTCGTTGATCCTATTATCAAAGACACCAAACCTTTTCTCAGCCCAAATGTCCCACACCCAACCTTACTAAAGCCTCTATAAAGCATAATTAACTCTCCCCACACCTTCCCTGCATCCTCACGAGCAAGAAAGAATCGAGAACCACTTGATTTGAGAATGGGAAGGCTATCCTAAACCAACTTCGACAAGCTCAAAGCATCGTGTGGTCTCGGAATCAAATAATAAGGAGGTAGTGAGGGAATTCTACAGTAGGGCTTTGTCTTAACTCTAATGAGGTAAATTTCACAACTAGTCTTAGCTCTAATAAAAAATCAATTTTGGTCAATTTCATAACTAGTCTTAGCTATAATGAGGTAAATTTCTTCAAACCATAGATTGCTCATTAGGTGATGGTGTTTTGTGAAGTAAATTGGCATCTCGTGTAGATCACACTTTAGGGAACCATATATATATATATATATATATATATATATATATATTTGATCTTAATGATGTTGATTTTGCAATGAAATTAGCCATGGTTGATTTGGAACAAGCGGTAAAAGATAAAAGGTGCTCATTTCTTGTCAGAGGATGAAGATGAATCACGAGTCATTTATCTCGCACAATCTGAATGGATGGTTGTGATTAATTTGCATTAGATTTTTTATTTATTCCATTTAAAACTATGGGATTAATCAAAACTGTTTGATCAAATGTGTCAGCCGCCGCTGAGTCTACAGCCACAAGGGACAGCTTAAATAACCAATCACATGGTGTTGCGCCTAAAGCACGTTGACTCAGCACTGATTGTACATTCTAGCTTAAATAAGTTTAAAGATGTACTCAATTAGACATTACTTTAAAAATTATAACTAATTATAAAAAATTTTAAAAAGTACAAATAAATATTCTCTTGAAAGCTTATACAAAGGAGAACTTAAGAAAAATAAAAACTCTAATTTTTATTAAATAGATATAGATTAATTATGTTTTCCTTAATGTTGCAATTAAGCCATAATTACTTGCCCAAATGATGTGAAATTTTTGGTGAACATTTCTTGAGATGATCTTTACCTCTCATATTTATTGCAAGTCAATTGGGTAAGTACATTAGGAGATTCATATTTTCAAATCTTAATTAGCCATTTTAACTATTTAATAAATTTATTTAATTAGAAAAATTATGAAATTTAATGTGGATGGCTAAATTAACATTAGAACTTTAATAATTTATTAAGACTTCTAGTCTTAATTATTTCTCAAAAACACCATTAAGAGGCTTTTATTAATTAAAAAATACATTAATTAACCTAGGATTTCAAAAATTCATAACTAAGTGTACAAATCTCTAAAAATTACAAATGAATCCTTTTTGTGCTCACCTAACAAATAGAGAGTTAATCAATACAATTAAAATTCCTAAATGGTTTTAGGTATTTTAAGAGTAATTAGCTAATTAAAATTTTTTAATTAATAAATTAATCATAAAATATTAGTCTAAATACCTTGAAGTTTTGATTTTCCATTTCTCGTATTATTTAAGGTCTTTCGGGCATTAATCAGATTAAATAATTATAAAATCTAATTAATTCATAGAAATCATTATTCCACTTTTAAAATTTATTAATAACGAGAGGATGTGTATGGAATAATTATATTATTTGATCTCTCCTCAATAAGACTAATCAATTGTAGATAGAATATATTAACCATAATTTTTTTAATAAGCTTAAGTGATGTTATTTTCACATGAATATTCTTAAGATTTAATGGCCTATGTAGATTATTTTATGATATCCATTTGACAATCTTCATTCACTTATAAATGTATGATTAGTTCATAGCTCATTCACTTTCATGTTTAAAATAATTTAAAATCCTTAAATGCTCGATATGTGATTAGTGTGGCTATTATTACTAGTAACTCAAACACACACACACACACACAGATATATATATATATATATATATATATATATATATATATATATATATATATATATATATATATATATATTCTTCATATAATTCAAAACATATATGTATACATTTATGAACCTAGGTTGATAGAAGTGAGTAAAATTCATATATATGACTTATGTGTATATTATACACTATTTGAATGTATATAGTGTGCACATCCTGGGCTACTGGTCAAAAATAGGTCTTAGATACCTCGTCTCTTTAGTTTAATAATGGCATGTACCTGAAAAGTGGTATGGAAAATACATGTGAAGTTTAAATCATTTTAAACCTAATATCATAAAAATTTCAAGAATTCATTTCACACATGTTCATGTTTCTATTAATGCATGCAAATTTTAAATGATATATACATGAATATGAATGAAAGTCTAATATTTTATTAATGAGAAGTATATACATAATTATTTTGAAATGAAATATTAAAGTGATAAAATAAATAAATATTTATTTTGAAATGATGAATTAAAGTGATAAAATATATACATGATTATTTTGAAATGAAATGTTAAAGTGATGGAAAAAGTACACAATGATTTTATAATGAAGTATTAAAGTAATAAAGAGTTTAAGTATATGATTAAGTAAATCACCACTTATTCCTATTAATTTTAAAGTGTCTTTAATGTGATTATAATTCCATTCAAGCTTAATCTAAACTTAAGAAGTAAAAAAAAAACTTTCTTAACACTTCATTAAGAAAGATTAAAAATCATAAAAATACATCGTTAGATTTAACATTTGAGTAGGGTGTTGAAAACAAATATGCTTCATTTTAAGTGAAACTTAGAAATTTTCACACTCTTTAGAACATTAAGTATAACTTAAATAGAAATTAAATTTGTAACTTAAAAATTCACTTCTTAAATCAGTAATCACTTGAATCAAAATCACCCTTTAGTTAATTATTTAAATGTATCGTTTAAATCACAACTCAAACATTAAAGACTATCTTTTTCATACAACACTAACCTTTGCATGCACAATAGGTTGGTGGGCCAGCAAGCTTAGACTTAGATTAGGTCGATGCTTTGTAGAGATGTATTGCATTTCTACTTTTGTGGTGTACTATTTTAGATTAGATGTTAGGATTGCATGTGCATTAGTCTAGAAGGTGGGGTTTATTTATTAGATTAATGAAGATTTATATAGGAGTTGTGCTTAATTAAAAGGTCCAACCATGATAATAAAATAAATTAAATGCTCTTGCTTATAGGTGCTTCTTCCTCCTTTAAGCATAGCCCATTATGATAGGTGGCTTTGGCATCCACTAAATGTTAAGTCCAATTGTGTGATATATAACTTCTTGTTGTGCATGTGTGTTATAGATAACCTTTATTTTATGAGTTTAGTTAGGATTTCTTTAAAGAAATTTTAAAATGTAATTTTTTTTTGTATTAGTAATAGGGCTAGAATCTATGGAGTTTAGGATGAGTAGAGGCTAGAAGGCATAGACTTCAGAGGCTCTGTGAAGCTTGGAGTATCTAAATTCACGGAGACAAGTGAAGATGAAGACCTCTATGGCTTGCATTAATTTTGTTTATGTAATTATAATCCAGGCTCCATAAGGGTTGAGCTTGGCAACCCACTCTTTTTTTTTCTGAGATGTATAATAGAATTCAGCCACATTGGCCTTTTATTTTTCTTTTAATTTGATTTATTGATTGATTGGTGTGATTACTATGATTGTATAATAAAAAATGACATGCTTTTTCTAGGTTTCTTAAACTATGATGACTGTTTTATGACTTGAATATTTTTTAGGCTCTTTAATGACTTAGATTTTCTATCCCAACTAATTTACTCCAAATTAAAAAAATGAATTACAACTCACAACCACATCTTAAAGCCTAGGAATTAATCAACTAAAATATTTAAAACTCATTAGTTCTATGATGTGGATAACAATTATGCATGCATATTCCCATCTTTTCTTGAATATAGGGGATCTTCACCCATTGCACGATAGAGGGGAGTGTAGGACTATTGATAGTAACCACATTAAGTGAAGAACACTCTTCTCATAGATTGGCCCATAACCTAATTTTATCATGTATATAATCATACTTGCCCACCTAGCTCAAGTCAAATTGATGAGTCAAAAAAATAAAATACATAATATTTATTGCATTAGTTAGGATATTACTCATACTCATCATGATCTAGGCTTTGAGGAGTGAGTTTAGACTCTTAGGCTTCTCTTATTAATAAATAATAGCCTAGCCATCATGCATTCATATGACTTATCTACATAGATTTAAAGTGTAGGAGGTGTTAGCTGACAGCCACTCAAGGCGGTTGTATGCCCAGAAGAATCGAGATGGGTTCACAACCTTAGATAAGGATGTGTCATTATATCCCATTTCACTCAAGAGAATTAAGTCAAGCTATCTACCTGTGCTAGAGCACCTTAGTTTTAGGATCCGAGGTTGCTTATTTCTCTCTTACTATTATAGTAAATCCTCACCTCTTAGACATTTCTATAATGTTGTGTTGTTAGAATATGAGTCATAGTTTTCTAATAAAAATATTAACTTAAATGATATAAATTCTCAATTTCAAAAATATAAAGCATCACTATAGGATAGATTGAGGTGCTCAATAGGCTTCCTAATATCACAATCACATATCCTACTTATATTTCTTTGAACTCCATTAAAAACTCTACGTACTTAAGTTTTCCCATTTGCTTCCAAATTACCAAATCATTTGAAATCAAGTCTTCAAATCTATAGAGATATTAGCTTATCACTTTAATTGAGAGATTTCTTAGGTGGTCCATATTCATAAGATGTAATTAACTGCCCCTATAGAAAACTTAAGAACCTAATTGAAAATAACTTTGTCTTATTTTATCCATGTAAGGTAGGGAAAAATCTTTGGTACACATAGACCTATACATCTTAGATGTTCTTATTAGATGATTAAGCCTATCATAAGGTGATATTTCCACCTTTCAAAGTAGTATATCATTCCTTGATACAATAATCCATCATTTCACTAAGTACTCCTTAAGATCTATGTAGTGTAGAATCACATTTTAAACACCACAACATCCATAATCATGAGATCATTCTAAAAAAATATCAAAATAAGAGAAAGAGTAAACCAAGTAATGCTTCAAAGTTTTCTCTTAATCCAATTCTTTTGGCTTCTTATAATATAGTCTCCTTTTAATGGATCTTTTTCTCCTATGGTAGTAAACATGAACAACATACGAACATTGAACTACATGACACAACACTTGAAATGTTACTCTTTAATTGTGGTACTCACTCACACTTGTTAATAATCCCTCTCCTCTATCATTATTTAGTTTCTCCCTCATAACTCCTTAAATTACTCCAAAAATTGCTCAATCCGCTCATCAAAAGTGTGTAGAATTGCTCTGTTAGGTCATCGTGTTGTGGTGCTACAAATATGGTGACTAGGCACTAGGTGTTGCACTACAACACTAAATTTTCAGCTCCTAGGCGTTATCCTTTCTATCTTAGACTATATATTTAGGTTTTCTAGCACTGCAGTGCCACAAATATGAGGCACTGCATTTTCTATCTTGGAGTCTTCCATGTTGTAATTTCTAAGTCTCTAGCACTTAAGCATTAAGATTCAAGTGCTTAGGTATTGTGGTCTCTATTTATAAACTTTTTTAAGGCATGGCACTGTGGCGCTGATTTTTTATTACCTTGCTCTTTGTTAGGGATATTTAATAAGTAATATCACCATGACGCTAGTGATCTAGTGTCTAAGCACTATCTTCACTATTTATCTGCTAATTTAGATCAATTGTAGCATCGTGGTGCTATTTTTGTACTGCCTAAATGTTGACCTGAAGTTTTGCTTTTCTCTCATTCTTTTAAAATTTTTTTGATATAACACCAAAAATAAACTGCAAGCAATGTATTTTTACATAAATTAAGCATAAGAAACATAATTATCTACAATAATTTCACTATAAAATAATGCTTATCAAGTATCCCTAAATTCAAACCATTACTTGTCCTCAAGTAATTCAATGTATTTGATTAATCATTCAAATCTTTAGATAACAAGAAATTTGGAAGTTAAAATGATTAAGAAATATTTTGAATTGAAGCATGGACTTACATTTAGACTAACTAATTAAGAAAAAAATATTTAAACTATAATATCCCAAACTCTTATTCAAATAAATATTTCATTTTATTCAAAAGTGTCATGTGCGTATATTACACAATTAATTCTTAAGAATCTTAATGCATTGAGTTTAATAATTAGTCATGATTTATTAATGACAAATCACAATATGTCTCTCTCTTAAAGTTAACACACTTTGTTAATTTTAATAAATTCATTAATTTGTTAAAATCATAAAAAGATTTCAAGTACTTTTATAGTATGATTTTCAGCATCAAGTGTTGTGTGATTTATTTTCTTAACTTAATACATTTACCATATTGACTTTGTAGCTCATACCTTTTTATACTAATCCTCCTTTTTAAAATGTTAATTCAAATGAATTATTAATTTTTTTTACTTAGTGTATTAATCTTCAATTGATATTAATCACATTTATGTTATCTAATTAATGAATTTGTCTATTGATCTTAAATCAATTGGCTAAGTTCACTAAGAATCTTTTATATGTGTGTTGACCTGACTTTTAGTGAGGTTGACATCTATCAACTTTGGACATAAGTTTTTATCTTGACACTAGGACTTCCTCACTTAGAGTTAAGACACTTCTAGTGATTAAGAGGATGCCCAAACCCAAAGACATAGTTAATCCTAGGGTTAGACCCAATTGGACTACTAAAGCTCACTTAGCCAAACTAACCCAAATCCTTACACAGTAAGCCAAATTAATTTCATACCAATCGTAACCTCAAACATAAACCCAAACACAGAATGAACACACTTGGTTTTAAAAGAGCAAATTGGCCCACTTAGCCCAAATTATCCCATTTAATCTATTTAGGTCACCTTCACCCAAACCTTAACCAAATCTAAATTAATTTCAATTAATTGATCACATGACACCTAAAACACTACTCATACCCAAATCACACCCAATTAAGGTCTAATTTAACCAATCAGCACGATTAACTCAATTTGAACAATTCAGGGATAAACCCAAAATTAACCCAAACCATTTAAAATTAAGCCTACCTAAATCATTTGAAAACTTGATTAAGCTTGATTGGATCCTAATTAAGACCCTATTTTGTTAATTGGCTCACTTAGCCCAAGCTAGCTTAATTGGACTTTATAAGGAAAAATTTTAATTAAATTCAATCCAAATCAGATTAAAATAAACCAAGTATTTCAAAACACATTGAATTGATTATTATTGTTAAGAGGCTATGGCACCCAAGAAGGGAGGGTGGGTTTAAAAAATAATTTTAGAAAACTTAATTTTAAAATTTTGTATAAAACTTAAATCTTTAATGGTAAATCTTTAAAGAAATAAAATAATAATCACCAACAGTATAAAAAAGTAAAGCACATAAAAATAAAGAAAGAGAACACAAAGATTTTTATGTGGTTTGGCCAAACCCTAAAACCGGCCTACATTCACACCTAGCCACCCAAGTTAGAAATTCACTAAATTAAAATTGATATTACAACAAATCTCCCGTACACTCTTTCATGGGAAAGTACAACCCAATATTATACTCTTTTTAACGAGCAAGTATAACTCAACACCGTAATTTCCTTAACGGCCAAGTACAACCCAACCATGTACTTTCCTTAACGGACAAGTACAACCCAATAAGAAAATAAGTAAGAAGAATATGAAAGTATCTAACTTTTAATTTCAAATTATTTTTCTCTCCCAACCCAATCTATATTAATAATAAGACAATTGAATATTAATGAAAAGAGAGCTCACTTTAACTTTAAATTGAAATTGAAACAAGATCTTCAATCAAGTATTTAATCCAAGTAAGTAACTTAATGTTGCTTTGAATGATCTTTAAAAATGATGAATGATTTTCTTGTATGACTTTAAAATAAAAACAAAAATGCAATTACAAATCTTTACTTTGAATTCTTTTTAACACAAGCTAACTTTTATTCAAATGATAAGTGTATTTGCAATTAGAATAACTAAACAATCATTTGAATAAAAATTCGAATGATACCACAAAAAAGCTATCAGATAACCTACATATAAAATAATTGAAGATAAGTAATCAACAAGCAAAAAATAATTTATGCAAGAGATGAAGTGGTTGGTAAAATAAAGAAATAAATGAGATAAGATGTTAAGCATAATCAAATTTAACCAAACTATATGGACCTTTAGCCAATGGGATAAACAATGGATATTCAAATGATTAAGCACTAGGAAATTTAAAACCTTTGAAATAGACTTCAGCCAAACAAGAAACAAAAGGATTATCCAATGATTAAGCATAAAATAAACTGATTTCCTTATGTTAGCTTTACGCCAAACAAGAAATCAAAGGATTATCAAGTAGTTAAGTATAAAACAAATTAATCTTCTTATGTTTGTTCTTGGCCAAACAAGAGCTAAAGGTTATGAGTTGAATGAATACAAGATAATTTAAATAACCTTGTAAACTTCAAAGTTAAGAAAAAATAAAAGAAGTATAAGAACTTAGCACCTTAGAAATTCAAAACCAATGTTGTGATGCTTTTGGCCAAGGAAGAAAATACATCAAACCTTCAACTTTTCCAATCAATATTCAAGCCAAATAAATGTCAAAGGTAAAGAGAAGAATGACTAGGAATGCTTGCACTTGAATCACATAAAGTCTCTAAGTATTTGCTTTTGCAAGGATCGACCAAGGTGGAGAGGATGAATAAGAGAGCAAGAGAGAATTTTTACTTTTTTTAAAAACCTTTTTTTAAGTTGAAGCAAGGCTCTTAAATAGAAGAGGGAGGAGTCTAGGGTCGGCCAAAAATTGATCCAATGAGAGGAAAATTTATTTGACATCCATTTGAATTTCAAATTCAAAAGAATTAGGATCAACCAAAAAGATATTCTAGAGGCTCCTTAACAAATTTAGTTCAAGCTAATATGGAATATATTCTATGTGAATCATGGATAGAGAGAGAGAGAGAGAGAGATAAATCCCATAGGAAATTCGTCCAAGGAGGTTTTGATATGAAGGAAGGAATTTTGAATAGAATAAATCCATGGAAAATCACTTCAATAATTTTGGCCAAAAATAGGAAATTCTCAAAATAATGCATGAATCAATTTAGATCAAGGCTGATTATATTAAATACTTATTGAATGTTTAAATAATCTATAAATCTATTAAATTTAAAGCAAAGTCCGGCCCCTAAACCTTTCCTAAAATAGATCAAATTAAAAAAATAATTATTTTGAAAAAGAGGGTTTATTTGAATTTAAATTTAAAATAACTTATAATAAATTAATTAAGCTCTAAATAATCATAATTAATCATGCTTGGGATATTTAACATATTACATAAAAAATTTGATTTGATTTAGCAAGTATATATCATGCATAAAGAAGTTTGAATTAAAGAATAATTCAAAATAATTCTATTCAAAAAATCAAATAAATGAATTTTTAAAATATGAAAAATGAGGGAATATAATATGGAAATGTTTTGAATGAACTTCACACATTTTAGTACAGAAAATACATTAAAATTTTTTTCCAAAATAATGTTAAAATGAAAGTGATAAAAGGAGAGAGAAGAAAGAATAATAGGAGAGAGAATAAGAGAAAAAAAAGAATAATTTTGGGATAATTCAATTTTCATGCAGTAAAAATATAAATATAAATTATGAATAACTTGGAAATGATTTAAGAAAATTTAAACATAATTTATTTTACTTTACCACAAATTTAATGGAACTTATTTTATGCATTTAGATCTTACTATCCAAAATGAATAACTTAATGAATAATTGTAATATAGAAAAATATAAATAATTTTAGAGTGATGAATTTAGATAAATGAATGAATAATTTATTTTAATTTACTAAGCTTTTCATTTGCCTTAATATAGTAATTCCTAGAAAAATTTTCACCCAGTCCATGTGCAATAGCTTTAGCATTATGATATAACTAAAGATCGAGAAGCTCAAGAATTTTTCCTGCACACTTGAATTTAACCTGATTAGTAACATCAAAAAATATATATTTATCATCAATAAATCTAAATTAAGAATGGAATTCATAATAATTGATGTGAATAATTTATCCAGCAAAGAAATAATTAATTCTTATTATATAAGGTTTGTTATTATCAAATCAAATGGTGAGATACACAAGGTGTATAGTCAATAATTAGGCATAATTCAATAATCAATTGAACTCAATTTGGTTAATTTAGCAAATTGACCGAACTTAGCTAATTTGACCTATATGAATCACATTGAGCCAAAATATAATCCAAGTCAAATTAAATCAAACCAGTCACTTCTACGTGTTTTAAATTAACATTTGAATATGATCCCATAGCCTCTTAGGCCCAATTTGGTCATTTGGACAACTTGACCCAAATCAACTCATGCAGATATATTGAGCCAAAATCAAAATAAATTTAAATTAAACCAAATTGATCACTCCAAATCACTTAGGGCACTTAAATAAACCAAATCCAACTCTTCTTTGGGTCCAATTTAGCAAAATTTGGCTGATAAACCCAAGTGGACCCCAATTGACCCAACTAGGCTAATTTAGGTCAAATCCAATATAAACCTAAATCAATTTCAATTAATCAAACTCAATCACCCTAAATAACATATTAAATATGATTAAAGTTTAATTTAAATCTATATTAATTAAACTAAATATTTAACCCAACCTAAACAAATTAGGTTAACTTAAGCTAACCCAAATCTAAAGGCACCACATGTAATCTGAAATATGAACTAAACTTAGGCACACTCAATCTTATCTAATCTCCCATGTGTAAGCTGATCCTTCAACTTTAAAGAGAGGGAAGAGATGTTAAAGGTGAGGGATAGGAAAGAAAAAAAGGTGCAAAGCTCAAAAATTCATAATCCCCTCATATCTCCTCACATCATTTCACTTGTTCAGTTTAAAGTGATTAGTAATCACTCAACCACTCCACAAAATGAATGCTTGCTGCTCCCCATCAATGACCATACTCCTCCATCACTATTAATGGTGATTATTGGCCAAACATATAGAGGGGAGGAAAGGAGTCTTCAAACTTTGTATTTTTATCACCCAATACATTTTTCACCTCCCAAGACGCAAGACCAATCACCAACCCATCCTGCTTCTTTGCCATACAAAAATAACAAAACCAATCAGATTTTGGCTAAAGGCTACTACACTTGGTGGTTGGAGCAACATGAAGAGAGGAAAATGGAAAAATTAATCCTAAAGTCTTATCATAGCCTAAGAATCATATTCAAATAAAAAAAATTCACTCAACATTAGCTTGAGTGCAGTAAATTTTAAATCTCATAATAAAACCATAGGTCTTTGATCTTTTGTGAAAGAAATTAATGTGATTGAAAAAATATCCCTTAGATTCACATTACACTTTTCATTTTAAACATTCTCGTTGCAAAATAAAGGCAATTTTAGTGAAGATCCCTAGAAAATCATGAAATTTGACAAGATTCAGGGCATATTCTATCGACCAATCCTTCTAATTCATCGACAATAGGGAGAAAGTCCCATAACCATCCTCTTACTTGATTAGGATCACTATAGAAAAATAGTTGAATCCCAATAGAATAATCCATTGGAATTCAATCAAAATCCATCAATAATTTGCATTTCTAATGAGTTTTCGATGGATTTCACCCCAATGGTAAAAGCCTGGTTGAAAATGATTTTCGATAGACAAAAAATCTGATGAAAAATTGTTTCCGATGGATATTTAGCTGAAAAGTTTCTTAGGAAGAATCGGTGGAAAGACCGTTTGGAAATGCCATCGAAAAATTGAACAGCCAAAAATTTTTCGGCATGGGAATTTTCGGAAAGAATGGTTGGTCGAAAACTTTGTCGAAAATATCCATGTCAGAAATTTTTTGACAACTTGTTTTGCTGATGCCTTGTATCGAGCTTATCGATGGAAAATCTATCAGAAGTCTATCGAAAACCTGTATAGAATTGAAAAAAAAAATCAAAACTTTGCAAAAAAAATCACAAAATAACTTCAAAATTTTATGAATGATACTAACATACCCTCAACATCCATATAAAACCAATAAATAGCTAATATAAAATAATTCTTTCATTCTAATATTTTTAAAAACTTTGAAAAAAAATGATAATTTTGTGTGTTTTAATTTGGAGTCGTAGGGATACCACACAGATCTTAGTGGGTACTTATTGAAGTGATCGAGTATGACATTAAATTATGATATACTAAGTCAAAAGATAGAAACATCACCTTACAATGGACATAATCACCTAATAAGGACTCCTAAGATAGATGGGTCTACATATATACTAGAGATATTTTCCCTACATTATATGGATAAATAAGTATGGTTTATTTTATGTAGGGTTCTTTAGTTTCCTATGGAGGCAAGCCCACATAATTAATTACATCCTAAGAAATAGAAGTTTCTTAAGAACACTCTCAATTAAAGCAGTCAGAAAAAATCTCCTAGGATTTCAAGGCTAGATTATCAAAGAATTGGTTGTTACTAAAAATTAAATGGGAAGAGTTCAAATAGGAAGACTTATTTATGGATTCATATTGACCTCACTTTTGAAGTGAGTTCTCAATATCCTCATCATAGATCTAGGATGCTTCTAGACACTAAGAGCTCCTTAGCCTTAAGACACTTCCAACGATTAGGTGAACACTTAACTTAAACCTAGAGAATTAGAAGGGTTAGTCATGGGAGTATGCTATGCCTTAGGACTTAGAGAAACTTATCTACCCTATAACCTAAACCCAATCCATGTTCACTTTCTCAAACCAAACCTTAAATTCAATTTAAATATCAAATCCAAATCCAAGTCCAAATTTCAAGCCAAATGATTGAAGCCCATGATCAAATCCAAATTCAAAATCAACCTAAGCCTTATGATTTACCTTATGAATTTAGCCTTAGCAAAATTCAAATCAAACTCAATTGACCTTCTCATGGATCAATCATTCCATTAATTATCTTCACAAATATAAATTAAATCTATATTCAAATGATCAAAACTAAATCAAACTGAATCAAATCAAGTCAAAATGCTTCCTAAGCCATATGAATCAATCCCATGAGCTTAGCCAAATCTTAACCCAAATCAACACAAAATCAATTGATTCTTTCATGAATCAATTATATATTCAATCATCTTCACAAATATATATAAAATCTACACTCCAATGATAAAAATTAAATCAAACTAAATCAAATTCCCTTTTAAGCCCTTTTGACCTACCTTGATGAGCTTAGCCAAATTTGCCTTCAAATCACTTCAAATTCAATTGATTTTCTTATAAATAAATTATTACTTCAATTATATTCCCAAATATAAATGAAATATACATTCAAATGGTCAAAACCAAATCCAAAATAAAATCAGAACCCAATATAAACCCTCTAAGCTAATTTCTTAGACTTAACCAAAACCCATCTAAATCATGCCAAAGTCACTTGATTTTGTCATAAATCAATCATTCCTTCAACCACCTATCCAAATGTAAATGAAACCTACAATCATCAAACAAAACCAAAATTAACCTAAGTTAAGCCCAACTTAGCCCTTTTAACTTGAAAATTTCAATTGAACCAAAACCTATTATAACCCAAATTGATTGGAGTTGAATTTATATTTCAATCCAAAACTCATATATAAATTCAACTAAACTTTAATCAAACTAAAATCAAGTAAATTGACCCATGTAGGTTCACTTGACCCAAAGTGACCTAAAGAACCCATTTGAACCAGTTCCAATCCAACCCAAATTGGATTGAACCAAGCCCGTCAAAACCTCATACCATGATTATTGATCACCTTAGGATGATCAATTGCCTTAATTGGGTCAAACTAAGTCATTTGACCAAGTCAATCCTTTAACCCATATAAACCCAAACTAGCCAAAACCTACCCTATACGAAATCAATTGAAACCATGGCTTCACACTAACCCATGATCAATGATTGAACATGACTTGACCATCAGTTGAGCCAAATCAAACCCAATTGGTCATTTATCACAAGTTGACCCAAATTGATCTAAAAGGCCAAAATGAGTCAAATCATGATCCAACCCAAATTGATCATAACTAATGGCTCAAGTTAATTTCAAATTGATTATTGAACTTGACCAAAGTGGTAATTAAGCCTAGTTTGACCAATTGGACCCAATTTACCAACTTAGTACAAATTGATCTAAAGGGTCAAATTGGTTTAAACCCAAATTAAATCAATATCAATCCAAACCAAAGCTACAATCCCATCTAATTGATCAATTGAACATGAACCAAACACCTAATCCAAGCCAATTTGGTCAAATGGGTCAAATTGGTCAACTTGACTCATTTAATTGATTTGATTCCAAATGAGCCAAAATCAAACCTATGCCAAATTGATTGAGCCACTTGAACCAAAACTCTTCAAATCATCATTTGAACCTAACCCAAGCCTTAGTTTGACCCAATTTGACCAATTGGTCAACCTAACCCAACATGACCCAAAGTGACCCATATGACCCAAATTCAGCCAAATCCCTTGAAACCAACCCATGGCATCTTGAGAGCCGATCTAACCCGACCCAAACCCACTTAGGATCAGTCCAAAATTATCCCAAACCCAAATGGAGCCAAACCCAAGGTAATCTCTCTTGGATATGCCACCTCATGTTGGATTCTCCCCAAAATAGTAAATTCCACTTATCTATCACCCTTGGCAACCATCAATTACCCTATTTTGGGGTCTGACCTACCCAGCTAGCCCACCCTAAGTGGGCCAAGCTTGCCATAGACCAAAGGGAGGTGAGTTAACTCACCTCCTTCACAAGCTGAGAACCCAATGGATACAACCTATGCCACATCTGCCTTGAGCCACCTCTCAAGCCTTCCTACTCTCAAGTCGTACCACGTGGAGGTGATGGTGACCACTCTGGCGCTCTGGCGGCGGTTGGCTGGCCAAAAAATGGGAGATAATCCTATCCATCCATCACAAGGAAATGAGGAATATACCCCTTTAGTTCACATGACAAACACATTGATTCAAATCCTCAGAGCTTCCTAAGGCATTTTTGAACTCCCTAGAGAGCTCCAGAGCAATCCTAAGACTTCCCCTCATTGGATTTCTCATTCCCGAGTGTACCCGAAATAAGACACCCATTGCCCGATCCTACCTACCTCAAACCGCAACCAAAACCAAATTCCTTTTGCACACATCATCCCCACATCTCATCGAAGCTATAAGAATCTTCAAACTCCACCGGGTACTTCAATTAAGACCAAGCCTTTAAAGGATGAATCTTGGTCTTTAGTGGCTTTCCGCGACCGGCTGTGAGCCATCTGCCAAAGAAGCATTAAAACTAAGCTCCCTTGAAATTTTTTTAGAGCTTGAAAGTGCGTGATCTTGGCGTTGGATCATTATGGTGAAGGTGTGGGATCCATTTGGAAGCTTCTGAAGCTCAATGGCGGACGACTTTCACTATTCATCGCTTGTGGAATGTTAGATCATACACCATCCATTCCACGTGATCAGAATAGACAGTTGTGATTAGATCTATTAGATTTATCCCATTTTTTTTCTTTATTAATCACAGGATCGATCTGCGTCGTTCGATCTGAGATTGAAAGTGCGTTCGCCATTAGCAATGTCAGCACTAACTTGGACACGCTTTAATAGCAAATCCCATGGTGCCACATGGACAGCACGCCACGTGGTGTCGACGGGAGTGGACTTAATTAGGCTTAAATAATTAGAATTAATGGCTGAAACTTGCAAAAATTATAACAAATTATAGAAAAATTGAAAAATTGTAAATAAATGCTCATTTTGAAGATATTTTAGAGATTAATTTATTAAAACTATCCTTAATTAATTTTGAATAATAATTAGAGCTTAATTATGATTAAATTAAAAATAATAATTAGCTTAATGACTACCTAATTAACTAATTAATTAACCCAAACTTCTTGAGATTGTTTAAGGGGATGATCTCCGTCTCCCATAAATTTCTTAAAATTTTTGGTTAATTAATTAGGGAAATAATCCAATTAAGTCTTAATTACTTTTCTAATTTAATTAAGGGTTAATTAATCATGTGAATAGTAGACTAATTAATTAATTGGACTCATTAATCATTGTCCAATAGTGGATGGACTTATGGAATTAGATTGGGACCTCTTTTTAAACATTTAACTAAGCCCATTTCATTTGAAGGATAATTACTTAATTTATCAATTAAGTGAGAGTTTAATTAATTAATTAATTAATGATTTTATTAACCAAATTAAAAAATTATAATCACATTAGATCTTAATTAATTAATTAATTGAAGGGTAGAGCTTTAGGTGTTTAATAACCTAAAGGAAATTAAGAAAATTAGGGTTAGTCCACAAGTGTGGGAAAACCATAAGAGTACTTAACTAAGTTCCTTAATCTAATTAACCATTAATTATGTGCTAATTTTTTTGGGATTTATTGGTTAATTAATTAGAAAAATTAGCCAATCAAGCCTTAATTACTTTTATAATTTAATTAAGGGTTAATTAATCATGTGAATAGTAAACTAATTAATTAATTGGCTCATTAATCATAGTTCAATAGTGGATAGACTTATGGAATTAGATTGGAACCTCTTTCCTAATCTTTTCCCTAAGCCCATTTCATTTGAAGGATAATTAATCAATTTGAAAATTAAGTAAGAGTTTAATTAATTAATTAATGATTTCATTAACTAAACTAAAAAATTACAATCACATCAAATCTTAAGAGCTTTAGGTGTTTAATAACCTAAAGGAAATTAAAAAAAATAGGGTTAGTCCACATGTGTGCGAAAATCATAAAAAAACTTAATTAAATTCCTTAATCTAATTAACCATTAATTATGAGCTAATTTCATTAAGCCCTTTCATTTCCTAGGACCATTGCTAATTTACTTTTTAATTCATTTGCATATTATATTGGCTCACAATTATTTGGATAACTATGTTCAGGTAATATATGTAAGGGTTAATTAATGAATTTAATACATGTCATAACCTAATTAATCCATAAAATAAATTTAATCACATTTCATTAAACCAAATTAATTTACAAACATGAGGAATGGGTTAGGATCAGCAAACTCTCTCTCACATCATTAAATCAAATCAAAACATGAAGTTAAAAATGGCATTAAAGAAACTTTGGTTTGTTTTAAACAATTCTATTTAATGTGATTATCCTTAGGAATTAATTTGATTGAAAGAAATCATGTGCTCATGTTTATTTATTCTTTTCCAATCATGTTAAATGTTGTATGACATTTGAAATCACACATTCATCTTTTCAAAGTTAATTAAATCAAATGGTTTTCCTTTATGCAAGCTTCCATGTATTTAATTAATTTATAATCTATGTGGCTATTATCATTAGTAAACTCAAATTATTTTTGCTAAAGTTTATGAATCAATTATATTGATTAGAGTGATAGTAGTTATCAATGTATATATAAGTTTACATGTGCTTATAGCTTAGACATGTGAAGTAAAGTATTTTTCTTAATTCATACATAGTTTTACATGTATTTTAATGTTAATAAGTATATAGTTCGGACATCCTGGGAATACGAGGCTTTAAGTAACCCCAAGAAAGTCATTTGATTACCTCACTTCCCTAGTTAAGAGCGACACATACTTATTTGATTTCATTTACATGTGTTCTGACATTAGAATTTGGATAGAACTTTACTCCATATGCATAAATGTTTCAATCAAATACAAATACAACATTTGCATGGTTTTCCTTCCTTTATTTATGTATACATCCATATGTATTTGAGAAAAACAAATATTTAATCTAGACATCTCAGGAATATGAGGCTTTAAGTAGCCCCAAGGAGATCATTTGATTACCACACTTCCCTAGTTAATAATGGCATGTACTAGCTTATGTCTCTTATACATGTGTGTGTGTATTTAATTATGGAATTAGAACCCCTTTTCTTTTATCAAAGATACATGCATTCATAATTGGCTAAGTGATTGAATTAGTTGGTCATGAGATTTGGAGCTTTCTTTCTTATATTCATGCATACAAATTTACATATGTTTGAATGCAAATGGGTATATAGTTTGGACATCTCGGGGATACGAGGCTTTAGTTTGCCCTAAGGAGATCATTTGATTATCTCACTTCCATGGTTAATAATGACACGCACCTATTTAATATCATCCATATGTATTTTCGTATAAGAATTTATATAGAGCTTTAAACTAATATGATTAAATAATTCAATCACATAAACTGATATAAACTTCACATACACATACATTCATCATTTAAGTGTGCTAAAAATATATTGTATGTATCGATACACTTAGAAGAATTAAAGCATATGCATGTTACATGTGATGGAAAGGAATGATTTAACATCTGTCTGTGATAGTAATTCAATTAAATTAATCTTAAGATGCCTTTCACATTGGATATAATTATTTAAAGTGAATCTAAACTTAGGATTAATTTAAAAATGTGTAATAAGCCATTCACTAAAGAGAACTAAATAAAATTAATATGCTTTAGAAAATAGCTTAAGATAAGGATGAAAGAGGGCAATCCTCTTTCTTCTTTTTATAACACTTAGTTGTTAAGTGTAATTAAATCAAACAAATTAAAACACAAATTAAAATTCTCAAATTAATTAAACAACTTCAAACAAACCAATCTCTTTGTGTTAAATTGAATCCTTCTACACATAGAAAATATAATATTAATGCTTAGCTGAGACATACCACACAAGCCTTAACACCCACATTAGAATTAAGTCACCACTTATAGCTTTATGTTAGGATGGTCCTTGTATGATGTATATTTTGTTTTATGATGTATCATTATAGAATGGATGTTAGGGTCTATGCCTCGTAGACTGGATGTTAGGTCATTCTTAGATTAATCATATTTTTTGTAGGGGTTTATGTTTAAGGAGATGCTTAAAAGTAAATGTCAATACTCTCTTTCAAGTTGTTTAAACCCCTAAGCATAATCCAAGCTAGGACAGGTGAGCTTGGTTACCCATGTGCAGGGTGCTAAGTCCAAATTATACATAACTTCTTAGGATTGTATGTGTGTTTAGCTATCACTTCTTTTGTAGGTGTAGTTAGATTTACTTTTTCTATTTTCAATATAATTTTGTATTAGGAATTAGGATTAGTGCAATGGGGGATAAAGATGAGCATTAGCTAGAAGGCTTTGTCTTGGGGTGCCATGTGATACCTTGAAGCTTACCAAATCAAAGAAGTAAGGAGGAAAGAAATGAAAGCATGAAGAAAGAAAAAGAAGAAGAAGACCCCCATAGAATCTATAAATTTTAATTATTCTTTTATAATCTGAGTTGTATAAGGGTAGAGCTCAACTACCCATCTTTTCTTTTCGGGTTGTACAGTGGTACCCGACTGCGTCGGCCTCTTATTCTTTTATGTTAGTTTTATAAAAAATGTTTGATGACTTGTTTAGTTTGTGCACTAAAAATGATATGTTTTTCTTAGTTTCTTAAATGTTTGATGCTTTAATATGTGGCCTAGATACGATTAGGCTCTTAGGAAAAAAATTAATTTTTCTACCCAATTACAACTCATAACTAAAATTTTAAACAATTCATACCCTCACCATAAATCCTAGGAATTAAATCAAGATAATTAAAATATTTAGCAACTCCTTAGTTGAATGGTTGAATGTTTCACAACATGCATATCATATTATTTCTTTCTTGGAAATAGAGGATTTCCATCCTTACACGATAGGGGAATGCTTGACCTGTGAGAGCATCCTGTGGTGGAAAATACTCATTTCTCGCTGATTTAGCCAACAATCTTATTTCATCTTGCATATAAGCATCAAAATCCTAAAGCCTTTGTGAAAATCAAGTGTCAAAATTGGAATAAAACTTGAAAATTTGTTTGCAATATATTAAGTCATTACTCATACAACTGATGCTCTAGTCTCTTAGGGAGTGAGTTTAAGGACTTTAGTCTCTTTCTAAATAAATAACAGTCTAACTATCTTGCAATTTTATAAGGCTAGACTACATGATTTTAAAACCGTATGAGGAGTTAGCTGGTAACCACTCCAGGTGGTTGCACGCCCAGCAGTCGGGTGGTTTATCCTCTCTTGTGGAGGTAAACCTTATGCCCATCTTTGCTTAGATTTAGGCTGTACATTTAGGATTTGAGGTTATTTTTTCCTTCAGGATACAAGCATAAATCCTCTCCTCTTAGTCATCTCCATCATCTTGTGTTGTTGAATTATAAACCCTAGTGATCTAATGAAATTTTAACTTAAAAAAAATCCTCTTCAACTTCAAATTTATTGTACTTCCGTGTGCCTTTGTTATTTCAATAGAATATTCTCCTTGCCTGATACTATAGTGTGCTGTTCTTTTCCAATTTAATATAGGCATGTCAAAGCAGTCTTTCATTCCCAAAGATAATTTTCTTTTTCTTATCTTTTTGTATTCTTCTTCCGAGAGAGTCAAATGTCTATTATATTCAGATTGATTATCAATAATTGTATCATTTTCATTTAGTTTGTCAATTTTAGACATATTAATCAGAACATAAATATTCATTTAAATCTGTATTGTCATAACAGGAATTAATTAATTCTTCTTCAGTTTCTAATAGTTCATAAAGTTCATCTTCAGTGTTTATATCGAAGATGTCAAAAATAGGTTCTAGATTACATTCGTCAATTATTTGGATAGATTTTACTTTTGATATTTTATTCCATTTTGGACATTCGTTGGCATAATATCCTTCTTTTTTGCACAACCAACACTTACATATTTTTGGTTTTTTAGTAAATTGTTTTCTTCATAAAGTTCATTTTTTATTATTAAAATTCTATTTATTAGTTTTCTTGAAGAATTTTTTCTTCTTGGTGTTATTTGTTCTATTACAAAATGTTGTTTCTTTACATTTTGATATACAAAATCTAATTTATTACAACATAAAGATTGCTTATACTTTTTATTTTGTTTATGTAGGTCAATTTGTTGGCATGCCTTTTCTTGAAAGATTACCTAAAGTTATATCATTGGGATAAGTTTGGTATTGGTGACTCCATAAAATATTATATGGTTCTAGTAATTTGTAAAATAAGTGTCTAAATATAGGTTTTGATCGTTTGTCATAAAAAGTATATATATATTTTATGTAATATAAATATACATATTCCCTAAGTGAGTTTTGTTTTGTTATTTCTAAGTGTTTTTTGGCTTTTTCTTCTTCAGTAGTGTATTTTATTATATATTCAAGAAATTCACTTTTAATAAAATCTGCGTATATTGTTGGCCATTTTCCAAGAGTATGGAGTGTTCTTTCAGCTCAACAAGTAAATCTAATATTTTATTTTTGATCTGAACTTAATCCTAAAAACCATATTTTACAAATTCCAGTAAGTGTATTTTCTATAAAACTATATGCATCTTCTCCCTGAAGATTGTAATTATAGATAGCTAAACTATTTTCTATAGTCCATTGATCAATTGTTTCATTTATATTTTTACAGCAATCTATATTTAAATAAATTCTATGTCTGCTAATTGGTTCAGATTGATAATTTGGTATTTTAGAAGTTTGTTGGCTTCGTGGTGTCAGAATACGTTTAGGGTTTGGCGGTATAAATAATTGTTTGGGAGTATTACTATTACTTGAACTAGCTTGTGTGCTAGTTGTGCCAGCAGTTGTATTTGAGGGAATCATTAGTCTATCCATAGATGGATTATGTGGAGTATTCATAAATTGATGTTTATTAAGAACAGAGATTAGCTCATCAAGTTCTTGTGATGGTTCTTTTACATCAATGATTTTGTTAATTCAGATTGCTCTTTGAATATTATTTTGAGGAAGTCTTGAAGATTTCTCTGAATACCAGGGAAGTGTATTATTTATATTTTGTAAATCAAATTCAGTGCAGACACATTCTGCTATTATGGCTATTGTAGCTATATTATTATTAAGGACCTGTTGATTTTCTAGCAATCTTTTTCCTAATTCTTTTATATTACTAGTATTGTCTGTATACATTAAGGGTTTATATCTACTTTGTAAAAGATTTTTAAATGTTTTAGTTTTATTATTCTGAACTTGATTTAGTTCCATATATCCTTTGTGCTTATATTGTTTGACATATTCAAACTAAGTCCGAGTTCATATTGTTGTTTAATAATCATATAACTAATTACCATCCATTCATTAAAGTTTCCTAGAAGAGTTTTTATATGAAATGATTGTTCTTCAATGAAGATTTCTAACTAATTGTTAGAAATATTAATGTTTAGTACTTCCTGAATTCTATTGAATTCTTTTTCGAGGTATTCTTTATTTAATTTAGTCAAAAAAATTGTCATCTTCTAATTCTTTTAATTAAGACGTTTGTTATGTTTTTGTTCTTCTTTTATTTCAGAGTAGTAAGATGAAAAATTAGATTGATATGTATAGGATGGTGTACAAAAATATGAATAATGTTTTTTACACTATAGATCATTTTCAGGCTCTGATACCAATTTGGGTTGTGGCTCTACTTGAAAATCTGTAGAGTTTGTTCAGTTATTTTTGGTGTAATTAGTTGGTGTAAGAGTTTTATTGTACTTTCTAATCATTTTCCTAATTCCTTTATTTGTTGTTCTAGTTTTTCTCTTGATTCCATTGGGATAAAAATCTTCTCTCTTATTCTATCTCTAAGCATACACTATGGGTCCAACACGCTTCTGTAAATTACATCTTCTATTCTGGCAATAATCTATTACTATAATAGTGTTTGGCATTACTGGGGGTTGACCTTAATTACTCTGGTTCATATCGTACTCTTCAATCACCTATTGGTGCTAGTGGATTTCTTAGGAAGATTAGGGCTCAACACTTAAGACCACATCCCTATACGATCACTTAAGAGTAACAAAGCACAGCCATTGTTCATTTCCTATCCAAGGCGTAACCAATATTGCAAACAACATTATAATAGTATATTATTGCAAAATAAAAGATATAACTACAACAACGACTAAAACATAGAGTATAAACGTATAGACATGACAGAGAGAAGTATTATTTAGCCTAACAGGCTATAATACATTGGACTTCTCCTTGAACAGAAACAGAGATCACTCAACTCACCAGACAAGAGGACTCACAAAACAAGTGGACACACAAGCCAATCACCCACTAACTCTGCCTTAACAAGGAATGGTTCTTCCATATTTATAGACTGAAGGGGCTGATGAATCTTTAGTGTTTCATAATTACGTGTTGCTTTTATGAATGATCTTTTTGTTGAGTGCCATGAATAATTGAGATGTCATAATTGAGCTTTTGAGTGCTTTAATAATTGCCTTCTTTTCTGAGTGCTTTCGTGACTTTTTCAGCTTTTTTCAATAATTGCAGATACTTTTTGCTAGTGCATTATAACTTTATGTCTGTTGTCTTTTTTCTAGTCCTTCATGAAACATCTATAGTGTCTGCTTTTTCTTACAATGTGTACATTGATGTAAGTTTTCCTTTTGTAGTCGTTCACAGAATTTTTCTTTAACTTTGTTACTAGCTTTGATCATATTTTTTCAAAGCAAGTTGACCCATTTTTGATATAAAACTTCATGAATTTTTCTGGTATTTATCCTGCAATGATTGTATATGAATAAATTGTCTGAGCAGTGATATACCCAGATGTTTGCTGATCTATTTTCTTTGTTTCCATCCATATTTGATATAAATCTTCATCTTTCTATCTCTGATAAAAAGGTTTTTCCATAATATATTTAGGGTAAAACGGTTCACTGCTGATACCAATTTGTATAAGTGAAATATGTCCTTCTAGTATTTCTGGAAAAGTTTGAAATATATATATATATATACATATATTCCAGTATTTGACTACTCCCTGGAATATTTTGACTGCTTCAAGAAATACTTTAGGTAATTTTTGTAGATTTGATAAGTCTTTGAGGTACATCATCCGGAGTAATCCAAACTCGTATAATTCATGGATAATTTTAGCATCTGTTGTGCCGTATATGTTTGCTACATGATATTTTCCATACGTGTGGAAATATATCTGAGCACTAATTCTTTCTTAGTATAAGAAATAGCGTTGCCAATTTTCAGCTATTTCTAATATATATTTTTTTGTTTAGGTACTTCTTTCTGAAGTATAGCAGAAAATGTAATTTCTTTTTCAATATTTGCGACTATTTTTTCTGAATTAACTGGTTGGAAGTCTTTTAATTCTGCTTGTAATTTTGTTACTGAAGGTAATTATTCGTCGTCGAGTTCCCCAAGAAGATATTGTCTTACCTTCTGTAATTCTGATAATATTTTATTGCTATATGCAATTTCACATTCAAGCTTCCATAACTGGTGGTCCAGTATTTCGAGATAACTGTCCCATTTATATTCATCGGATTTAACTGATTCCTTTGTAGTAGAGTAGGTATCCATGTCGAGTGTTTCGGGTAATTTATCAAGCGATAAGTCGATATCTGGTTCGGAACTCATGACCTGCAAAATTCTCGAGTTAAAGTGTCAACGAAGGAATTTCGTTTTCCTTCAATATATTCTAAATCAAAATTATAGGCAGAAAACCAACTTTGCCATCTTATCAAGCGTTTATTAGGTAGGGAATCTATAATTTTGCCTTTTATAAAAGAAATTGTAGTTTTATTTTCTGCTCGTACAATAAAGTGTTCATTTAAAAATAGTTCGAATTTTTTAGTAGCTTTTTTAATAGCTAGGAGTTCTTTTCATTAATGTGATAATTTTATTCTATTGGGGTATAGGTTCCGGATGCATACCAGCATAATACTTCATGATCTTGGCGTATTGTTTTTAGGATTGCTCCCCAACAAGTTTCAGAACTACTAGTTTTGATTATTAATTTTTCTTTATTATTTGGTAAAGTTAACTTAGGGAGTTGTTTACAACAATTTTTAATTTGGTATAATAGATTTTGGTCATTAATATCCCAAGACCAACTCATATTTTTACGAAGTTTTTTCTAGAGTGGAGCCCTAAGGGCAGCTAGGTCTTGTATAAATGCTTCAGTATAATTAATGCAGCCGAGAAGTCATTGTAAATCTTTTTGATTTGTGATAGTCATGAATTTATCTATTTTTTTGTAAAATATGTTCTTGTAGTTCAATGGCGTCGTTATCTATTTTTAATCTGAGAAATTCAATGGTATTTGTAACAAAGATAGCTTTCTTTTTGCTTAAAGCGATACCATGCTTATATGCTTTGTCTGCAAATAATGTAAGTTGTTTTACATGTGAGGGAACAGTATTACTAAAGATAAGAATATCATCGACATAAACAAGAGAAAAATGTATTAAATTCAGAGAATAAATAATCTATACATCGTTGAAATATTTGTGGTGCATTTTTTAAGCCAAAGGGCATAACGTTCCATTGGTAATGTCCTTGTGGAGTACTAAAGGCTATTAATTCGATACTATCAGGATGCATTTTGATTTTCCAGAATCTAGATTTTCAATCGAGTTTAGAAAACCATTTAGCATTTTATTTGATTAATAAGGAATTCTTTGTTTGGTAAGAAATATCTATCGAATTTAGTATTGTCATTAAGTTTTTTTATAATTAATGACCATTCATGCTTTTCCTCTAACTTGCTCGGCATGGTTTCGTACAAGGAAAGCGGGACTGCTATGAGGACTGTGGCTATGTGAGATGAGATGTAAATGTAGAAGTTCTAATTTGTTTTGAAATTCAAGTTTGTCATCTGATATTTCATTGGATGAACCCAGTATAATTAAAGAGGATTAATTGGTTCAATATGAGCTACGGCTCATCTTTGGACAAATGGATTTTTAGAGAAGGTTTTAGAAAATAAATGTTCGGCGAAGTGTCAGACTTGGTTTAATTTATCCAAGTCATTAGTATAAAATAATGAAGGAGATTGGACTTGAGTTTGAATAAGTTTATCCAAATCACCACGTCGGTTGCGAAAGGTGGGAGGAGAAGCGGCTGTATGGGTAATAGGAGTAGGAATAAAGGGGTAGGATAAGAGATGTTTACAAGGTGTAAGTAATTCAAGATGATCAGTATATTGAGTAAAGGCATGCATAGATTTAATGAAATTATTGTCGAGAATAAAGTTTGGGCCGTTTTCAATGAGGCACCAAAGCCGTGGTATTTTAATAAGGGTATTATTAATAAGGATATATTGATTGGACCAGTAGGTAGTGATTGTTCGAAGACCGTTAAAAGTATCAAGTAATAAATTATCATGAGATAGTTTGATATGTGGAGGGATAAGCCATTGTTTGCAAATGCAGATATCGCTCCCGGTATCACATAAAGCGTGTACAAGGATTGGTTCATACGTAGGGATGTAGATGTCTATTTGTATGTAGCTATGAAAGTGAACCATGATATTGTTTAATTGTATGAGAATTAATTTTTACAGTTGTATCAGTAAAGAAAATAATATGTTGTTGTAAGAAATCCATTCTGACTAAAACCCATCCTTTTTCAGTATCATCTATTAGAAAAATATGTTGGAAATCAATACTTTGATTATTGGTATCCCAAAAGCCAAATAAGATATTAATTTCATAATGACAGTAGTGCTTTTTGTTTTTCTTCTTCAGTAGTGTATTGATATCCATTTGAAAATTTCATATTCAAAGGAAGAATATGAAGGGGTTTAGGGTTTGATTTTTGAATTAGGTTTGATTGAATGATTCAAGTTTGGATTTATATATGAGCTCATGTTGTAGGTTTGATCGAATCATGAGAGAAAATCAAGAGTTTGGCTTGATTTGAAATTGATTTGGCTAAGTTCAAGATTTTGACTTGAAAATGCTTAGATTGGATTTCAAATTGATTTGAGTTTGATTTTTGGAATAAGTTTTGATTGTTTGAATTTATATTTCATTTATATATGTGAATATAATTGAGAATATAAATTGACCATGAGAAAATTTCAACGATTTGAAGTGGTTTAATCATGATTTAAGTTAGATCCATTAAAGGGAATTTAAAGGATTTAAGAAAATTTTTAAATTGAAATTTAATTTTTGAGTTGGATTGGATTGATTTAAATTTATATTTCATTTAAATATGAGAATATAAATGAGAATATAAACAAGTTTTGAGAAAATCCCATGAGTTTGAAATGGTTTGATCAAGATTTAAGTTAAATCCATTAAAGGGAATTTAAAGGATTTAAGAGAATTTTAAATTGGAATTTAATTTTGTGGGTTGGGTTTGATTGATTTATATTTATATTTCATTTATATATGTGAATATAAATGAGAATATAAATAAGTTATGAGAAAATTTCATGAGTTTGAATAGGTTTAATCAATTTTTAGGTTAAATCCATTAAAGAGAATTTAAAGGATTTAAGGGAATTTTAAATTGAAATTTAATTTTTAAATTGGATTTGATTGATTTATATTTATTTTTCATTTATATATGTGAATATAAATGAGAATATAAATAGGTTTTGAGAAAATCTCAAGGGTTTGAATAGGTTTGATTAAGATTTAGGTTAAATCCATTAAAGGGAATTTAAAGGATTTAAAAGAATTTTAATGAATTGATTATGAATTTTGAATTTGATTTGATGGGTTTTAATTTATATTTTATTTATATATGTGCATATAAATGAGAATGTAAATGAGGTATGAGAAGATCTCAAAGGTTTGAATAGGTTTGAATCATGATTTTGGTTAAGTCCTTAAGGGAAAATTAAGGACTTAAGCAAAATTTGGACTTTGGAATTTTGATGGATTTTGATCATGGATTTCAATAATAGATTTCATTTATAGATTTCAATCATATGGAGTTGATTTGAGTTTGGAGAAATCAAATAGAATTGATTTGGAGTTTTATTTGAAAGAAGGAAAGTGAGGAATGGTTTAAGCTAAGGGTAGGAAATTTTCCTAACACCCCTAAGGCATGACCTATTTCTATGGCTAACTCTTCTAAGTCTTCTAGGGATAGGTTTGAGTGTCCACCTAATCACTAGATGTGTCTTACGACTGAGGATCTCTTAAAGTCTAAGAGGAGTCCTATATCTAAGATGGAGGGGTTGAGAGCTCATTCTAAAAATGAGGCCAACATAAACAAAGATATCAATCCACTACATATGACTAACCGAATCTAAACCTACCCATGACCTAGCTCAATTAGCTCAAATAGGTCAAATGCGTCAAATTGGTCAACTTGACCCATTTGACCTAAATGAAGTCATATGAGCCAAATTCAAAACTAAACCAAATTGAATCAAACCAAAGCCACCAAAATATTTCAAATGATCATATGAACTTGACCCAACCCTTGGCTTGACCCAAATTAACCTATTGGTCAACTTGACCCAAGTTGACCCATTTTGACCAAAATGGGTCAACATGAGCCAAACCATATCAAATGAACTCCAAATCTAATGAAACTTGGCCAAACCTATTTTCTCAACATACCCAGCATATTGAAATTCAAAAATCAGCCAAATCACCATTTTACCCCTAGGCCATAGAAAAAATTTTGGTCAAATCCATGGGAAATTTGGTCAAGCCCTCTTCATATCAACTTGATACCTTTCTAATAGGTCAAGTAAACCCTATGGAGGGTGGTGAACCCAACCCAATGGGTTTGGGTCAGCCCAAATGGACCCAAGGCCAAAACTGACCACATGGCTCAAATTAACCATGTGTGAAATCTCCCTCTACTCAATTTGAAGCACATGGGAGGTTATCAATCCACTCATTAGCTCAGACCGACCATGTGCCAACTCCTAACAGCTCAAACAGCCCTTCCAATATGGTCAATTGGGTCAAAATGACAAACCATGCTTCGGCCGTTCGATTGCCATAGGGGGAGATATACTCCCCCTAATTCACTCCAATTTTCATATGCTCACTATCGATTGAGTGTTAGAGAGTATTAGGAGCCATCAAAGAGCAACCCTAAGCTTCCTAGAGGGATTTGGAAATATCCATTCTCAGTTTTCTTTAAGAGAAAGCAGGGGAGCTCCATTGATTTCCAAATTTCCTCTATACTCAAACTCCACCAAAATTCACTTTGCACACTCCATCAGAGGGTCAAGTCGAGCTTGCCTAACCTCTTTCCCAAGCTCCAAAGGCAAGGGGAGATCCACTTCAATCAAAACCGAGCTCACAAGGAGAAGGGGTTGGTCCATAGAGCAAACTACTCAACCTCAGGAGCTAATTTTTTCACCACAGCTTCATCTCAACCAGACGAAGCCCCTCTAAGGGAATCGAGCGTCGGTGATCACCTCTGGCAAGGTATGTCATTTTTCGATCATTAGACTTAAGGGGTGTTGGTCCTTTGTGAAAGAAAGTTTGATGGCATGAAGATTCAACTGTTGGATGTGATCTACATTGCTTGATGATGGTGTGTGCAAAATTTTGGCCTAATCCGAACTTGCTCTAGAACATGGACGACCCTCCATGATTCACAAAGCTTGGTAGGGGTGGATCTCTAGCCATCCATCCACGCATTTTGGATGGACAATCGAGATTAAACGCACATTTTATATCTGATTTATCCTTTTAAAACTGTGGGGTTATTCATGGCCGTTTGATCCTTGATTGAATGACAGATGTAAAATCGTGTACTGCTGCCACCATGCCACCATGACGTGACATTTAAGTGGTGGCTCACGGGCTGGCGCATGGAAAGTGCACATGACCGCTGCTGCCACGTGTCATGATGTGGATTAAGGGATTTAATTAGGTTTTAATTAATTCTAATTAATCCTCTAAGCTTTAAAAATTCATATCTCCATAAATAAAAATCAGAAAAATAAAAGGTAAATTGCCACTAAAAGATAATTCAATATAAAATATTCTAAAATTGGTTTTAATAGATTTTGAGTTGTATTTTTTCCTAATTTTGCCTTTTATTGGAAATCTTATTTTCCTAATTACCCCTTAATTAGTCCTCTGATTAATCTCAAACTTCTTGGGTATATTTTAGGGGATGACTTCTATCTCCCAATTTTCTTGTGATTTAGTGATGGCTTAATTAGGGGAATTGCAAATACATTTCCTAATTACCCCCTTTATGTAATTAAGGATAATTAAGGGTTTGATTAGTGTTTTAATCCCTTATTGAAGTTGATTAAGGCTTGATCTAGTGAATAGGAGGCTTAGGGAATAATTTTAGGGTATTTTCCCTAAGCTATTCCCTAAACCCCCCCCCCCCTTTTCTTTCCTTAATCCTCTCTTAATTAAGAGTTAATTCATTAATTACCCTATTAATTAATTTCTTAAAATTTTAAAACTTTCCAGAACTTAATTAATCTACTTTGGGTGAATGCTTAGGTGTTCAAGAGCTTAAGTTCAATTAAGGAAATCAAAACTCAACACATATGTGTGAGGGGTGTTTTGAAATTACTTAAGTTAAACCCCTTAGCTTAATTAACTATTAATCATGAGCCAAATTGCATTAGGCCCTTTTCTTCCTAGGTGCATTGCAAATTTAAATTCCTTGTGAGATTTTATGCCATCTCATTGGCTCATAATTATTTGGTTAACTATGCTAAGGTGGTGTATGTAAGTGTTAATTAACATGCTTAATTCATACCATAACCTAATCAAAATCTAAAATGAATCTAATCATCTAAAAATTAAACAAAAATGTCAAACACATGTAGGAATGGGTTAGGAACAACAAACTCAATCCACATTTTCAAATTTAAATCAAATTCTAAATCAAACAAAAATCATACTAAATAAACTTTGATTTACTTTAAGCTTTCTTATTTCATAAGATTGTCTTTAGAATTTAATTAAAGTGAATGTGTTTACATGCTTTCATTGCTTTAATTCTTTCTCAACATGTTAAATATGTGTTTCATGTGGTTTCATGCATCCATGCTTTTCAAAAATAAAATGTAAAAATGAAAATGTTTACTTTATGTCAAATTGCATGTGTTGGCTAAAGTAGGAATATGAGTGTCTATTATCACTATTAAATTCAAATTATTTTCAAAACATATGAATCAATTATCAAAATTGAAAGTGTGTTACTTATATTTTATTTATAAATTTGCATGTGAGTAAGATATAAGGATGTGCTTAGTGTAGGTTCTCCTTCTCTTTTCTTTTAGTATAGTTTTGAATAAGATTTGGCAAGGTGTGTGGTTCATTTGAAAAGAACCTAACACTTGCCTAATTTCATATCGTATTCATTCCTATACTATCACTTAAGAAGGATGTCCATGCTTGCACATATAAATTGCATAAATAAAATAAATCCACAAATAAAATTTTTTGCATTCTTTCTTTTCCATTCATTTTCTTTTGTACACATATTTATATTTAAGGAAAGTGGTATATTAGTCTAGAAAACCCCGAGATTGTGAAGCTTTAAGTAGCCCTAAGTAGGTCCTATACCTTACACCTCTGGTTAACAATGGCACTGTACTCACTTATGCTTTCTTACTTTCATGTGTGAATGTGAAATAGGATAAGAAATCCCTTTTCTACTTAATGAAAATCATGCATCATAAAGTATGTTAAACATCCTCATTTGTGTGTATAGATATGCTTAAGACTCATTCATATGCATGTTATACATGTTGGGAAAGAAGTAAAGTGATGCATGTTTTGTGAATTTGGTTCATTTCATTTAATCTTAAAATGCCTTTCTTTTTGAATGGGTTTGTTTAGAGTTCAACTAAACTTAGGATTAATTAAAATACTTAATTAAAACATTCACTAAATAAGACTAAAAACATGAATCCACTTTAAAAATTACTTTGGTTAGGGAAGAAAAAGAGAAGTTCTCTTCTCTTTCCCTCTCTTTATAACTTAATAATTAATTGTAGGATTCACTTGAACCTAATCAAAACATGAAATAAAATCAACCCAAAATAATTAAATCACTTAAATGAAACCCTCCTCTAAGTTGAACATGCTTCACACTTAGAAAAATCTAACTTAAAGCCATAACAAGCATACCACACAAACCTCCAAAGCATACACATTAAGCTAAGTCACCACTTCTAACTTTAGGTTAGGGCGGTGCATGGTTTGATGCTTGCTTTTATTTTATGATATATGTTTTAGACTATATGTTAGGATATATGTGCGTAGAATGAATGGTAGGGAGATCTTAGTCTAACCATTATTTTCTGTAGGGGATTATGCTTAAGGGGCGCTGTAAAAAATAAAAATATAAATACTTTTGTTATGCATGTGCTTATACCCCTAAGCCTAATACAATAGGCCTGTTGGACTTAGTCACCCATGTGTGGGGTGATAAGTCCAATATACATACTTGAGATTTGGTGGTTTGTTTAGCTAACCTTTATTTTGCAGGTGTTAATTAGATTTACTTTTCAGTTTTCATGTAAACTTTGCAATTAGGATTTTGGAATGATTGTTATGGGGAATGGGATGAGTATTGGTCATAAGATCTCATCTTATGCACCATGTGAAGCCTTTGGAGCATCCACCTTTCAACCATCCAAAAGGAGGAACCATAGAAGAAAGAAGAAAAGAAGAAGAAAGAAGAAAAGAAGAAAGAAGAAAAGAAGAATGAAGAAATGAAGCATGAAGACCCCCATAATAATGAATTTCTTGCTTAATTATATTTAATTCATTTGTAATACGGGTTATATAAGGGTAGAGCTCGGCTATTCAATTTTTTTTTCAGGTTTGTCCAGTGGTGCCTGACCACAAAGGCCTCTTATTCTTTTGCTATTAGCTTTATAAATTGATTGATGATTTGTTTAGCTTGCACATTAAGTTGCATCTTTTTCTTAGTTTCTTTCTTGCTTTATGTATGACCTGGATGTGGATTAGGCTCTTAAAAAAAAATAAATCTTTTACCAAGCATAACAATCTAAAACTAAAAATAAAGAACTCATAACCTCACCTAAAGCTTAGGCTAAAATCAAGATAAAATAATTAGCAACCCCTTAGCTGGATGTGTACTTTCTTTTATAACATCATGTACAAATGCATATTATTTTCACTCTTGATTGGAGGATTTTCACCTTTTCCAGAGAAACTTGGCTTGACCTTTGAGAGCCATGATGGAAACACACCTCCTCCCTTCTCGTTGATTTTGGCCAATAATCTCATTTCTCATGCATTAGGCATATGAATCCTATTAGCCTGAGTCAAAATGATAGTCCAAAAATGAAAATAAATTAAAATTTGAATTGCATTAGATTTAGGTCATTTGAAGCATGCCCTTATATGATCTAGTCTCTTTAGGGAGTGAATTTAAGGACTTAGTCTCTTTCTAAATAAATAATAGTTTAGCCATCTTGCATAAAGCCTATGACTTGCCTACATGAATTTAAAATCGTAGGAGTTAGTTGGCAGCCACCCCAAGATGGTTGTAAGTCCAAACAGTCGGGTGATTTGTCCTCTCTTGTGTAGGCACCAAATCAATTTTCACCTCATATTTAGGTTGTGCTTTCGGCCCTCGCCAAAGCTCCCTAGATTTAGGCTATGAGGTTGCTTCTCCCTTTGTGGGCTATAAGCTTAAATCCTCACTTCTTAGGCATTTTCATAACCTTGTGTTATAGAATCATAAGTCATAAATTTCTAATGAAAAATGTAACATAAACAAATTAAATCAATTTCAAAAATGTAAAGCCCAACCATAGGATAGTTTGAGATACTCGCTAGGTTTCCTAGTATCGTGGGTATCTCCTACTTATCTTTCTTTTAGCTTCGATAATAACTCCCTCTCTTTAATCAATCCCATTTGATATTCAAAAATAAACTAATCAATTGATAGTCCTTTCCTATTAAAATCTTTGAAGACAATGATCATTTACCTTAATCGAGAGTATTCCTAAGGGATCCCATCTCTTAGGATGTAATTAACTATGGGGGCTTGCCCCTGTAGGGAACTTAATGAACCCGGTTTAAAATAAACTCTGCTTTACTTTCCATATAAAGTAGGGGAAGAATTTCTAGTACATATGTAGACCCATTGTCCTTATGAGTCATTATTGAGGTGATTAGGTTCATTAAAGGGTAGTGACTTCTATCTCCCGAGATAGTATACTATTCTTTGATGACGTACCCGATCACCTAAATAAGCACATCTGCAGATCTGCATGGCGTTCCAAAAAGATGAATTTTTATATTCTTGCTTTTCACCATAGATGAAGGCGACTATATAGAAAATTTTCACCACAGTGCAAATCATATATTGCTTGATAACACATAAAATTATAAAATCTTCACATTCATACTAACCTCTGATTATAAATATTAGAAGAATTTATCTTCATAAGAAGACAAATGAAGATGTGTAATTGGACCAACAAGAATAAGAAAGAAGACAACTAAAATAACATTGGAGAAAATAACATTGTTTTAAAATAGCCTTCCTTTCTAATGGTGTTTCCCAGCTGCACTCCCGGGGAAAAAATAATGAAATTAAAAACATTTAGATTATTAAATTAACTGAAAATAACAGAAACATTAAAATATAAAGTTATGTTATTGTGGAGGTTAATTAAAATTAAATGTAGATTATTTTGTAAATATTACCGCCAAGCTCGCAGTCGATCCTCTCTAAGTCGCAATGTTTGCATTTTTTTTTTTGTTATAGGCTCATTGTTACCTTCGCAACTTCGCTCAACCACTCAGTTTGTTTCTTTGCCCTAGACTCATTTTTTTGGCACAGATAGTAATAATTTTGGCAAAATTTGTTGGTTAGTTTATGACATAGATGTATATTGGTAATTTTTTTATATATTATAGTTTCAAATCTTGATTACTCTCGATAACACTATTGTTGGCTTTTGGTTTTTTGTTTATGTCAGTTTTACGGCTTGGTAGTTGTTAGTCATGAAGAAATATTTTTAAGGGGATTGTTTTGTTGGTTTGAAGAAAGTTATCTTGCTATTAGAGCTCTCGGTTTCTTGGTGGTATCAATATTTAGATCTCTTGATTTGCTCGTCTCCTTTATGTGTTCTATAAAAATAATTTTGGAGCATAACTTATGCTCCTTTCTTGGATGCTCTTAGTTTGCTCTTGTCCTTTAAGCATACAGTCAAGTAAAGTGGAGCCTATGAATTGTGATTCCTTTCCTGTGAAGCTCTTCTCCTTTCTTGGATTCTCTTAGTTTGCTCTTGTCCTTTAAGTATGTAGTAAAGTAAACTTAGTAAAGTGGAGCCTGTGGCTGTGGGTTGTGAATTGTGATTCCTTTCTTGTGAAGCTTATCTTTTTTCTTGGATGCTCTCGATTTGCTCAGTTGCACTTGTCCTTTAAGTATGCATTTATAAGTTGTAATTCTTGGATTAGTTGGATGCTCTTGTTGTGGTATTAAACTATTTTAATGTGTTAATTATTTTATGGATGCTCTGCTCTTGCTTTGGTATTAAATTATTTTGAACATTTAGGTTTACATAAACCTTTTCAGACCTACCCTAGGGTGTTACTTTCTAAAACTTTGATGATCCATTTTTTTTTCTGATATTGGATCTATAGAGATTTAGTACCTTATTTAGATCATTTTGTTCGGTTAACATGAAGTCATCTCTTATACATGTGTCATTTAAATTGTTTTCACTCGAGCAATGTTTCCCTATTTTCATCGTTGAGAATAGTTACAATAAAGCAAATATATGAAATCATCTTTTATACATGTCATTTAATTTATTTCACTTGAGCAATATTTTACTGTCCAGTTGAGCAATGTTTTACTATGTTCATCATGGAGAACGGTTTCTGCAGTAGATATCTGATAAAATTGGAATGAATTAGGTCTAGAAAAGTTCATAGTTAATTGGATCATATTATTTTTGCATAGATATAATGGAAAGTCACTATCAAAGCAAATCAAATAGTTCTTCAACTCAACCTCATACTAAAAATGCAAGAAATGCTATTGAAAATATGGATGAAATTACTTCTGTAGATGATAGAAAGGGTGAAAGACAATATTTTGAAGTTTGACAACATTTAACTGAAATATTTGTCTCAGAAAAAGGAAAATTCATGCATAAGTATAAATACAACTATTATGTTAAGTCTTATGTTAAACAAAAAATTGATACTATATCTCAATTGAGAAAATATTACAAAATTAATCATTATAGCAGAAATAGTGCTAGAGAAAAGAGGAAAATAGTTTTTTGACCCTATAACTAATGACCTTGAAGAAACTAAATCGATTTCTAATTTGTGTGTTTCAACTACTTATGATCATAATAGAATTAAAAAAATTATTGCTAAGATGATCATTATTCATGAATATCCCTTTATGACAGTTGAACATTTATGGTTTAATATTTTGATGAAATTTATGAATCCAAACTACCATAAAATTTCTAGATTTGGTATCAAAGAAGAGTGTATGAAAGTATATGAAGTGGAAAAAGAAAAACATAAAAAAGTTTTGAAATTAACTGAGAGAGTTTCCATAATTCTGGAATTTTGCATTAATTTAAAGCATCATTTTGGTTGAAATAAAATAAATTATTTTCTGAAATTTTATGGTATATGTTAGATCTATTATATATCATGTTTCTTTATCAAAATAAAATTAATAAAAAGTTAAATTATTTTATTTAGCACTTATCATTTCATTTCAACTAATATCCTTTATTTAAATAGAATTTTATCTTATTGAAATTTAGTAAAGCTTGTTTTTTTATTGTTTGATAATTATGAAAAAAGAATTTTAGTAGAGAGTTAATCATTCTTACACTATTATATACATACTAGTTGTAGTTTCTCTTAAATTTAAAATTATTCCTTGTTGAAATTTATTTTATTGTGCAATAGACAATTGTGAATTTATTTTGAAATCTTTTTTATATTAGTCTACAAATTAGAATAATATAAACATCTTAATAAGATCACTTTAAGATATTTATTTTAGTATTTCTTATCAAAATTAAGTGAGCATTCTATCTTGTCAAAATTGTATGTTGTAAAGTGATCATTTATGAGTTGTAAAATCAATTTTTGAATTGGATAACTTGGTATATCTCTGAAAGATATATATATTTGTAATTTATTACTTTGTACTTCTTTTTGTGCTTTAAAATTTTTATTGGGGTTGTACTTGCCCCTTTGTATGAGAGTACATATTATTGTAGGGGAGTACATAATTTATTGCTTGACCCTTCTTCTCCACAAACACACACACTTGTGTTATCAAAGCTTAAACTATACCATTTCAAGTTCCTAAGACATTTTGAATTTGCATATTAAAGGTTTTTTGGTTTATTATTCACTTTAACTTAAATTTAATTTGATTTTAAAGTAAAAAGTGAAATTTTAATGGTAATAATTTTAATGGGCTTTTATTCAAATATTGAATTCAGAGATCGATCAATCATAATTTTTAATTTTACCATATAATTGATTATAGATATTACAATTTCAACCCTAAAGTTTCAATTAGCTTAATTCTCTTAATTATTCATTAATCTTAAGTGTGTGATTTTAGGATTTCTTAACTTTAGTGATCCGATGAATTTTTTCTAAGTCCTCTGATGTTATTAAAAGTATTTTAAATTGGTTTTGTAAATCTTTATAATTTGTTATTTATTATTTGATTTAAATTGCTTTGGAACTTCAAAATTTTATAACTCATTATCCAAGAATCATTTTAACATATAATTTTATAGCAAGTGAGGTTCCTTGCTAATTTTATTTTCTTAAAGTTTTATCTGAATCATATGTATATTTTAGGTGTAATTAAAGTTTTAATGTTTCCAATAAAACCTAAATTAAGCCTAAAATATTGAGATTTAATTGAGGCTTTCAATTTTCTAAGATTTCTCTTTGAAAGGGGAATCAATAGAGAGTTTATTTAGATTTTATTGGATTTTTAATTAATTTATTATGATATTTATAAGTTCAATCAAATTAAATAAATATATTTATTTATTTAATCATTTAATTAGGTGATTTTTAATGTTTGATAATTTCAAAGGGTATCAAAATTTTTCTTAAGTTTATTGATCTTGTTTAAAATGTTTTAAGGCTTTCAAATTTTTTTAATTTCTTCAATTTTAAAATTGTTTTTATTAAATTAAAAATTTTTAACTTAGAAATTTTTAATCTTTTAATCCACTTACCATTAACCATTGAAATTTTTATGTTTTGACCTTAATTTTATTCTATGAAAATTTCAAGTTAATTGGATCATTGGTTTAAGTTTAATTAGAGTTTGTTTATTTTCAAATAAACTTTAATTAAACCCAAATAACCAAATAAAATTAGGGCTTTTGTGTTTAATAGATTCCTTTTACTGAGAAGAAATTTTTGATCCTTTATTTATATTTTTTTAATTGAGTGATTTAATTTTTATGAATTTTTGAGGTTTCAAGTCATTTTTGATATTTTTTAAATATAAAAAATCTCAATTTTCTTATATAACCTAGTCATGGCTAACGCAACGTTGATTGGGGCACTCTTTATGCGTGGCGACACATTACAACGAATCTACGCCAATCCACTTCAACCTACAATGAAATACATAAGGCTATTAAGTTAGCTCGAAAATTATAGATTGCTCAAAAATTAAATTGAAATTTATATCAAATCAAAATCGAATCAAATATATTGAGCTGAGCTATGAGCTAAGGGTTTGGATCGAATATTTTTTTGAGCTAATCTCGAGCTGGATATAAATCGGATCGAACCAACTCGAGATCAAATTGAATTCATTTATAATTAAAAAAAATTTTAATTTATATATAAAATTTGTAAGTTTGCAACAATAAATTTTTTTTTAAAATTAAGAGTATATAATTATAACTTGTAATTTTTTAAAATAAATATAATATATTTATAAGTATAAATATTATCCCTTTGAAAATCATTTTTTTTTTTATGCAATCAATTTAATTCTGTAAAATTTTTTAATAATCTTTTTTATTAAATTCAAGCTAGCTCCATCAAAATAAGCCAACTCCATTCGGATTCGAGTCAAAAAAAAAAAAAAAGATGAAAAAAATTCAACTCTATCTGATTCGAAATCAATTAGAAAAGGAGCCAGGCTGGCTTAAAATCCAATGATTTAAGACACGAGGCAATCTTGAGCTACTCAAAAATATTTTAAGCTGGGCTCGGATCGGCTCAAAATTAGCTCATTAACAGCCTTAGGGATATACGAAATTATCTTGGATTGCCCGATCAAAGATCAACCAATCCTGATTCAACACGCGATTCCATAAGGTTTTAAGTCAAAAATGTGCTTCTAAATCATAGTTGTCCATTTCAAATAAAAGTATTGGATGGCAATGTTTTCGTCCCCTACCTCTCAATGAGAATTGAGATTTGCCTACTATTAGGAGCAAATTTATGATGATCTTGGCAGAAATGGTGTGGGATTCTTATTGTAAAATGATCAAGGATCAATTTACAATCGATCCATGTAGTTTGATCTCAATGGAGATCAAATCTTCTTTATAAAGGACCAAACCAACAAAGAAGAGTGGTGATTTAGAGGGCATACCTCACTGGAGCCGATATCTAGTGGCTTTGACATTTTAGAAACATTCCCCACATTAAGTTGAAGCTTCGGTGGAGTTGGCTCGGCTTGCCTCTCTGCCGATTGTCGTGGAAACCAAAGCTCTGCCCTTTGCCTTCAACATTGGTCGATTTTCAGCTTGCCATTGTTGAGAAACCCCAAGGTTGGTTCATTTGAGCTTGGTTTCTCTCATAGAACATGTAGGAATCGTCAATTGTGGGGGCCGCCAACTTTGGCCAATGTCCGGCTTGTCGGCTACGAGGAACTCGGGGGAAGTCTTGCTTGAGCTTCTTTTCACCGATGGAATGTTGTGAAATGCTTACAATGGGGAGAGAATCACTCCTCTCCACTCTTTATGCTTGGCCAAACTCCTCTTCATGGGAGGAGTTAATGGTGGCCATCCATGGTGATTGGGGAGTTGGGCATCTTACTCCCATAAGTCAAATTTCTTTGTTGTGAGTTTAGCTTCATTCAATGGAGGGATGGCAAGGAGATGGGGCTTGTTGACTTTATGTGCAAAGATTTCAGATTCATCTCTCATTGAACCACCTCATATCCTTAGCTCCATTTCACATGATTTTGGGCTACTGTCATCTCATTTGGACTAAAGTATGATTAGTCCTAATCAGACTTGAGGTGATCTTTGAGTTAGCTTGAGTTCATTTGGGTTGGTTTTAAATTTGCGTTTGGTTTATGTCATTTAGATTTGATTGGTTTGAGTTAGGTTAATTGCATTCTATTTGATTAGTTGGCTTTCGAATTATGTTTCAATTGCATCTAATTTTCCATTAGAAAGCTTAAAGGTCAATTGATCCAAAGTTTATTTCGATTAGATGTGGTTTAGTCTAGTTTTAACCTTTTTTTTTTTAAAAGGGTCAAATTGGGTCTCCTAGTTCATTTGGCCATTTTAGATTTTAGATTATGTTTAATTATATTTGAATGATAATTTATCATATTTTGATTGATTGATTTCATTTAATTTGAATTAGATTTTTGATTTGAACTCAAATTGACTCATTTTGATCTAAATATGTTAAATTGGGTTCAATTAAGTCAAATGGTCAATTTGACTCAATCAAGATGTGTTTAGGATCCAAACATATTTGATTACGTGTTTTAGATTATTTAGAGCAATTAATTTGAACTAGTTTGAAATTAATTTTGATTTTGACCAAATTTAAGCTTAATAAGTCAAGATGAGTTCACTTAGATCAAATGACTAAATTATATCCAAGGACTAGTAAATTATATTTAGATATAAATTTGAAATAACTTTGGATATTTAACTTGAATTAATTTAAGTTTAATTTGAGTTTGAGTTCAATAAGATCTATTTGAGTCAAGTGACTCAATTAACCTATTTGAGTTTATTAGATTCAGATTTATTTAGATTCAAGTTTAGACATACTTGTTTGATGATTTTGAGCCTTTTGGGTAGGCTCAATTTGACCAAAATTTTGATTGGTTGACTTTTGACTTTGTGGGGCACCTATAAGTTAACTTTAAGTCAAATGACTTGGTGGACCACTTTATACAATATTTGAATTCAATTTTATGTTCATTTGTATTTGTAAAATAATTTTATGTCTTGAAGTTTGATTTTGATTTTAGTTTGGATTTAGCTTTTGTTTTGATTTATTGTTTTAATTTTCTGTCTTCATTTGGGTTGTACACTTAGGGGCCTTTGGGATCACTTTTGTCTTTTATTTTTTAGTTTTTATTTTTATTTCATTTTATTTATATTTTGCTTAAAAATAAAACTTGCGATTATACTTGTTGTTAAATATTTTGAGTATTTTTAAAAATAATAAATAAAATTACATAAAAAATATTCTAATCAAATATATTTTAAAAATAATATAAAAAATAAAAACAAAAAATAAAAAATAAAATTGATCCTATATAATCTTTTATTTAGATTTTGAAATTTAAAATCTCAATATTCTTTCCTCTTTCCCGTTTTGAAAGTACAGCTGGAAGATTTCTCTTTCCCGTTTTGAAAGGACAGCTGGAAGATTCCTCTTTCGTAATCTCTCTCTCTCTCTCTCCCCATCAGATCTCCCGCCGATTATCTCACAGCCAAGCCAAAGCCATCCCACCGCCGCTCCGGCCAACCTTTCCGTCTTTCCCAACTGGCCCATTCCCGTCGCTCCAATCCTCACAGCCGAAGGAAGTCTGATTCCCGCTCCTATTCTCCCTTCCGCTCATCCAACTACAGCAGCCGAACCAGATCATCCGAGCCGAGCCTTCCTCCCGCCGGCTTGCTCCTAAATCCAGCCAACTCCCTTGCCATAATTCCTCCTCTACACCACCTTGTGAAATTGGTGATATTAGTGACGTCGCTCCGATTTTTATGCCGAAGATAATAATAGAATAAAATTCTCAAAATTTTAAATAATTATTTGCGCTATTCCAACGTAGCAGAAAAGTAGAAAATTGTGAAATTTTGAAATCTGAAGGCCTTGAACATCGAACTTGATTCTGATGGGAGATAAAAAAATTTTCTCTGTTGATCTGTTGATCTGTTGATCAGAAGAAAGGAAGAAGAATATAATCACGTTAATTATATTTTAGGCATTCCTAATATCGGAACTCTCGGCAAAAAATTTTGAAAATTTAAAATTTGAAAGCCTCCGACAAGAGATTAAAATCCTCCCTACGTTGATCTTTGATATGGAGCAAAAACAGAAGAATGCGATCACATTACAGTTAAGGCATTCATAATATCGAAATTCTTCAGAAAATTTAGGAATTTTGAAATCTAAATGTCTCCGCCGTTGAACGTGATTCCGGTGGGAGATGAAAATTCTCATATGTCGATTTTAGATCCAGAGCAAGAGAGAAGTGTACTTCTTATACTAAAAAATTATAGAATTTATCATTGCTAAGTCAAAATACTACCGAAATTTATATTAATAATGACTAAAATAAATTGGCTTAAATTGAAAACTCTAAGCTTAAATTCAAATATTAAAATGGGTTTGAAATTTAATTTGAGCTCCTCAAATTTTGAAATGTATAAAATTTACCAAATTTAATTTTAATTAAAGTTAAAAAAATGGTCAAATAATTTACAAATAAATATAATTAAATTTTAATCCCGTTTAGATAATTGAAAAGATGAATCTAAGGCTGTTTGTAAGTTTTGGATTAAATCTTTGGTTAAAAGTGAAGTTTTATTTGTCTTCGATTTTGAAAAGGGGCTAAAACGAGCTTTCAAATGAGATGCTAAAACTATTCAAAAGCACACTATTCAAACGGTATCAAAATTAAAATTCGCCTCAAAAGAAAAAACGCACTAAAAAAAGCTCTCCTCCTAAACGTAGTTCTAATTGCACTAATTAGATCAATTGAAGATCTAAAGTGAGATTGAAATATATAAAACATTTATATTGATTTTAGTAAGCTCACTATTGAATATTATAATTAGCCACAATTTATTTCAAATGAATTAAGAACAATTAAAGAATTCATTAAAAAAAACTTATAATGAATTTGAAAGCTTATTAATAAGTATAAAAAATAGCCTTCAATCCTTCAAGTCCAGCTACTAAAGAAGTATATGTAAATGGTGATATATTACTTCAAATTGTAATATATCAACTCAAATGAATTGAGGGCTCCATTTCAAATAAAATTAAGTCATGAGTAATTTACGGCAAACTTGATGTTCATTTATGGGTTGAAAGATGATGTTCGTCCGCCTTCGCTTCCCTTCGCCTCCACCTTTGCTCCGACTTTGCCTCCGCCTTCGCTTCGCTACGCCTCCATTTACACTCCACCTCCGCTTTGACTTCTCCTCCGCCTTCGCTCCAACTTCGCCTCCGCCTTCGCTCCAACTTAGCCTCTGCTTCGCTTCTGCATTTGCTTCATCTCCGCCTTTGCTCCACTTCCGCTTCATCTCCATCTCCGCCCCCATTTTGCCCATGCCGTCGGATCTACAGCCCCTCTTCACTAGTAGATAGAAGGTGTTAACTTAAGTTTTAAATAAGCTTTGAGCATATTAACATCGAACAAATTATGGAGCTAATTATCAATCAAATCAGGTGCTTCAAAATTTGCACAATTATTTAAAAGAAATGAATCCTTAAATGAAACATAAAGCAACATTCAATTCAATTTGACTATTCCAAAATTCATGTAAGTGTTCTAAATTACTCGCATGGACCCTGACACAATGACCAATACCTAAATTTACTATCTAAGGATCCTTTGCAGGTCAAAATAAGATAGTTTTGAATTGCCTGCTGCTCTGACCAAAATATTACGTACTTAATTACAAGGTCCGAAAATGCTATGTACATACTAAAAATTCATATCAAATCTAAATCTTTACAAATCTCATTCATCCTATTTGATCCTCTTTCACATAAAGATAAGAGTTGACAAAATTGGTTTCAAACATAGTAGATCTGATCCTTTGCTAAGCAGAGTTGGCAAGGTCTACCTGAGTGATGGTTGTATTGATTGTAAAGTTTAGCCGAATGGGATCATTATCATTCAAATCTTCAAAACATTGATGGCAAATCACTTGAAATTAAAATCCATTAAATATAAAAGTATAGACCCCATCCTTTGCTAAGCAAAACTGACAAGATCTACCCTGATTATGACCGTGTTGGGTGCAGATTTCAACCGAAGGGTATATTTTTTTGAAAAGCTATTTGAATTTAAATTAGATTAATATGAAATTAAGCTTCAATGAAATATAAATTCAAATCAAATGAAATACATTATCTTTAATAACTTAATGCAAATAATTCATGTACTAATCAGTCATAGTTTGTTGAGGATGACAAATTAAGAAAACTCTAGTTCACAATGAAGTTAATGTCAAGTCAAATAAATCAATATATTCAAACTCAAATAATCTCATGTCAATAATGATGTAGTTTGTGTCATCTGTTCGCATGATTTTGCCCCTAAATGACATCACATAAGCTGCGATTACAACTAGGGTTCTCTAACCGAGTGGTTTGGCCCCTAAATGGCTCCACTAAATTTCGATCATGATTGTAGCCTTTATGTTCTCTAATGGCTCAGCCCTTTGAGTTATGAATCATGGGGTATATTTGATAGACATGATAATTTTTGTCAGTTAAAGTAAATTTAATATTGTCTCCTTAGACAACACTACCCCAAGTGTATAAGGATTGCTTTGTACGATGTAATCCATGGTTGCTGACAAAAGCCTTTCGATCAGGTTGGGTCGACTATCTCCTCTGATTAAGTAGACTAGAGACCATAACAATCCGGTATGATGATGGGATCTTGATCGGACACGTCATCATTCTATTAACCATATGCTTTAAACTATTAAGTGATAAATTTCATAAATTATTAATAGTCCACCTATTGCTACAATACGCTAAGCAATTAACAACCTCATGACTAGCCTTAATCGAATGCTCTCTCTCATTCTTGGGAGAGATAATTAACTATAGATGCTTGTGTTTATAAGTGATATGACCCTGAAAATTCTACTAGTCGAAGCACGAATCTTGATGTCGAAAGCAATCTGATTCTGAATCAAGACTAACCGAGATCAAGCGGTTATTATCAATCGACTCTTAAACATAGAGTGTTTATAGTCAAATCGAGCGGATCTCATAATTCCGACTTCATTTGAGCATTCAAATATACAAAATACATCATATGATCAAAGGAATCATTTTGAGCCGTCCGATGGAGAGGAGTGGTTCGTATTTTGCATGTAATTACAGAAACGTCACTCCTCCAATCTATAAATAGCTCTCATTCTTCATATGAGAGGAGGTCAAGAAAGAGAGAGGAGAGAGCTCTAAATCTTAAAAATCCTCCAGGCATAATCGCGTTACCACTGACGTCGCCGACCACCATTGGTTACAATCAGCTGTCGGCCATGCCGCCACCGATCCTTGTCATCATCAATCTCCGTTGCAGGTCGTCACCACCGACCACTACCGCCGGCCCTCGTCACTGGTCATCGTCGTCAACCATCGTCACCGGTCATCATCGCCAACCACAGAGCCGGTCACGGCCGCCGACTACCATCGTCGGTCACCGCCGCCGATCCTCGACGGCCATCTTCGCTGGTCACCATCCCGATGACCTTCATCGCTGGCCACGATCCTCTGCTTCACCATTATATGACTATTGTTGATAATTTGAATCATTGTCGCTCTTCTCATATATTTTTATAATCCAGATCGGAAAACTTGTACTCCAAAACAAATACATAAGATTTAAGATTTACCTGCGATTTTTCCCTTTTTCGAGATTTTCCACGTAAAATTCTAGAGTTTTATCATTAATTCTTCAAACATTCACATGACTCAATAAAGCTACAGAAACTTTACTCTACCGCAACTGGTTTTCTAGCATGCAACAATAAGAAACCTGGAACCATATATAAAGTCCTCACAAAGAGAGGATGGAATTCTGGGTAGTCTCTAATTCACAAATAAAATAAATTCATCTGCCCTTCGAAAGTTACAGTCGACATTAATCTAACCTCTCGTTTCAATCGAGAGGCCGAGGACAAATTTTCGGAGCCCACAATATACAGTCAAGGCTTTACTTTCATGTTCATATTATCTTTTTTTTTTTTGCAGTCAATTATGAGTTAAATTGGTACAAACCAATTGAGCTAAAAAAGATATTTGAATTGTATTTTTTTTTTTGATGTTCTATTTTTGTTTTATCTTCATTATTCTAATAATATCTTGAAGTTCAAATGTGCTAATCGTAAATGAATTTTTTTCATTTTTGAATTTATATTTCTATTGATTTTCAAATAAATGCATATATATTTTATAATGATTATAATCACTGATAATGAAATTGTACCATTGCAACAGTTATTACTACTTAGCAGAGGTTAAAATCACTGCAAACAACTCTGCTGTGATTTAACTTCCAAATAATTGCAGTATTTGCTTTCAAAGAGCCCTAAAATTAATAACAATTATTATTATCACTATGATGTAAATTTCTCTAATAAGTTCAATATAACAATTTTTTAAGTACACAAATCTATTCTGTCGATTTTTATGATACACCTTTTCAAGATCAAAAAATTTTTTTAAGATAGCTATTTATATACTGCTACCTCTGTAATACAAGATGATATGAAGAATAATACTTTAGCTGCTTAGCTTCACTTCTCTATTCCATTCTTCTACCCCTTCTTGGTATCAGAGCACCTGCCAAGTGACAAAGTTCTCAAACCCATACAATTGCATAACGCTCACTATTAGATAATCCGACATACTCACAAACAGCAGATTCAATACCAAATCTGGAAAACACTCCCATTTCCTCTCAATTAAAGTTCCTGATGTCCAATATCAAAAAATACAACTCACTATGGACCTTCAATCAAGCTCCATAAGATCAGTCAACAGATAATAAATATAAAATCATGCAAGTTGAGTTAGAAATACTCGGTCAAAATTATTCTAAATAATGTTTGCTAAATCGTCGAAGAGATGGTCCCAATTGATTTGATCAAAAATAATCAAATGATGAATCTAAATTATCACTTTCTTTTAATAAATTAAATCAAACTAATTAGTATATATATATATATATATATATATACATTAAATTAAGTCAAATTTAAAATAATTATTTTTATTTGTATTGTTAACATAATTATATATTACAATTAATTAGTTATATAGCCAAATAAATAATAAATAAATAAATCTACTTACTAGTGTCCAATAAATCAATCTGATTAGAATTGAAATCAAAATAGTTCAAATTTCTTCACAAAAGCTAATTAATCTAAAAAAATTATTTTAAGAGATTTATTGTCATAATAATAATAATTATTATATAACTTAATGTGTAAATATATTAATCAAAATCATTATTTTATTAAGTGGATTAATCATCTTTTTTTACATGTTTCATTTTTGTAGTTATTATATATATATATATATATATATATATATATATATATATATATATATATATATATGATATCTCATTGAAATATCTCATAATTAAAGCACGAATCTTGATATATGTGTTATTCAAATACTTAAAATATATCAGATGATCAAGGATATTATTTTGAGTCGTCCGATGGAGTGATTTAGATTTTGCATGTATTTACAAGAAATGACACTCTCATAATCTATAAATAGCCCCTCATTCTTCACATAGGGAGAGGGAAGCTTAAGAGGAGAGAGAGTTTTAATACTTGAAAAATCTCAAAGCATAATCAGTCCATCGCCCAATCGTCGTCGGATTACAGCCAGTCATCGCCGGTCGCCATCGTTAGTCACTACCATCCGCTGCCACTACTTGATCATACACTCACCGACCACCATGTTGGTCACACGCCACTATCGCCAGCCCATCGCCAACCGACCGAGTCATCTCGCTGCGTTGATCACTATCGCTACCGCCACATGCCACCGCCACCGCTGATCCGGATCACCTCCGGCCGCTACGGCCATCATCATAATGAATCGACCACCGCTACCACCGCAAGAATCACAACCGCCATCGCCGGATCGCCACTACCGACCGCCACCCGACAATCACTCAATCGTTGTCATCGGATCGTCAGACTACCACCTCAAGCGAAGCCTTCGTCACTAATCCAGTGATTCTTCTGTCAAAACTTAATACTGTAAGCTATCATTCTCCAATTTTGGAGATGAGATAATAATTGTAACAAATACTGATATAGTGAAATTATTTCTAAGTGGGCTAGGCTTAGTGGTTTTCTTGATTTTCCACGTAAAATCCCAGATCTCAAACTCTTTCGCCATGTATGTAACTCATAACGCTATGACATCGAATTCTCTTACTCTACCAACCTGAATCTTTCTGCACACAATAATATATATGATCTCTTTTGAAATCAGTCAAAATCATGCAATCAACTAGTTATGTGCATATATATCGAGTTTAATTAAAATTGAAACTTATCATTTCTTTTCTATATATATATATCCGTTCCTTCCACTAGAATAAATGTCCACAGTTATATCTACAAATACAAATACATATGTAAAAAACTGATCAATTGAAATCAAAATAAATAATAATAATAATAATAATTATTATTATTATTATTATTATTTTAACTTTTAAATTAATCAATATTATTTATCTATCATCTTAAATTAAATAGATAATTATATTTATGTTTGTTATATATATATATATATATATATTAATAAATTAGCATTAAGCTAAAAAAGATCTCACCTGTAACTCTCTTGGCAACAAGCTTTAGATATTCGCATTCATTTCCTGATTTTCCTAGTCAAAATATTAATGAGCTCCCATCTTCAAAGTCCATCCAACTCCTCCACATTTGCTATTCACGTACCTACTCCTACGCCAAGCACCATCGTTAGCAATGCTTCTTCCCCAATGACATAAAATCATCCTCTCGTTTTCTCAAAATCATGTGGTACAAATTTTTCATGCCACTCTCAATGCATGAAATCCCACGGCACCATCTCTTCTATCTGTCACCTACGCCATATCTCTTAACTTCCTTTAGCTCATTATTTCTCAAACCTGCATATAAGTCCCTTTCCATATTTTTCTCTCCAATTTTTAAAATAGGCATATTCTTAACCTTAATTAGCAATTTAGGTATCAAAATTTTTTTTTTATGAAAATTTTGGCCGTCTGACGAGACGACTGTGACGGATCGTCGCCGTCTGTCAAACAGACGACTGGCATGGATTTTTTTCTTTGTTTTTTGCTTTCAGTAGGAGAGAGAGAGAGAGAGAGAGGGAGGGTTTTTATTAATTTTTTAATTAATATAATTATTTAAATTATTTAAAATATATAATTTAAAAATATTTTTTATAAAATATTTAATAACTAAATATTTATATATTTAGTTATTAATTTATTTATTTTATATATATATATATATATAATTAAATATATAATTTAAAAATATTTTTAATTATATATATAAATTTAGAAATTTATTTAATAATTTTTATTAATCAATATAATTATTTAAAATATATAATTTTTATTAATTTTTGTTAATATATAATTTAAAAATATTTAAAATATATAAATAAATAATTTTTAATAAATAAATAAAGAAAGAAATAAATTATATAAATATTTTATAAATTATATAAATAAAGTAATTATATATAAAATATTTAGTTATTTATATATTTAGTTATTTATATATTTATTTATATAATAAATAAATAAATAAATATATAAATAACTAAATATTTTATAAATATATAAATAACTAAATATTTATATAATTTAAAATTTATTTATTTAACTAATTATATATTTTAAATAAATAAATATTTTTAAATAAATAAATAACTAATTATTTATTTATATATTTTAAATATTTTTAAATTATTTATATAACTTAAAAATATTTATATAATTTAAATATATAAATAACTAAATAAATTTATAAATATATATATAATTACTTTATTTATATAATTTATAAAATATTTATATAATTTATTTCTTTCTTTATTTATTTATTAAAATTATTTATTTATATATTTTAAATATTTTAAATTATATATTAACAAAAATTAATAAAAATTATATATTTTAAATAATTATATTAATTAATAAAAAATTATTAAATAAATTTCTAAATTTATATATAATTAAAATTATTTTTAAATTATATATTTAATTATATATATAAATAAATAAATTAATAACTAAATATATAAATATTTAGTTATTAAATATTTTATAAAAAATATTTTAAATAATTATTTTAATTAAAAAATTAATAAAACCTCTCTCTCTCCTACCGAAGGCAAAAATAAAAAAAAAATCCAAATGACGGATGATCGCATACCGACGCTCATTATTAAATGTTAATGCATGCATCGTACTGTTTATTTTCATAAAAAAAAAAATTTTTGATATCTAAATTGCTAATTAAAATTAAAAATGTATCTATTTTAAAAATTTTCCCATTTTTAACCTACATCAAAATTCAAATTAAAAGAACATGACAAAACTTACATGTGAAAGATATCATGGGAATAAGATTAGAGTTGCCTCGAGTACCGTTGAAGCTATTCGAACAATAATTATTCATAAAATGACTCATATCGAGGCACTTAAAAATGTCAAAATTATTCATGAACAAGCAGTCCGTGGCAAATAATTCGAAATGGGTGGTGATGGCTAAAACAAAATGAAAGCAAAAAAAAAAAGCAAGCAAATAAATTTATTATGTACAAATATATATATATATATATATATATATATATATATATATATATATATATATATATATATATATATATATATATATATATATATATATATATATGATATTTAAATTAAATTAAATTTAATCTAATTTATATAATTATGCACTATGTTAAAAATATAATAAAAAATCAAGTTAAAATTAATTTTAATATATATGAATTAGTTTCTTTAGATAATTAGATTATATATAATTCATAATATCATAACTTTGTTAATGTTAGCATTTTGTATAAAATCATATAATAGTTAAAAAAAATCTATCAAAACAATCAAAATTTCTCTTGAAGTAAATCTAAAATATACATATGTATAATAAAATAAATATCTTTAACTGCTGTAATCAAGTTAGAAAAAATAATTTTGTTTAGGCATTAATACTTGAGAAAACTATTTTTTTAAAACTAATTTATATATGCATATATTGTACATTTAAATAAAATAAATTTTTACATATGCCTATATTGACAGTTGTCACAATCAACTAGCTAAAGTTCATTTACTCAAGACTTTTCTGATTGACTGGGTGACTTTATCAATAACTTTAAGTTGCTAAAATCTACATCATAAATTCTCGCAACCAGCAACACACCTGCTGCTGCTCCTCTCATGCGCAACATCTCTTCTCGCTATCTGGTTATATGTGCAGCCTACTTCCCTAAATCGACGGGAAAAAAGCAGTGAGAAAATCACTACTATAATCCACTGGCCAATGCATTGATGGGTTATCATTTTTTTTTTTTACCTACAGACAATCGAGTATACCTAGTCTTCCCAATCTCCTTGTCGGCAGGACATCCAAACTTATGCCAGCTTGTATGGATTCTTCCTCTATGAGTATTCTTGTCTACAATACTTAGTTGCTCTAACACCATCTCATTGCAGTGCTCGAATTTCTCATCAGCCATAAATCTTCTAAACTAATTTCTTAATAGACTTCTGAATCCTGTTTGTCGATCAGCCACAAAAACACCTCTTTTATTATTATTATTATTATTATTATCTCTTCAGTGATATTGCTATACCATTCCTCTATTAATCTTCTCCTCTTTTACACAATACCTTTTTTAACCCTTACAGAATAAACTAAAACTTCCATCCTCCTTACAAAAGCTAATTCCAATATCCCTACCATTCATCTCCCTTCAATCACTAGCAAATTGATCTGGCGAAAACTTCCCTAACCTGCATCTCCTCCGCACATTTCTTCATTACATAAACCAACTATATCATTCACTTCTTGCTGTCTTGGCATTTCGGCGCCATTTCTTTGTTTACATTAGAGATAAAAAAAATATTATTATATCCTTCATCATAAAAAAAAAGGAAAAAAAAGGAAAAAAAAATCAAATCATCTCCACTGGCTTGCATAATCTATCATCGCTCACTTAACACGAAGACCATTAAAATGTGTGAGATTATATATATATATATATATATATATATATATATATATATATATATATATATATATATATATATATATATATATATATATATATATTATGAAAGTGATTGAAGAACTCGTCATGCTCATCCGGGCGTGACGAGATTGAAAATCGTTTTAGGTATTTCAAAACACTAATCATCACGCTCATCAAGACATGATAGGAATGCCAAAAGAGTTTCAATATAGCTCACTACGTGAGGACGATTTCGGAATACCACCGAAATGCTGTTGGATTTTGAAAAAAATTTCAGGACTTAAAAAAACAAAACTCACTTAAAAGTACAGAATAGAAAATGTAAAATTAAATTTGAACTAAATAAACTAAGTAAACATACAAAGTAATGTAAATGTGAATATTAAACAAATAAATTTAAAAAAACTTACAAGAATTTAAAATAATTTGAAAGCCCACCCAAAATTTGAGCTAGAATTCTTTTCTCTTTCTCTGAAGTGCTTCAAACTCAAACATATGAAATGAAGCTCATAGCACTTCAATTTATAAAGAGAGAATGGACACCATTTGATAACCCACGTACAAATATAAATATGACTTTCAATTGAATAATCAGATTTTATTACAACTTGCATTGAACACTCAGTTGAGTAACAAATGACTAGTGTTGATGTTAGAAGATTTATTCATAACCAAGAAAAACATAAATATAATATTGTGAACATTAAAATTATTACATTTATATTGAATGGGCCAAAAAGGATTTGGATGGGACTGGTAGCGAGCTTAAATGCTTGTTGAAGCACATCAATTGTTATGCAACATGTTGAATGGATGAAAATAAAATAAAGTGAGCTTCAAAGTAGAACTTATATTACATTTTAAGGTTCATTTGTAAGTGCGAACAAAGACCTTCGGTGAACCCATAACTTATTGACTAGCATAAAAAAGGTTTCTTAATGAACAAGTGAATTATTCTTTAACTTACACTAAGCAAGTTGAAGGAGATAAGAAAGTTTAAATGAGCCACATAAAGAATTTAACAACTAGTCAATTACCATGAATATAATTCTTGCCACGTCTCATTTTAAATGATTCAAAGAGAAGTTCAATTGAATATATATAATTAAATCATAGGAAGCTTGTAGCAAGCTTGAAAGCTGGCATTCAAATATGAATGCAATTCAAATAAGTCTTACAAGGAATTTCCAATAAGCTCGATAGCTCATCAATATGTTTGAACATTTTTTTTTAAAAAAACATGCAAGGAATATTTCATTCTACATAAAAAAAGTTGGGTTGAGCTTGAATTCCTTGAAGATTGCTTGAAAGAAATATAATAGCTCACACATACGAGAATAAAAGTCGAATTAATGATAAAGAGAGATTTAAAATCTCATTAATAAGTAAGAAAATATGCAATATTTTTGAGTGTAATAAATATAAACATATCGCTGCTGAATCTACAATCTTTTGTACATGCAGATAGAAGACGATATAAAATTAAAATTTGCACACATTACAAGGCAGTTAACTTTCAATCCAAATAAATTAAAATGTGTGCAAAGAGCATCAAAATAAAATTTATATGTATTATAAGGCTCCCTTCAATCCAAATTAAGAGATTTTATTCCCAATTATAATATTAAAAAAACTTATTATTTGGGAGAAATAAACTGAATTAAAAATGCTTGCATTTGCTTGGACAAAGGGATTTAGAGCATAAATTTTAATGTCTAAAAAAAGCTGTGCATGCTAAGTTAAGATTAAATAAAAATACAAATTTAATCTCATAGTTTAGAAATAAAATTGTCTAAATTATTAAATGCTCACATGTGCCCTGACACTATATTGAATTCTTAAATTTAATGTCTAAAGATGCAGCATGAGGGTAAAACTTTGTTAACTTAAATGTCTTATAGTGAAAATTGTGCAAACATTTCGATCATAAGTTAAAACTGAGTCGATAAGACTGATTCATTTCGATAGAACATTAAATATACTTTGAAGTAATTAGTCTGAGTAAAGTTGCATATGAAATTAATATAAAATGATATTCTCAAGTTAATCATTAAGCCTACTCTTACTACTTTTGTAAAGCTTTTAATAGTTTTAATATGACTATTTCATGTTTAGAAATTCAAATATTTCTTTCAAAAATCTTAAAAAATAATTACAGGCTTCAATCCAGATCCAATCTTTTTCCTATAGGAGTAGAGTTGATAAAATTTGATGTAATATATAGAGATTTCAAAGTTGTAGACTTGATCCTCTGTGAGCAAAGAGGAGAGTTGACAAGGCATACCCTGATAATGGTTGTGTTGATTGAGAATATTAACCAGAGGGGTTTATTATTGTTAAAATTTCATGAATCTTCAGAGTTAATTCATATTCTTATCAACTATCAAACATTTAAGTAAATTCAAAATTCAAAATTAATTAAATAAAAATTCATTATAAAAAGAAACTTAAATAATAAAATCCATCCATCCTCCTTCCATATTTATTTATCGAGGGTAGCAATTTAAAATAAATTTAACTCACGAAGGAGCCAACGACATATTATGTATACTATTATATTCATACTCAAAATGTTATACACTAGTAAGGATGTGGCCTATGTCCTTTATCAATGTGGTTTGACCATTAGGCTCCATATATGAAGCGATTATAATCAGAGCCCTCTGACCAGGTGGTTTGGCCAGTTGGCTCCACTATATTATGGTCACGGTTGTAGCCTGTATGTTTTCTAATGATTTTCTACCCCTTTGAGTTATGAATCATAGGGTATACGTAATAGAGCACAAAGCTCTCTATCAGCTAGGGTAGACTTAAGATTGTCCCTTTTGACATATATCAGCCCTAGTCCACAAGATCTTCTTGGATGATGCAACTCATGGCTACTAACTCGGATCCTTCGGTCAGGTTGGGTTGACTACCTCCTCTGACAAAGTGGATCAGAGACATTGACAACCTGGGATGACAGAACCATGTGATCTTGATCGAGCGCGTCATTATTCCCCCAATCATATACTTTAAGCATACAAGATGATGAATTTCATTAAATTCAATTCCAACTTATTGTTACTATGTGTTAAGCAATTAGTGACTTAATGAATAACCTTAATCAAAAGTTCTCTCACTAATTAGAGATGGGTAATTTACTATAGGTGCTTGTACCTATAGGAAACTTGGAACCAGATCTAAAGTCTTTACCAAATGAGGGAAAAATCTTGAGATAGTATTTTATTTATCTACTACAAAAAATCATCTGCCTTCTAAAATTTTATTCGTCGCAAATCTATACTCTCATTTAATCGAAAGGCTAGATGCAAATATTTGGAGTTCACACTCACAATGAAAAATAATATTACATGAAGATCTAAAATTCTCAAAAATCTTCTGTATAAATGGGTTTGAAGGCTACTTAGGCGGCACAACTATGCAGCCAGCAAAACATATTACTCATCCTGACGGTGCTATTACTCTCAATCCTTCATAAGCTACCTAGACAGTAATTGATCAAAATTTTGTTACTACCTTCCTCTCCATCATATCTCACTTCTTAATTAACTCTATTCTCAATCTTAATAACTATGATGAAATCTAGGCCATTCTGGATCATCATCTACAATCATCCAGTCGTTCCTGCATCTTACAACTAAAGAATGAGCTGCGTCACCTATCAGTGCAAGACAAAATGATGACTCATTATATTGAAGAAATCAAGGCAAAAGCTGATGCCATTACTGCAGTTGGAACTTCTCTTGACCACAAAGGCATCATTCTTCACTCCTTAAATGGTATTTGACCAAACTATCAAGCTTTCAAAGTTGGTATTCATATTCAACTTCAACCAATCAGCTTAGATAGTCTTTACTCCCTGTTGTACTATGAAGAAATTGATCTAGCAGCTTAAGCAAGCTAACAATAGTTGCAATCCAATCTCAATATTTAATTTTCTCTCACAGCTACTAGAGGAATAGGTCATGGTCACTTCCCTTTTTCACCTCTAACAAGGGTTGCATTCTCAACAACTCTGCCAAACCCGTCCCTCTTTGCACTAATATAAGGGAGCTAATCCCAACAATCCCACACTTCAATGTTAAATCTATCATAAAATGGATCACTATGCTGCTAAGTGTTAGCATCGCACTTGTGTTATACTCTCTGTTATAAACTCCTCCTTCCTCACTGACTCCTCCACTAATACATGGGTTCTAGACACTGGTGCATCATTATTAGCCTAACAAAGCCCAATTAGAATTGTGTTTTTATTTCACATGCATATGCTAGCTCCATGTGATGTTTTAATTTAAAGGTTGTTGCAGACACCACACAGATCTTAGGAATACTTATTGAAGTGATCGGGTACAATATTAAGGTATGATGTACTATCTAGAATGATAGAAATATCACCTTATAATAAACCTAATCACTTAATAAGGACTCCTAAGGCATGATGGGTCTTCGAATATACCAAAGATCTTTCACCTACGTTACATGAAAAAATGAAGTATGATTTATTTTATGTCGGGTTCTTTAGTTCCCTATGGAGGCAAGCATCCATAGTTAATTATATCCTAGGAAATAGGATTTTTTAAGAAAACTCTCAATTAAAGTACTTAATCAATTATCTCCAAAGGTTTGAAGGCCAAGACTTATCAATAGATTAGTTTGTTGACCTCACTTTTGAAGTGAGGATTCAATCTTATTATCTTAGTCCTAGGAGTCTTCTAGACACTAGATTCTCCTTAGTCATAGGACACTTAAAGTAACTAAGTGAACATTTAACCTAAATCTAGGGACTTAATAAGATTCACCATAGAATTAGGCTATGACTTAGGATTAAGGAAACCTACCTACCCTATAGCCTAACCCATTACTTATGCCTAACCTTAAGTCAAAAACCAACTTCAAATCAATGCAAAACCAAATCTACAATCAAACCAAAATCCAATTGAATTTCAATTCATATTCAAGCTTCAAGCCAAAATCAAATCCATCATATAAACTTAATCCAAGCCTCCTTCAATCCAACCAAACTCAATTGATTTTCTCAAACTATTCAAATCAGCTCAAACTCTTCTAAAAGCTACAATCAAGCCAAAACCAAACAATCAATTCAATCAATGAATTCAATTAACCTAAACTAGCCCATTTGAACCCAAAATGTCCAAGTGAGCCAAAATTCAATTAAACCCAAATCAATTGAAACTAAAGTTATCAATCAATCCAAAATTAATCATCAAACTCAACTCAACTCAATTTAACCCAAAACTGATTCAATTGACTCATTGGGCTCACTTGACTCAAAGTGACCTAAAACACCCATTTAAATCAAACTCCAATCCAACCCAAATTAGATTGTACCAATCTATCCAAAACCTCATACAATGATTATTGATCACCCTTGATTGATCAATTATAATCAATTGGGTCAAATCAAGTCAATTTGATCATTTGACCCAAGTTAACCCTTTTAGCCTACATGAGGCAAATGAACCAAATCTCATCCCAATGTAAATCAATTAAAACCAATGATTGTAACCAACTTCAAATTGATCTTTTTGAACATGAATTGACTACCAATTGAGCCAAGCCAAATCCAATTGGTCTCTTGACCCAAGTTGACCCAATTTGACTTAAAGAGCTAAATTGTGCCAAATCAAATTCTAATCCAAATTGATTGCAACCAATGAGTCAAATCCACCTAAAATTGATTATTGAACATGATCAAATCCTTGGTTGAACCCAATTGACCAAGTCAACCCAATTGACCCATTTAGCCCAAATTGACCTAAATGGTTAAATTGGTCTAATTCATCCCTAAATTTAAATTGATTGAAATCAAAGCCTACAATCATCTTCAAATGATCAATTGAACCTAAACCAACACCTAACCCAAGCCAATTTGGTCAATTTAACCAAATTGGTCAACTTAGCGCATTTGACCCATATGAACTCACATGAGTTAAATCCAAATCTAATCCAAATTAAATGAAAACTAATTAAGCTAAAACATCCCAAATACTCATTTGAACTTAACTCAAGCCTTGATTTGACATAATTTGACCAATTGGCCAACCTAACCCAACATAGCCTAGTTTGACCTACATGGGTCAAATTAAGCCAAACCCATTCAAACCAAGTCCAAACCCATTCAAACTTGGCATGAACCGTCTTTGGGTCACTATGGGTCAGTCCAAATCAAATCCAACTCATGTACAACTCAAATTGACCCATTAACCATTGGGTAAAGCCCTCCAAATGGGACAAAACCCATTCTTGGATGGTCTAACCCAATCTCCCACCCTTGGCAGCCACCCTAAGCTCCAAATGAACATGAGGACCACTGGTTCACCTGACCTAAAGCTGGTTGGGTCATCCATAAGCCAAGTGGAGGTGAGCTAACACACTTCCTCCTCCCATTAGCACCACATAAGAAACTAATGACAAGCTACTTGAGCTTTTGGCATCCCACTCCCTTCACTTAACCACTAAAATTGAACCACCTCACTGATTCCCTGCCACCCACGACTGCCTGTGCCGGTCGGACATCTGCCCATGGCAGAATTGATCTAATTCATCAGTTTGGATGGGGAGGAAAGTATACTCATCCCCATTCGATCTCATTCTAGGCAACACACATCCTTAGAGCTTTAACAACTCAAGATGAGCCTCCCGAGCATTCCCTTAAGTTCCTTGAGCTTCCCCATTATTGGCGATAATGAAACTGAACCAAATTGATGCTTAGTTCCATCCAACCCCTCTCAAACTTAACTATTCTCAAATTAACTTCACCCACATGTTCACCCTTTGGCGAGGAGAAACAAACTGATTCCTTATCGATTTGAGCACTAGAGACTCATCCAAGACCAACTCTGATGAGTTTTCTGAGGATGCTTGGTCCATAGAACTGTTGGTGAGGAGTCTAGGCGTGATCTTTTCAGTAGGACTTCATCTCTTCAAGACGAAGTTGCCTTGGTTAGTTAGCCACTGGTCCTAAGCTTTGACGAGATATTTTTCTGGCAAACCATAGAATGGGCCTTTGGTGTTGGTATTTTGTGAATATTTATGTAATTTCAAGCGAATTCCACTATTATATACCTTTAGAATTGATCCTTGAATGTTTTAGAGTTGATCTCGAGCCTCCATGAGCTCCGATGAGCTTAGATTAAGCAAAGGAAGGCGGACGATGTCCATCTTTCATCGTTCAGGGGATGGTGGATCATCCGTCGTCCATTCTGCGTGATTGGAATGGATGACCATGATTAATCAGCTAGATTTAATTCCCATATAAACTGTGGGATTAATATCCACCGTCCAACCTTGGATTGAATGATAGAGATGAAAATGCATCCGTTGCCGCCACGTTAGCACCGCGTCGGATGACTTAAGTGGCTAATCCTGTGGCGCCATGTGGAAAGCATTGCCACGTCAGCCATCCTGCATGGCACTAATGAGATTGGGGTTAATTAAGACTTAAAAAATCTAATTAATGGCTTAAAACTTCTTAAATTCATAATTAATTATAGAAAAATCTAAATATGCAAATAAAATCTCTTTGGAAAGGTAAAATAGAGGAGAATTTAATAAAAAATAGTTTTATTTTATTTTGAATAGTGATTAAGGCATAATTAGGATTTTAATATTTTCCTAATTAACTTAATTAAGCCTTAATTACTTGGGCAATTAATCCCAAACTTGATATGCTGATTTAATAGGATGACCTCTACCTCCCATATTTTTCTTTGGAATTTATTGGCTATGTAATTAGGAAAATTTGAAATTCAAACCGTTTATTTAATTTAATGATTAATTAAAGTTCTAAATAATAAAAATTAATTAATTTAACTTCATTAATCACTTATTAACAGTGAGATGATGAGGGAGAGTGATTAGGATCTCTTTTCTAATTACTTTTCTAAATTCATTTCATCACAGAGAGTTAATTAATATGAGGTTTAATTAAGAGATTAATTAATCAAGCAATGAGAAAATCAAATCAAATTAAAATTCTAATTACTTCAGATAATCAACAATGAAATTAAGGGTTTCTCTTTATGTGTTCAATAATATAAAGACCCTTAAGAAAATTATGATTAACCTATAAGTGTGTGAAAATTGTAAAAGTACTTAATTAGATTCTTTAAATTAATTAATATCTAATCACGAGCCAATTGCATTAGGTCCTTTAGGAGCATTGCAACTTTATTTTCCTCATGTTTATGTCATTTGAGGCTCATGATTAAATGATTAATTAAATTAAAGAAGCATAGGAAAGGGTAATTTAAATGGATTGCTTAATGATTCAATTTAATTAAACCATAAAAATCAATTAATTATCTTTCCTTAAATATATTAAATCATCAACGTGGGATGGAAAACAATAAATGATTTCTCCTCTTTATGTTCAATTCAAATCCAAAAATTAAATTAATAAGAAGCTTTTGTTTTGTTTAAATAATTTTATTTGAAGTGATTATCCTTAGGAATTAGTGTAGTTGAATGAATCATATGGTTATGTTTGGCTATTCCCTTTCAATCAAATAAATCAAATGAAATTTACTTATGTAAGTTTGCATGTGTTGGCTTAATTTTATTATATGTGTGGCTATTATCATTAATAAATCTAAATTTATTTTTCAAAAGCTATAAGTTCATATCAATATTTAGAGTGATAATAGTTATGAATACATGTAGGATTTGCATACGTTTATAGCTTAAGCATGTGAATGTGAAGCTTTCTTTCCTATGTTCATATATATATATATATATATATATATATATATATATATATATATATATATATATATATATATATATATAAGGTACTACCCAATCTTTCTCTTTCTGATGTACGATGCACAATGCGACCGCCTCTTATTTTTTCATAGTAGTCTATAAAAATGATTGTTGTTGTGTTTAAATTGTGTAATAGAACAACTTGTTTTTCCTAGTTTCTTAAAGATTGATGTTTGAATGTGTGGCCTAAAAGTGGTAGGTTCTTAGGATAAAAATTAATTTTTCTACCCCAACTAACAACTCATAACTAAAATTTAAAATAACTCATAACCTCATCATAAAGCCCAGGATGTAAATAAGATAATTAAAAGATTTTACAACCTCTTAGCTGTATATTGTATGTCTCACATCATGCATAATATATTACTTCACTTTTGAATATGGAGGGTCTCCATTCTTGCACGATGGAGGAATGGTTGACCTATGAGGGCAACCCTAGTAGTGGAGAACACATCCTCCCGTTGATTTAGCGAATAACTGTAGTTCATCGTGAATTTAGGCATAAGAAATCTCAAAACCTTTGTCCAAAATATTGTGTCAAAATAATATAAAATTTGAAAAGATGTTGCATTTTTAGACTAAGTTATACGCTCATGCTAGTCATGATCTAGTCTCTTAGAGAGTGATTTTAGGACTCTAGTCTCTTTCAAAAGTAAATAATAGCTTAAACCATCTTACAATTACATAAGACCGGCTTACATGGTTTTAAACCGTAGGAGGCATTAGCTGGAAGCCACTCTAGGCGATTGTAAGTCTAGAAGAGTCGGACAGTTTATTCTCTCTTATGGAAGTAAACCTTTATGTCCCCTTTCTGCTTAGATTTAGGTCATGCTTTTAACTTGTGTTAAAGTTTCCTAGATTTAGGATCCGAGGTTGCTTATTTTCTTTAGGCTACGAGCATAAACCCTCACCTCTTAGGCATTTCCACAATCTTTTGTTGATGGACTATAAGTCCTAATATTCTAATAAAATTTAACTCAAATGAAATAAATCTGCTCATTTTTAAACATATAAAGCCTCACCATATGATAGGTTAGAATGCTAACTAGGATTCCTAAAATCATAAGCATTTCTTACTCATCTTCCTTTGGATTAAAAAATAAGCCTCTCCAATTGAACAATCCCATTGATTTCTAAAAACAATAGCCAATTTATTGATAACCTTAACCTTGAAATCTTTAGAGCAATAATTGACTATTTTAATCAAGAGTGTTCCTAGGCAATCTCATTTCCTAGGATGTAATTAATTATGAAGGCTTGTCTTCATAGGGTACTTAAGAACCCAGCTTAAAATAAACTGTACTTTATTTTTTCATATAACATAAGGGAAAGATCTCTAGTATATTTGAAGACCTACCATGCCTTAGGAGTCCTTATTAGGTGATTAAGTCTATTATAGGGTGATGTCTCTATCTTTTAAGATAGTACATCATACCTTAATGTAGTACTTGATCACTTCAATAAGTACCCCCTAAAATTTGTGTAGTGTTCACATACCATCTAAAAATAAACACCACATAGGTATCTTTGGAAAATCAAATGGGGTTGTTCAATTAGAAGACTTATTTTTGGCTCCGAAGAAAGATAAGTAGGGAGCACTCATGATACTAAGAAACCTAGTGAGCACGCATACCTATCTTATGGTAAGGCCTTATATATTTGAAAGATAGAGTTTATTATGATTTAAATTAAAATTGTATTAGAATGCTAAGTCTTATAATCCATCAATATAGGATTATGAAAGTATCTAAGAGGTGAGAATTTATGCTCGTAGTCCAAGGGAAACAGGCAACCCTAGATCCTAAATCTAGGGAGCTTTAACACAAGCTAAAAGCATGACTTGAATTTAAACGAAAATGGGACATAAAGGTTTACCTCCACAATTGAAAATGATCTCAACTGACTCTTCTGGACTTAAAACTTCCTAGAGTTGCCACAAGCTAACACCTCCTATGATTCAAAATCATGTAGGCCGATCTTATGCATTTGCAAGATAGCTTAGGTTGTTATTTTTATTTTGAAAAGAGACTAGAGTCCTAAACTCGCTCTCTAAGATACTAGATCATGACTGACATAAGTATACGACTTAGTTTAAAAAATGCACAATTTTATAGTTTTTATGTTATTTTGACACAATATTTTGGATAAAGGTTTTATGATATTTTATGCCTAAATGCATGATGAAATTTGGTTATTAGCCAACTCAAGAGAGAAGAGGGTTTCTTCACCATAAGGGTGTGCTCTCATAGGTCAAGCGGTCCCTAAAGTGTACGAATGAAGGCCCTTAATTTGCAAGAGTGGTATAATATTATATATATGATGTTGGACATACAACATTCAGCTAATGGGTTGTTAAATCTTTTAGTTATCTTGATTATAGCCTAGGCTTTAGAATGAGGTTGCAAGTTATTTTAAAATTAAATTATGAGTTATTAATTAGGTAGAAAATTTAATTTTTCTCTTAGAGCCTATCGTATTCAAGCCACACATACAAACATCAAGTTTAAGAAACTATGAAGAAGATGCAGTTCTATTGCGTAATCTAAACATAACATCAACCATTCATGCATAGATTCCATAAAATAAAAGGCCAGTGCGGTAGGGAACCATCGTACACCCTGGAAAAGAAAAAAGTTGGGTAGCCGAACTCTACGCTTATACAACCCAAATTGCAAAATAATATTATAATTGAAATTAAATTAGATACTATGGGGGTCTTTGTTCTTCATTTCTTCTTCTCCCTTCTTTCGTTTGATTTAATTTGCTCCAAGGCATCATAGGGCACCCCAAGACTTTTCCTTATGGCCACTGATAATTCTAAATCCCATAGCACCAATCATAATCCCTATTGTAAACTTACATTTTTTATGAAAAGTAAATCTAACTACACATGTAAAATAGTGTTAGCTAAGCATATATACAAACTCAAGCAGTTATATTTCAAATTTTGGACTTAGCACCCTGGACATGGGCAACCAAGGCCGTTTGTTCTAATATGAATTATGCTTCGGGGCATAAATAACTTGCAAGTAAAACATTTATATTTATTTTCAACATCCACTTAAGCACAATCTCTTGCAGAAAATAATATTAAATCCCCACCCTAACATCTTATTTAAAATACTACATCACAAAATAAAACACATCACCATCATCACATACATCATCCTAACCTAAGGCAAGAAGTGCTGACTTAGCCTTCTAATGTATGTGTTTAGGCTTATTATGGTATGTCTTAGCTAAGCTTTTAAATTATGATTGTCTAAAGTTTGAGATTTAATTTAACAGGATAGATTATTTCACTTTAAGTTGTTTAGAGTTTTGCAAATTTTAATTTGTATTTTATTTTATTTCATTTGATATAGACTTAGCACCTAAGTGTTGTAAAGAGAAGAAGGAGTCTTAACCTCCTTCATCCCTACCTTAGGTTATTTTCTAAAAGCACATCTTTATGATTTAGTTTTCATTATTAAATAATCTATTAAGTATTTTATTAATCCTAAGTTTGGGTTAATCTTAAAGAATCCTATCCAACATGAAAGACATCTTAAGACTAATATATTTGAATTACCATCACATAGAACATGTTACACCATTCATTTTCATCACCCATAACATGCATATGATTTAACACTTAGTGTACCTATACATGCAATATATTTTGGCATACTTAAATGATTATGGATGCATACATTTTGGTAGAAAAGGGGACTTTTATTTCCTTAATCAAATACACACACACATGTATAAAAGATGTAAGCAAGTACGTGCCATTGTTAACCAAAGAAGCGAGATAATCAAAGGACCTCCTTGGGGCTACTTAAGGACTCATATTCTCGGGATGTCCAGACTATATACTTGCTATCTTAAATGCATATTAATTTATACACAACTATAAGACTGAAAATCATGCAAAGATTGTATATTTGGTTGAGTTGTTTATAAATGTAAAGTAAAGCTACATTCAAATTTTAGTACAAATATACATAGGAATGAAATTGAATAAATATGTGTCTTTCTTAACCATGAAAGTGAGATAATCAAATGACATCCTTAAATCTACATATAACCTTGTATTCTTAGGATGTCCAAACTATATACTTGTTATCATTCAAACATATGTAAACCCATACATGAATATAGGAAAAAAACAATACCTTAACATGCTTAAGCTATAAACACATGCAAATCTTATATAAATTCATAGCTAATATCACTCCAAATGTTATTATCAAATTATAACTTTTAAAAATAATTTTAAGATTTATTAGTGATAATAGCCACACATATTATAAGATTAAGCCAACGCATGCAACTTGATATAAATAAATTCATTTAATTATTTGATTTTGAAAATATGAATGCATGATGCCACATGACATACAACATTTATGGTGATTGAAAAGAAATAGCCAAACATTTTCACATGATCCACTCAACTACACTAATTTCTAAGGAAAATCACATTAAATATAATCATTTAAAGAAAACTAAAGCTTCTTATTAAATTTGGCCTTGGATTTTAATTGAAATTAAAGATGAGGAAATTAAAGATGATTTAATATGTTTAAGGAGAAGTAATTGGATGAATTTTATGTATTAATTAAGTTGTAATCATTAAGCAATTTATTTTATTACCATTTCCTATGCTTATTTAATTTAACTAATCACTTATTCATGAGCCTCAAATGATATGCAAATGAAAATTTAAAATTGCAATGCTCTTAAAGTAACTAATGCAATAGGCTCATGCTTAAGTTCTAATTAGATTAGAGAATCTAATTACATAATTTATGATTTTCCCATAACCATGGATTAATCATAATTTCTTTAAAGGTCTTTATATTATTGAACACATAAAAAGGAGCCCTTGATTTGAAGGTTAATTATCTGATGTAATTACCATTTTAATTTTATTAATTTTTATTAATGATAGCTCAATTAAATTCTTAATTAAATCATACATCAATTAACTCTCTTTAATGAAATGAATTTGGGAGGGTAATAAAGAAAGTAGCCTAAATCCCTATTCCTCATTATCTCATAATTAATTATTGATTAATGAAGTATAATTAATCAATTTTTACTATTTAGAATTTTAAGTAAGCATTAAATCATTTAATGAGGGTAATTACGCTTTGAATTTCAGTTTTCCAAATTATCTAGCCAATAAATCTCAAGAAAATCATGGGAGGTAGGAGTATCCCATTACATCAATATATCAACTTTGAGATTAATTACCCAAGAAATTATGGCTTAATTAAGCTAATTAAGAAAAAATTCAAACCTTAATTAAACTCTGTTCACTGTTCAAATCTTAATGAAATTATTTTTAATAAAATCTCCTATAATTAACCTTTCCAAAATGGGTTTATTTGTATTTTTCAGATTTTTCTATAATTAGTTATGATTTTAAAAAGTTTCAAAACAATTACTCATGTTTTAAGCCCTAATTAATCCCAAATCCCACCGGCACCTCGCGAGAGCTGACGTGGCTGTGCTTTCCATGTGGCATCATGAGATTGGCCACTTAAACGATCCGACACGGCAGCTGAGTCAGCGGCGGCGGACGCACTTTCGTCCTAGCCATCCGTTCTCGGATCGGATGGTGGGGATTAATCTCGTAGTTCTTAAGGGAACTAAATCAAATTTCTAACAAATTAAGTCATGGTCGTCCATTCCAATCACTCAAAATAGACTGTGGATGATCCTTCGTCCCCTAAGCGATGGAAGATAGACACCGTCTACCCTCCACCGCTTGATCTGAGCTTGCTGGAGCTCATGAGGCATCAGGATTGACTCTAAATCATTCAAGAAGGGGATCTAGAGGGATCTTGTGTGGGGATTCACACAAAAACACAATTTCCACCATAAAAAATCAACTCATATTGAATTTTCTATTATTTACTGGAGTTTACCTCGTTGGAACTCAAGACTGATGGTCTATCAATCAAGGTAGCTTCATCTTAAGAGATGAAGCCCTGCTAAGCAGATCATTCCTTGCCTCCTGGCTGGTGGTTCTATGGACCAAACGTCACTAGAATCCTAGCCAAAGTTGGTCTTGGGACAGTCTCGGGTGCTCGAATCGATTCATTCTTGATCGTCAAAGCTTGGGGAACATTTGGGTGGAGTTAATTAGGAATTGATGTTGGTTATGTGAGGTTGAAAGGAGATATGCCTCTATTTCGCTTGGGTTTGGTGTCAACGGGGATGGGGTTGCCAAGGAAAGTTGGGGAAGCACTTGGGAAGCTCGTCTCCTCACTCTCAAGCTCTATGAATGCTCTGATGTGTGTTGGAATGAGATGGGGAAGAGTATACTCTCCTCCTCCTCAAATCAAATGGTGGAGATGATTTATCGCATCGTCCGGCCTTGACGTCGAGGGCGTCGAGAGGGTGGCGAGGTGGAGCGACTTAGTGGGTGAAGGGAAGGCTTGAGGTGGGCTGCCATGGATTGTACTTCTTCTCTTAGGTGTGACAATGAGAGTGGAATGGATCGCTCACTCCTTTTGACCTATGGATGACCCAACCAGCTTTGGGTCAGGTTAGCCTATGGGTCAAAGGTCCAAACTAAGCTAAGAGAGGTTGTCAAGTGCATAGGGGTAGGTAAGGCCACCCAAATGTGAATTTTGTCCCATTTAAGGAGCTTTAACCAATGGGTATTAGGTTAATTTAGGTTTCAAATGGGTTGAGTTGGATTTGGGCTGACCCATGGTGACCCAAAGATAGGTCATGCCAAGTTTGGTTGGGTTTGGAGTTTATTTGGTTCAATTTAGCTCAATTTGACTCATGTAAGTCAAATTGGGCTAAGTTGACCCATGGGTCAAATTAGGTCAAACCATAGGTTGAGTTAAGTTCAAATAATAATTTGAGATGAATTGGTTTGATTTTATTTGGATTGGATTTGAATTTGGCTCATATTGGTTAATATGATTCAAATGGGCTAAGTTGACCAGTTTAGTCAAATTGACCAAATTGGCTTGGATTAGGTATTGATTTAGATTCAATTGATGATTTGGAGATGATTGTAGGTGTTTGTTTCAATTAATTTGAATTTATGAATGATTTAGACCAATTTAACCCTTTAGGTCAATTTGGGCTAAATGGGTCAACTGGGTTGACTTTATGAAATTAGGTTCAACCAAGGGTTTGATCATGTTGAATAATCAATTTATGATGGATTTGAGTCATTGGATGTAATCAATTTCATGTAAGATTTGATTTGGCCCAATTTGGCCCTTTAGGTCAAATTGGGTCAACTTGGATCAAAGAGCTAATTGTACTTGGTTTGGCTCAATTGATGGTCAAGTCATATTCAAAGATCAATTTAGAGTTGGTAGGAATCATTGGCTTCAATTAATTGAGTTTGGAATGATGTTTGGTTCAATTTGGTTCATGTAGGCTAATTGGGTCAAGGGGCCATTTGGACTTGGTTTGACATAATTGATTGTAATTGATCAATCAAGGATGATCAACAATCATTGTAGGAGGTATTGAATGGGTTGGTTCAATCCAACCAAGGTTGGATTGAAGTTTGGTTTAAATGGGTCATTTAGGTCACTTTGGGTCAAATGAGCCCAATGGGTCAATTTGGTTGGTTTTGGGTTGAGTTCAGTTTGACAATTGATTTAGGATTGATTGATGGTTTTGACTGCAATTAATTTGGGTTTGATTAAATTTTGGTTCATTTGGATATTTTAGGTTTCAAATGGGCTAGCTTGGGTTGATTGAATGGGTTTGATCAATTGGCTTGATTTGATTGTAGGTCTTGAAAGGGTTTAAAATAGAAACTTGAATGATTGGAGTACTTTTTTGAAGTTCAATTGGGTTTCATTTAATTGATGGAGCTTTGGGTTGAGTCCATAGGATTGGATTAGGTTATGGGATAATTGTAGGATTAGGTTTAAGTTTGAATCATTTGGCTTGGAGTTTGGATATGAAATAGGATTCAATTAAGTTTGGTTGGATTGGTTTAAAATTGGATTTGGCTAAGGGGATATGCATTGGTTTGGTTTAGGCCATGGGATAGCTAGGTTTCTTTAATTATTAAGGCATAGCCTAAATTTATGGTATGCTTCCTTAGGTCTCTAAGCATAGGTTTAGTGTTCACCTAATCATTAGAAGTTTCCTATGACTAAAGAGATTTTAGTATCTAGAAAACTCCTAAGTCTAAGATAGGATGATTCAATCCTCATTCCAAAAGTGAGGTCAACAAAATGACCCCCAATTGGTGTGGTGTAATTGGCAAGGTACACCGCACATATTGGCATTGACCAAGGTGATCAACAACACCCAAAAAGAACACAAGCGCTAAGGATGGCCATTCATATCCCAAATAAGGAGATAGATGGAACCATGAATCCTAATGTCACGTAATTCACTTCAGACCAATGTCATGAGAGTGTGGAATCAATTTGGTTTAGGTTGGTTGAGAATTACCTTTGTACTAAGGGCACAAAGAGAGATCAGTTGGGGAGGCACACATGAATTGACTGGATCATAGATTGATTTATGCCAAGGGCATAAGGGAGAAGCTTTGGTAGGGAATTAAAGCTTGATTGGATTTATTTGTTTGATGGAATCTACTACGGGATAGATTTGATTTAGCTTGTTTAGTTTGGATGACTTTTAATTTAATTTATGGAAGAGGAATCCACTTGGGATAGGATTTGATTGAGTTTAGATTGGAATCCATTGGGGATTAAGATTGTGATTGAATTTAAATGGAATCCATTGGGGATTAAGATTATAATTGAGTTTATTTTGATTTAACTTAATTGTTTTAATTTTGATTGATTTTATTTGAATTTTATTGATTGATTTAGAGGGGGATCCACTGAGGATACAAATTTGGTTGAATTTGTTTGGTTTGATTGTTGATTTAGTTGATTGATATGATTTGAGCTTGATTTTGATTAATTTATTTTGAATTCACCAGGATGTAAGTTTAATATTGTTTGATTTAGTTTGATTTGTTTGTTATTGACTCCATTGGAGATGTAAGTTTGAGTTTGAATTTATTTTAATTGATTTGATTCGATGGATTTCGATTAATTTTGATCATGTTGGTTTGCGATGGACCGCACTAAAGAGAGGCTACATGAGCCTAGGTCTACCTTAGATTTACCAATCCAATGAGGTAGTCTAACGACAAAAGAGTCGAGATTATCCAACCTAAAGGTTGCCTATCAGTTTACAATGGTTGTGCTAGGAAGAAAGTTCAGGGACTCATATCTTTCAAAGTAGAACCAGTCATTGGGGTGACCTGTTGATGGCACAATAAGTCAAACCTGACCTAAAGTCGCTACTGAGTGAGTATTGTTGGGGGTCTTATCTTAACTCACGATAGTCAAGGCAACTCTTATAGGGAGTTTTGCTGACACTGCCCAAAAGATAGGATGCCTACTTGGGAAAAGGTGCCTCTAGGGGTCTTATCCTAATCCACAAGAGATTTTAATTAATTTGTTTATTTATTTTGCATGGACTCTATTGGTTTGTGAGGAGTCGCACTAAGAAAGAGCCACGAGGGATTTGATCTTTCTCAAATTTATTGGCCCAAGGGATAGTCCATATATCTGCAGTACAGAACTTCTAGCCACAGAGGTGACTACTTGGAATGGGGAATTGTCCAATCCGATAATAGCTTGGGTCATGTCAATATGGGGTTGTGAAGATGTAATCCAAATAGAATGTCCGCATTGAAGGTGCCTCTGGGGGTCTTACCCTAATCCTTGAAATATAAAGCTTGTAGGTACAAAGTGGTCAGCTCAGGGAGAAAACATGGGGACTCACATCTGCCTGAGCGATGTTATCCACCGGGCTATTAACAAGGCTAACACCAGCCAACCTAAGGTGCCCATCAGTTTATGACTATCAATCTAAAAAGAAAGCATTGGGGACTCACATCCTTCTAAGAGGAACTGATCATCAGGATAGTCCATCGTCATCTAGATAACTACTGTCCAACCTAGGGCGACTACTAAGTGGGGAGTCACAAAGAAGAACTGAACCCAAACTTGAAGTAGTCAGGAGGAAGAGGTGCCATTGGGGGTCTTACCCAATCCTTAGATATAAACTCAGACCCAGTTAGTGTACAATGGCTAGTTTAAGAAGAAAGCTTGGGGACTCACATCTTTTTAAATAAAGCCAACATCAGGGTAGCTTATTGGTCATGCAATAAGGCATACCACACTAACAAGATGCTCATCAGTTTGATCCCTAAAATATAAAGCTTGTAGGTACAAAGTGGTCAGCTCAAGGAGAAAATATGGGGACTCACATCTGCCTGAGCGATGTTATCCACCCGGCTGTCAGCAAGGCAAACACCAGCCAACCTAAGGTGCCTGTCAGTTTATGACTATCAATCTAGAAAGAAAGCATTGGGGACTCACATCCTTCTAAGAGGAACTAATCATAAGGATAGTACGTCATCATCTAGATAGCTACTATCCAACCTAGGGTGACTACTAAGTGGGGAGTCACAAAGAAGAACTGAACCCAAACTTGAAGTAGTCAGGAGAAAGAGGAGCCACTAGGGGTCTTACCCAATCCTCAGATATAAACTCGGACCCAGTTAGTGTATAATGGCTAGTTTAAGAAGAAAGCTCAGGGACTCACATCTTCTTAAATAAAGCCAACATCAGGGTAGCTTATTGGTCATGTAATAAGGCATACCACACTGATAAGGTGCTCATCATTTTGCAGTGGTCAAGTTAAGAAAAAAGTACGGGGTCTCACATCCTCCTAAACATGAATTACCATAAGGGAGACACACTAGCTAGGTAATGGATCAAACTCAACTTAAAATAACTATTGAGTGAGGGTCGCTAGGGGTCTTATCTCAACTCAAAGTACCATGAAATGATTAGATTTGTGTTTGATTTGTTTTTGTTTGTGTTTTTGTATAATTTTGTATTTATGTTATTCTAATGAGGGATAGGATGTCATTCAGGTTTTCTTACACCAATCCTAAACACACCACACAAGTTCACAAATGAAAAGCTCTTCATTCAAAGAGATCTTTGATTTGAAATGAAATTTTATTAATTAAAATTTTTTTTAAAATATATTTTATAGATAATATTTCTTAAGGTAAAGCCCATTGATTGGAAGCATCAGACGTTCTCTTTTATGGTTGATAAGTTGGTAAGATCCACCTTGGTAGTCATTTTCTATGATAAAAGGGTCTTCCCAAGAGGTTTCAAACTTGCCTCCCATCTTCCGATGTGCAATAATTAGTCTCCTTAGAACTAAAATAAGCTCTCCTACTTGAAAAGCTCTATGGTGGACCAGCTTGTTGTGAGCTCACATCATTTATGTTTTGTTTAACTCAAGGTTCTAGCACACTCGTAAGCGTTTCTCCTCCAAACTTTCAAGCTCTTCTAACCATAGCTTGGCATTTTGTTCGATTTTGATTCTACTACCCACAACTATCCTTAGCGATGAGAGTTGGATTTCTAATGGTAGAACAGCTTCGGACACATACACTAAGAAGAATGGGGTAGATCAAGTTGGAGTTTTGTAGGTGGTATGGTAGGCCCACAAAGCTTCAACTAACTGGTCATGCCACTATCGCTTATTATCATCGAGTATCTTCTTGAGTATATGGATGAGAGTTTTATTAAAGGCTTCTGCTAAACTGTTCACCCATGAGTAATATATGGTAGAGTATCTCCAGTCTATATTGTGTCTCTGGGCAAAGTTGTTGATTTTGGTGCTCTTAAATATAATACCATTATTGGATATGATACAGCGATGCACCCCAAATCTATATATGATATGGTTTTTGACAAATTGGAGCACATTATGAGCTTTGACCTCCCTGAGCGAAATTGCCTCCACCCACTTGGAAAAGTAGTTGGTAGCAACAAGGATGAACCTATGACCCTTAGACAAAGGAGGACCAATCGGACCCACTATACAGTACCCCAACACTTGAATGTCCATGAGGCGAATGTTGGATGTAGACTATTGGGTGGTTGGTGTAGGACGAATCTATGTATTTGGCATTGGTAGCATCGCTTAGCTACCTACATGCAATTTATGATCATCATTGGCCAATAGTATCCGAGTCTCTTGATTTTTGCTTTTATCTTAGGACCAGATTGATGAGCTCTGCATAATCCTGAGTATACCTTGATCATAATCTTATGAGTTTTATTCTTATCAAAATAACATATCCACATATGATCGAAGGACCATCAGTACAAGACACCATCCACGAGGGCATAAAAAAGTGTCCTTTGCTTCACTTGATGTGCTTGGGACTTCTCTTAAGGTAATTTGTCTTTGTTTAGGTAATCAATGAAGGGTTGCCTCTAATCCAATTCTTCATCCTTTTTGGCAACAGTAATCTCCCCTTCAAGAGAGTATTTGTCGATGAGTTCAACATCAATAAGAGACATGACTTGCTTATTGTGGACCTCTATTGATATGGACTCATCTTCCGGACAAGCCAACTCTTTGACAAGCTTAGCTAAGGCATCCGCTATGGAATTTTCTCCTCGAGGGATCTTGTAGATGATAACTTCTGGAATTTAAGATAGCAACTCCATGGTGTACTTGTGGTTGTGATGGAGTTTAGGGCTAGATCATGATCATGTTGAGAATCTAAGATAAAGATGACCTATTTAGATTCATTAGATAAGGATTAGATAGAAAATATCATATCATAGTATGGAATTATGAGAACTATTCCTACCCCTGCCCTTCCTCGAAGAGTAGATTGTGGTTTTTCTCCTCTTTGAGAGGAAGCTATACCATCAAAGTACATCTCCCAGTGGAGAATGTTGGTATCCCCTTAGTTTATGATTTGCTCATCGTGGAGATTATCATTGAGCAGAGAATTAGTAGGAAGTGGGTGTGCTGCTAAGAAATCTGTGAGTGCTTATCCTTTCACTGCACGGAGGGGTATGGATGTGAAATCAAACTATGATAAAATCATGGACCACAGTGCCAACCATCCGGATAGTGTCAGTCATGTCATGAGATATTACAGTAGATTTAATCTAGAAATCAAGTTTACTTTATGAGTAGGCATATAGTGTCATAGCTTTTGGGATGCAAAGATTAAAGCTAGCCAATACTTCTCAATTGGTGGATAGTTTGCTTTAGCAGAGATTAGATGACGGTTGAGATAGTAGAGTGGGTTCCCTTTCCCTTCATCGTTGGCTTGGGCAAATAAAGCACCAAGAGAGTCGTCTGATATAACATTATATAGTATCAGAGGCTTGCCCGGGATTGGGGAATATAGAACTGGAGGTGTCATGAGATACTGTTTGATGCCCTCAAAGTCATGTTGGCACTGGTCATCCCACTTGAACTTGGCATCCTTCTTGACCAGTGCTGAGAATGGTTGACATCTATCTGATAGGTTAGATATAAAGCATCTTCGATACACTAACCTCCCTTGGAATGATCTGAGTTGAGTTAGACTTTTAGGGGTGGCATTTCTAATATCACTGTGGTAAAATTTTATACATTCCTGCCTTCATCTATTCCCCTTTGGGAAAAGAGGATAAATGAAAATAGAAATATATAAAATATGCCTTGTTGGGATGCCACGTAGATCCATAGATATTCTTATTAAGGTGATAGGGTATGACATTGAGGAGAAGTATACTATCTCAAAAGATAGAAGTCACTGCCCTATAATGGACCTAATCACCTGAATAAGGACTCCTAAGGATAATGGGTTTGCACGTGTACCAGAGATTCCTCCCTTACTTTATATGGAAAAGTAAAATAGGGTTTATTTTAAATTGGGTTCATTAAGTTCCTTACAGGGGTAAGCCTCCATAGTTAATTACATCCTCAGGAAGGGGATTCCTTAAGAATACTCTTGATTAAGGTAAATGATCATTATCTCTAAAGATTTCAATAGGGTAGGACTATCAATCGATTAGTTTATTTTTGAAGATCAAATGGGATTGATCAAAGAGAGAGTTATTGTCGAAGCCAAATGAAGATAAGTAGGAGATGCTCACGATGCTAGGAAACCTAGTGAGCATCTCAAACTATCTTATGGTCAAACTTTACATTTTTGAAATTGATTTAATTTGTTTGAGTTGAATTTTTTTATTAAAAAATTTGGGGCTTATGATTCCACAAAAAAAGATTATGGAAATACCTAGAAGGTGAGGATTTATACTTATAGCCCACAAAGGGGAGAATCAACCTCATAACCTAAATCTAGGGAGCTTTGGCGAGGGCCAAAAGCACTACCTAAATCTAAGGAAAAAATTGGTATTTGGTTTGCCTCCACAAGAGAGGACAAATCACTTGACTACTTGGACTTACAACCGCCTAGGGGTGGCTACTAACTAACTTCTCCTACGATTTCAAATTTATGTAGGCAAGTCATATGCTTTATTTGTTTAGAAAGAGAATAAGTCATTAAACTCAGTCCCTAAGAGACTAGATCATGTACGAGCATGAGTAATGACCTAAATTTAATGCAAATCATATTACATTTTATTTTCAATTTTTTAGACAACCATTTTTGACACAAGCTTACAGAATTCATATGCCTAATGCATGAGTAGTAAGATTATTGACCAAAATCAGTGAGAAAGGAGGAGGTGTGTTTCCACCATGGCTCTCACAGTTCAAGCCAAGTTTCTCTCACAAAGGTGGAAGCCCTCCAATCAAGAGTTAACAAGATGCATTTATGCATGATGTTATAAAAGAAATACTCATCCAGCTAAGGAGTTGCTAATTCTTTTATCTTGACTTTTAGCTTAGGCTTTAAGTGTGGTTATGAGTTATTTATTTTTAATTTTGAGTTGTTAAATTTGGTAGATGATTTATTTTTCCCTAAGAGCCTAATCATCATCCAGGCCATACATCAAGCAAGGAAGAAACTAGGAAGACATGCCATCTTAATGCACAAGATAAATAAATCATCAATCAATTTATAAAGCTAACACAAAAGAATAAGATGTCATTTGTGATCGGGCACCACCGTACAAACCAGAAAATAAGTTTGATAGCTAAGCTCTACCCTTATACAACTCAGATTACAAATGAATTAAGTACAATTAAGCAAGGAATTCATTATTATGGGGTCTTCAAGCTTCATTTCTTCATTCTTCTTTTCTTCCTTATTCTTTAGTTCCTTCTTTTGGATGGTTGGAAGGTGGATGCTCCAAAGGCTTCACATGGTACATAAGGCATGACCTTATAATCAATGCTCATCCTAATCCCCATAACAATCATTCCAAAATCCTAACTGCAAAAATTACATAAAAAGGAAAAGTGAAAATCTAACTAACACCTGCAAAACAGAGATTAGCTAAAATAAATCATATAAATCCCAAGCATGTATATTGGACTTAACACCCCACACATGGGTGACTAAGTCCGCTTGGCCTATTGGATTATGCTTAGGGGTATAAACACCTACATAGCAAAAGCAGATATATTTATTTATTATACCAAGCACAATCTGTAAAGATAATGGTTAGACTAAGATTGTCCTACCATTCAGTCTACGCACATACACTATAGCATCTAGACTAAAATAAAATATCATAAAACAAAAGCAAACATAAAACCATGCACCACCTTAATCTAAAGCTAGAAGTGGTGACTTAGCCTAATGTGTGTGCTTTTTAGGTTTGTATGGTAAGCTTAGCTATGGCTTTAAGTTTGAATTTTCTAAGTGTGAAGAATGTTCAACTTAGAGGAGGGATTCATTTAAGTTATTTAGATGTCTTGGGTTGATTTTATTTTGTGTTTTGATTAGGTTCAAGTGAATCCTATAATTAGTTACTAAGTTGTAAGTGAAAAGAGAAGAGAACTTCTCTTCCTTCCCTAACAAGTAATTTCTAAAGTGGATTCATATTTTAGTTTTATTTAGTGAATGTTTTATTATATGTTTTAATTAATCCTAAGTTTAGATGAACTCTAAACAAACTTATTCAAAAGAAAGGTATTTTAAGATTAAGTAAAGTGAATTAAATTCACAAAATACACATCACTTCATTTCTTTCCCAACCTGTATAACAAGCATATGAATGAATCCTAAACATATCTATACATATAAATGGAAATATTTAGCACACTTTATGATGAATGCTAAGTGAGTTGCTTAAGAAAATTTGAATACTTATGTTGCATGATTTTCATTAAGTACAAAAAGGGGTATCCAATTTTCACATGCACACATGAATGTATCAAAGGCATAAGTGAGTACGCCGCCATTGTTAGCACCATAGGTGTAAGGTACAAGACCTACTTAGGACTACTTAAAGCCTCACAACCCCGGGGTTGTCGAGACTAATATACCACTTTCCTTAAATATAAGCATATGTATAAAAGAAATGAATGGAAAAGAAAGAATGTAAAAAGTTTTTATTTGTATTTTAGATTTACTTATGCAATTTATATGTGTGAATATGAAGATCCTTCTTAGGTTATAACATGGGAGAGGATAAGAGTAGATTTTAAGCAAGTGTTATGTTCTTTTAAAAGAGTTATACACTTTGCACATCTTATCCAAGTCCACATTAAGAGGAAAGAAAGGAAACAAACATAAGACACATTTTTATATTCACATGCACACTTATAAATAAATAATAAGTTACACACTTTTAGTTTTGGTAATTGATTCATATATTTTAAAAATAATTTGGAATTTAATAGTGATAATAACCATTCATATTTCTATTTTAGCCAAAACATGCAATTTGACATAAAGAAAACATTTTCATTTTAATTTTAATTTTTGAAAAAGCATGAATGCATGAAATTCATATGACATACACATTTAGCATGTTAAGAAAGAACTATAGTGATGAAAGCATGTAAACACATTCACCCTAATTAATTCTTAAAGATAATCTTATGAAATAAGAAAGCTTAAAGCAAATCAAATTATTTTTTAGGAAGGTTTGATTTTGTTTTGAGTTTGATTTAATTTAAAAGATGTGAGGTGAGTTTGCTATTTCTAACCCATTCCCACATATGTTTGATTTTCAAATTCAATTTTTAGATGATTAGATTCATTTTATGCTTTGATTAGGGTAAGGTTTACATTAAGTGTGTTAATTACCCCTTACCTATATGACCTTAGTATAACTAATCAAATAATTATGAGCCAATGAGATGGCACAAAATCTTACAAGAAATTTAAATTTGCAATGCACCTAGAAAGAAATAGGCCTAATGCAATTTGGCTCATGATTAATGATTACTTAAACTAAAGGGGTTTAAGCTTAAGTACTTTCAAAACTCCTCTTACACATATGAGTTTGATTTTGATTTCCTTAATTGTACTTAGGCTCTTGAACACCTAAGCATCTACCCAAGCTAGATTAATTAAGTTCTCAAAAGTTTTAGAATTTTATAAAATTAATTAAGGGGGGTAATTAGTGAATTAACCCTTAATTAAGGATGGATTAAGAAAGAAAAAGGGGGTTTAGGGAATATCTTAAGGGAAGTTTCCCAAGATTATTCCCTAAACCTCACATTCACTTAATCAAAACTTAATTGACTCAATCAGAGGGTAAAACCACTAATTATACCCTTAATTAAGCTTAATTATATTAAGGGAGTGATAAAAAAATGAACTAGCCATTCCCCTAATTAAGTCACCAATAAATCCCAAGAAAATTACGGGAGGCAGGAGTCATCGCACCAATTAAGCAAAAAAAGTTTGAGATTAATCAGTGGAGTAATTAAAGGGTAATTAACAAAATAATATTCCTAATAAAACTCAAATTCAGAGAAAAAAACTAAAAATCCATTGAAATTAATTTTAAAATATTCTATATTCAATTATCTATCAAGTACAATTTATTTCATTTTTTTTATTTTTCTAAGCTTAGATATTAATTTTAGAAGTTTCCATAATTAATTAGAATAATTAAATACCCTAATTAACTATTTAATCATGTCGGTGCATGTTGACCTCATTATTAGAATGAGTTCTCAACACCTCCATCTTAGACATAAGACTTCTCTTAGACTTTAAGAGTCCCTTAGTCTTAATACACATCTAGTGATTTGGTGGACACTCCAACCTAGCCCTGGAAGACTTAGAAGAGTTAGCCATAGGAATAGGTCATGCCTTAGGGGTGTTAGGAAAATCTCCTACCCTTTAGCGTAAACCATTTCTCACTTTCCTTCTTTCAAGTCAAACTCCAAATCAATTTTATTTGATTTTATATAAACTCAAATCAATTCCATGATTGAAATCCATGATTAAAAGCTATGATTGAAATCCATGATCAAAATCCATCAAAAATTCCTAAGTTCAAATTTCCTAAGTTCTTAACCCTTTCTTAAGGACTTAGCCAAAATCATGACTCAAAACTATTCGAACCTTTGAGATTTTCTCATGACCCATTTATATTCTCATTTATATTCTCATATATAAATAAAATATAAATTCAAACCAATCAAATCAAATTCAAAATTCTAAATCAATTCATGAAAATTTTCTAAAGTACCTTTAATTTTTCATTTAAGGACTTAGCTAAAATCAACTCTAAACCTTGATCAAATCAATTCAAATTCATGGGATTTTCTCAAAACATATTATATTCTCATTTATATTCTGATATATAAATGAAATATAAATATAAATCATACAAATAAAACCATCAAATTAAATTCTAAATTTAAAATCCTTAAAACTCCCTTAAATTCCTTAATTTTCCATTAATGGATTTAACCTAAACTTTGATTAAAACTACTCAAACTCATGGTATTTTCTCAAAACTTATTTGTATTCTCATTTATATTCTCATATATATGAAATATAAATATAAATCTATCAAATCCAATTCAAAAAATAAATTTAAAATTAAAAATTTTCTTAAATCCTTTAAATTCCCTTTAATGGATTTAACCTAAATCATGATTACACTCTTTCAAATTCTTAAAATTTTCTCATGATCAATTTATATTCTCATTTATATTCACATATATAAATAAAATATAAATTCAAACAATTAAAACCAATTCCAAAAATCAAACTCAAATTAACTCAAAATCAAATTACCTTTCAAGCCAAAATCTTGATCTTAGCCAAATCAATTACAAATCAAGCCAAACTCTTGATTTTGTATCATGGTTCAATCAATCCTACAATCTTGAGCTCATTTATAAATCCAAACCTAAATCAAACAATCAAAACCTAAATCGAAAATCAAACCCAAGACCCCTTCATATTCTTCCTTTGAATATGAAATTTTTAAATGGATCAAAATCCATTTAACCTAAAACCACTTGTAAATGGATTTATATTTCAATCATAAGTCCATATACAAGATCAATCAACTTCAAATCAAGCTTTGATTAAGCCATTTGACCACTTAGGCTTACTTGACCCAAAGTGACCTAAAGTATCCTTATGATCCAACTTTTGATCCTAACCAAATTGGATTGAACCAAACTATAAATCCCTCCCATCATGATCAACAATCATCATGGGATGATCAATCAATCAAATTGAGTCAAACCAAGTCAAACCTGGGTGACCAAGTCAACACCCTAAAATGAAACATAGCCAAAATCCACCATAGGCCAAATTGATTGAAACCATTGATCCAAGTTCACTGATGACATATGTTTGAACTTGACCAAGCCAACGTTTGAGCCTAACCTAGCCCAATTGGCCCACTTGACCCAAGTTGACCCATTTTGACCTAAAGTGTCAAAATATGTCAAAACTTGATCTAAGCCAAATTGAATGAAAAAAATGGTTCAAGTCCATTCCAAATCACTTGTGGAACTTGACCAAAGCCTCAATTGGCCAACTAGACCCAACCTAGATCCAACATGACCTAAAGGGGTCATGTTGAGCCAAAATTGAACCTAACCCAAATTGATTGGAAACAAAGATATCAATCCACTTCATATGACTAACCTAACCTAAACCTACCCTTGACCTACCTCAAATATGTCAAATGGGTCAAGTAGGTCAACTTGACCCATTTGACCTAAATGAAGTCATATGAGCCAAAACCAAATCTATACTAAATTGAACCAAACTAAAGGCACAAAAATATTTCAAATGGTCATATGAACTTCACCCAACCCTTGGTTTGACCCAATTTGACCTATCAACTTACTTGGTTTTGACCCAATTTGACCTATTGGTCAACTTGAGTTGACCCATTTTGACCTAAATGGGTCAACATGAGCCAAACCCTATCAAATGGATTCCAAATCCAATGAAACTTGGCCAAACCTAGTTTCTCCACATACCAACATACCAAAGTGAAAAATAGTAAATGACCATTTATTAGGCCATAGAACAAATTTTGGCTAGCCCATGGGTATTTTGGTCATACCCTCTTCATCAATCACTTGAGGCTTTCCTAAAAGCTCAAGGGGACTTAAGTGATGAGTGGAACCCAATGGGTTTGGGTCAGCCATTTGACCCATGGACCAAACCGACCCTTAGCTTGAAAATTTCAAAATTCCCTCAAGCTCAATTATGGAGTTGGCATCCACTTTGGATCAAACCAACCATGTGCACTCAAAACCATCAAACAACCTCTCATCAATTGGATCAAAATGGCAAGCATCGTCCGATTCCATGGGGAGATATACTCCCCTAATTCAATGAAATTTTACTTCACTCATCGATTGAGCCTAGGAACGAGCAACCATCTGAGCTAAAGCTTCTTAGAGATTTAATTCTTTTCTCAATTTTGCATAGTGCAAAATAGGGAATCCATTGCAACTTCTCTATACTTGATCTTAATCCAATTCTCTTGCACACTCCATCAAGTCAAGTCAAACTTTTCAAGCTCATTGAGTTCCCACAGCAAGGAAGAGTCAATTCAATCAAAGCCAAGAGTGAAGTGGTGTTGGTCATCCATTCTCAATCCCAAAGGAATTTCAGCAGGTCTCCACTGCAAAGCTACCTCCCGAGCTCGAGCATGATTGAGGTATTGACCACTTAGCTTGATAGTGTTGGTCCAGAAAGAAATTTTCATTCATGAGATCAACTATTGGATGGGTTGGTAATTATGCTTAGATGGTGTGGGTTGAATTTTTATGATTCCATGCTAGATCTGGATCTCCCCTTGGATCATGGGCGGTCTCCATTGATCCGAAAGAGCTCATCATCCATCCATTGCATTTTAGATGGATGGAGATTATTAGCACATTTAATAAATCCATTTCCTTTTAAAACCACGGGTGAATCCTTAGCCATCGATCTTCTTTGATCGAGAATATTGCATGCACCATGCCATTTGGGATGTGAATTTAAGTCACCCTCATGGCGATGTGTAGCGCAGCCACCACCCATTTGTGGTGAGAGTATTAAGGATTAGTTATTATTAATTCTTAATTAATCCATAGAACTTCTAAAATTCTTAACTCTTCATATAAAAATAAAAAAAATAAAAGAAAAATTGCTATGGAAAGATAATTGCATCTAGAATAGTTTAAAAATGGTTTTAATGGATTTTGAATTACACTTTTCTCTGAATTTTGGATTCTTTCAGAATCTTAATTAGCTAATTATCTTTTAATTAGTTTATCAATTAATAACAAACTTCTAGGGTTCATTTTAGGGGATGACATCTGCCTCTCCCTAATTTTCTTGAGATTTATTGAGGGTTGATTAGGAAAATTGCTATTTCATTTCCTAATTATCCCTTTCATGTAATTAAGGGTAATTAAGGTGTGATTAGTGGATTTACCCTATGATTAAGTTTGATTAAGGCTAGATCCAGTGAGTAGGGGTTTTATGGAATAATTTTGGGGTATTTCCCCTAAGCTATTCCCTAAACCCCCTTTTTTCTCTCCTTAATCCCCTCTTAATTAAGGGTTAACTCATTAATCACCCCTTTAAACAATTTTAAAAAATTCTAAAAGTTCAGAACTTAATTAATCTACCTTGGGTAGATGCTTGGTGTTTAATAGCCTAAGTTAAGGAAATTAAAACCCCTTTCATAAGTATGAAAGGGTGTTTTAAAAGTACTTAAGCTAAACCCTTAGCTTAATTAACTTTTAATTGTGAGCCAAATTGCATTAGGCCTTTTCATTATTAGGTGCATTGCAAATTTAAATACCTTGTGGGTTTTATGTCATCTCATTGGCTCATAATTAGTTAATTTTCTAAGGTGGTGTAGGTAAGGGTTAATTAAGCCACTTAATTATACCTTAACCTAATCAATGTTTTGGATTTAATTATCTAAAAATTAAACAAAATACAAAACACATGTGGGAATGGGTTAGGAAAACTCATCTCACCTTTTCAAAATTAAATCAAACTTCAAACTAAACAAAATCATTTTGAAATTCACTTTGATTTATTCTAAATTTTCTTATTCCAAGAATGTCTTTAGGATTTAAGTAAAGTGAGTTTGTTTACATGCTTTCATTGCTTTGGATCTTTCCCAACATGTTAAGTTGTATGCCATGTGATTCATGCATTCATAATTTCATGTTTCAAATTTTAAAATGAAATTGTTTACTTTATGTCAAATGTGCATGTGTTGGCTAAAATAAATATGAGTGGCTATTATCACTACTAAATCCAAATATTTTCAAAACTTATAAATAAAATATCAAATCTGAAAGTGTGCTATTATATCTTAATTATAAGCATGTGATGGATTATAAAAGCATGTTTAGTAGTTTCCTCTTTCTTATGTTAGCATAGTTTTGAATAGGAGTTGGTAAGATGTAGGTTCATTTGAAAAGAACCCAACACTTACTTAATTTCAAATCCTATTCATCCCTATATGCTCATAAGAAGGGTTACTACTTGCATGAATAAATTGCATAAACAAAATGAATCATTAAACAACTTTTTCATATTCCTTTTCCATTTCATTTCTTTTATATACATGTTTGTATTTAAGGAAAGTGGTATATTAGTCAGACAAGAGGTTGTGAGGCTTTAAGTAGCCCTAAGTAGGTCTTGTACCTTACACCTTCAGTTAACAATGGTTGTACTCACTTATGCCTTTCTTACTTTCATGTATGTATGTGAAATTTTGGATAAGGAAAACCTTTTCTACTTAAGAAAATCATGCATATTCAACTTCTAAATTTTCTTAAATGGATTACTTAGCATGCATCATAAAGTGTGTTAACTATTCTCATTTGCATGTATATAGATATGCTTAGGGTCCATCCATATGCATGTTATATATGTTGGGAAAGAAATGAAGTAATGTGTGTTATGTGAATTTTGATTCATTTTTTAATCTTAAAATACCTTTCTTTTGAATAGGTTTGTTTAGAGTTTATCTAAACTTAGGATTGATTAAAATATGTCAAAACATTCACCTAAATGAAATTAAAATGTGAACTTACTTTAGAAATTACTTAAGGTTAGGGAAGGAAAGAGAAGTTCTCTTCTCTTTCCCTCTCTTCATAACTTAGTAATTAATTATAGGTTTCACTTAAACCAAATTAAAACATGAAATAAAACCAACCAAAAATACTTAAACAACTTAAATGAAACCCTCCTCTAAGTTGAACATGTTCTTCACACTTAGAAAATTTGAACCTAAAGTCCTAAGCTAAGCATACCACACAAACCTTCAAAGCACACACATTAGCCTAAGTCACCACTTCTAGCCTTAGGTTAGGTTGGTGCATGGTTTGATGTTATGTTTTTTTATGATATATATTTTTGACTAAATGTTAGGGTGTATGCTTGTCGAATGAATGGTAGGACGTGCTTAGTCTAACTATTCTTTTCTAGGGGATTGTGCTTAAGAGTATCATAAATAAATATAAATGCTTTTGCTTGCGGTGCTTTATACCCTAAGCATAATCCATAGGCCAGTGGACTTAGTCACCCATGTGTGGGGTGATAAGTCATATACATGCTTGGATTTGTGTGGTGTGATTTAATTAACCTTTGTTTTTATGTGTTAGTTAGATTTCACTTTTCCTTTTCATGTAAAATTTGTATATTTATTTTGGAATGATTTGTTATGGGGATTAGGATGAGCATTGGTCATAAGATCCTATCTTATGCACCATGTGAAACTTGGAGCATCCCTTCCAACCATAAAAGAACCAAAGAAGAAAGAAAGAAAGAAGAAAGAAGAAAGAAGAAGAAGAAGAATAAAGCTTGAAGACCCCATAACAATGAATTCCTTTGCTTAAATTGTAATTTAATTCATTTGTAATATGGGTTGTATAAGGGCTACCCATTTGATATTTTGGGTTTTTGGTTGACCACAAATGACCATTTATTCTTTTGTGATTAGCTTTATAAATTGATTGATGATTTGTTTAGCTTTTGCATTAAGTGGCATGATTTTCTAGTTTCTTCCTTGCTTTATGTATGGCTGGATGTGGATTAGGCTCTTTAGAAAAATAAATCTTTTACCCAACTTAATTCAAATTAAAATTAAATAACTCATAACCTCACAAAGCTTAGGTTTAAAATCAAGATAAAAGAATTAACCCCTTATTTGGATGAGCATTTCTTTATAATATCATGCACAAATGCATCTTATTTCACTCTTGATTGGAGGGCTTCCACCTTTTACAAAGAGAACTTGACCTTTGAGGATGGTGGAAACTCACTCCTCCTTCTCGCGATTTTGGCCAATAATCTAATTTCTCATGCATTAGTCATAAAATCCTATTAGCTTTGAGTCAAAATGATTGTCCAAAATGAAAATAAAATGAAATTTGAATTGCATTAGATTTAGGTCATTTGAAGCATGTCCCTTTACATGATCTTTAGGGAGTGAGTGAGACTTAAATCTCTAATATGACCTAGCTATCTTGCATAAGCATAAAGACTTGCCTACATGTATTTAAAATCATAGGAGGAGTTAGTTGGTACCAGCGGTTGTAAGTCCAAGCATGGGTGGTTTGTCCTCTCTTGTGGAGGCAAACCAATTACCCATTTTCTTAGATTTAGGTTGTGCTTTGCCCTCGTGAAGCTCCCTAGATTTAGGTTTTTTGAGGTTGCTTTTCCTGTGGGCCATAAGCATAATTCCTCACCTCTTAGGCATTCCCTTAATATTGTGTTAAGGAATCTTAAGTCCTAAAATTCTAATAAAAATTATAACTCAAACAAACTAAATCAATTTCAAAATGTAAAGCCCAACTATAGGATAGTTTGAGATGCTCATTTCCACATCGTGAGCATCTCTACTTATTTTCTTTTTTTGGCTTGGATAATAACTCCCTCTTTTGATCAATCCTATTTGATCTTCAAAATAAAACCAATCGATTGATAGTCCTTCCCTATTGAAATCTTTAAAGACAATGATCATTTACCGTAATCGAGAGTTTTCTAAGGATCCGTCCTTTAGGATGTAATTATGGGGCTTGCCCCAGAACTTAATGAACATTTAAAATAAACCTCCTTTACTTTTCATGTAAAGTAGGGAAGAATCTCTGGTACATATGTACTCATCCTTAGAGTCCTTATTGAGGTGATTGGTTCCATTAAAGGGTAGTGACTTCTATCTTTCGAGATAGTACACTATACCTTGATGATGTATCCGATCACCTGAATAAGTACATCTATCTGCGTGGCATCTTACCAAGATGAATTTTTGTAAGGGTTCCTCTTTCTTTTCTCTCCACAGATTTGAAAGGTGACTTCCTTATAGAATTTTTCTACCAACATATTTTTTTGGCGACTCCACTGGGGATGGTTCCTCTCTCCATCTTTGGTAAATGATTGTTGCCTTTGAATATCGATAGTGGGTTTGTACTTTGGTATGGATCCAAGACTATCCTTCTTTTCATTGGCACTTAGCTCATTTCATTCTTGAGTTAAGTTAGCCAACATCTTTAGGTTTTAGGACCGCATTCCTTGTTGGTCTTAAAACCCCCGTTAGGTTCCCCCAATGGGTAAAATGAAAAAGATCTTAATTAAAAATAAACATATTTAAGACTTCCTCCGTATCATTTCATGATAAGGAAAGGTTCATCCTAAAATAAATAAATCTTCCATAAAGAACTCTGCATTTCAAAAGAACCTTTTCAAAAATGCATTTAATAAAATATTTTCCACAAAATTTTGTCACCTCATTTAACAATTCATAATTGTTACATGTAGGGATTTTCAAAATAAAACTAATAAAATTTTCCAAAAGCACAAATGAACATCTTCTTTCAATTCACTTTGATGAAGATTTTATTTTTCAAAATGAACAATCATCTTTTCAAAATCACAATCATAATCATAAAATTTTCAAAAGCACACATGAATCTTTCTATTCAATACACTCACACTTATTGAATGGAAAGTTCATTTAAACAAAATTAAAATTTTCAAAAGCACACATGAATTCTTCATTAATACATTCACACTTATTAAATAGAAAGTTCATTTAAAAATTAATTAAAAGCAATTCTTCATTAATACATTACACTTATTGAATAAATTCATTTCAAAAATTATTCAAAAACATATTTTCAATCACAAAAATAAAAATCATTTTAAAAATTAAAATTTCAAAAAAAATTGAACATCATTTAATATAAATTTATTAAATGAGTTTTTTCAAAAATAAAACATCATTTAAATTCACTTAAACATATTTCAAATTTTAAGTAGTTCATCAAAATCAAAATCAACAAAATTTCATTTTTTTTAAAATAAAATTGATTCATACATACTTAAATTTGTTAAGTCCTCTTTTCAAAAAAAAATAATCATAATTCAAAAAATTTCAAACACATTTGGAACTTCATTTAACATACCCAAATTTGTTAAGTGAAGTCTCCAAATCAAAATCAACAAAATTTTCAAACACATTTGGAATTTCATTTAACATATCAAATTTGTTAAGTGAAGTTTCCAAATCAAAATCAAATTTCAAAATTTCAAACACATTTGGAACTCTTAACATACTCAAATTTGTTAAGTATGAAGTCTCAAATCAAAATCAAAATTTTCAAAATCATTTGGAACTTCATTTAACATACCCAAATTTGTTAAGTGAAGTTCCAAATCAAAATTCACATTTGGAACTTCATTTAACATACAAATTTGTTAAAATCAAAATTTCACACATTTGGAACTCATTACATACTCAAATTTGCTAGTGAAGTTTCAAATCAATCAAAATCAACAATCATTTTCAAAATTTTCACACATTTGGAACTTCACTTAACATACCAAATTTGTTGTTGAGTTTCCAAATCCAAAATTCAAAATTTCAAAACATTTGGAACTCTTAACATCCCAAAGTTACTCCAAATCAAAATTTCAAATTTTCACATATTTGGAACTTCATTTAACATACCTAAAATTTGTTAAGTGAGTTTCCAAATCAAAATTCAAAATTTCAAAATTTTGGAACTTCACCTAGCATACTCAAATTTGCTAAGTAAGTTTCCAAATCAAAACAAAAAATTTCAAACACCTTTGGAACCTTCCCTTAGCATACCAAATTTGCTAAGGAGAAGTTTCCATTTTCAAAACCAAACAAATCAAAATTTTAAACACACACATTTGGAATTTCATTTAGCATACTCAAATTTGCTAAGTGAAATTTCATTTCATAAAAAGTAATTCATCTTTAGCATACCAAATTTGCTAAAGTTGAATCTCCACTAAATTTCAAAAAAACAAAATGAATTAGGATCCCCTTAGCATACCAAATTTTAGGATCCCAAAAATCAAAATTTTCCAAATAAATGAAACACTTAGGATTTTCTTAGCATACCTAAATTTGCTAAGAATCCCATTTTCAAAATCAAATAAAAACAGATTCTTCACTTAGCATACCTAAATTTGCTAAGTAAGAATTCAAAATTTTCAAAATCAAATAAAAAAAACACAAAAGAAACATCATACTTCATAGCATACCTAAATTTGCTAAGTAAGAATTCCAAAACAATCAAACAAAACAAAATTGTTTGACCCTTACTTTAACATATCCAAATTTATTAAAGGAAAGGGTCTTCCAAATCACAAAAATTCAAACTCAAAACACAATGTACCTTTGAAAACATCCTATCAAAATTTCAACATACCTAAATTTGTTGAAGTTTGGATTCAAATTCCTCTTTCAATCAATCTTTCCAAATTTATTTGAACCCCACTTAACACTTCCAAGTTGTTGGATGTGGGTTCAAATTTTCAAAATTCAAAATCTATGGAGATAGAAAACTGATGCAAGTTCATTTCTCATTGTAGATCTTTTCATTGTGCAATCTGATTTCAATTTTAGTTTTGCAATGGCGGTTCTTAGAAATTTGTCTTTACTTTCCCTCATGGATCTAGCCTTAGATTAGGGCGACTTCCTCATTTGGACCATACCCATTTGATCCATTTTGGCAGGATTTGAGGGGCCAGATCACTTGTGAGGGCATTCCCTCACCAGATATAGAAGAGTGGTGGGGCAAGCGGTCATCGGGGTAGATTACCTCTTAGATATCTCTCACTAGAGGAAAGCTATGGCGGTACCATAGACTTTGTTGTTTGTTACAGTCGGTAGTTCAGTTCTAGTTCATCCTAGAGTTGCACATGTTGCCCGGTGCACTAGCACCCTACCATCATACCCTCAAGGGTAAGCTCCCCTAGTTTTAGGCTTGCCTACATTTGAGTATGGGTCTAGCTCACACTCCTCTCTCATCTACTGCACCCATAGGAACAAGCGTATGGTCAAAAGCGGTTCCATAGAGAGCTAGAGCGGCGGCAGGAAGCCATGGATGAGTCTCCCATGATCACTTCACCACTGGTTACGAAAAAATAGTTTCATCATCCTCTCTCAATAGATAGAGAGGATGTTAGAGATCATTCATCACCTCCTCTAGTGGTGCACTTCTACAGTTTCTAGTAGGAGGTTATGCCGCCTTTCTATTCTATGCAGGTAGGCATCTGGATGCTCGAGTCGGTACCTGATCTTTGATTATCCCCCAGGGATGGGAGGGCCATTAGGAGAGATGAGGCCCATACATCAACATTACTAGAGAGAGAGCGGAGGTTGATCGGTAGCTTCACTTGGTTGATTTTCGGCGATCTGCTACCATGACCATCGATAGTATTCTCCGGACCATCCACCAGGAGGAGGTAGTTTACATAGAGAGTTGGTGGTGTCTCCACCCCACGCTCTACCCCCACATGCCGCCAGCGGTGCATCTCACCCATTCCATCTAAGGCCATGAAGGCATCAGGAAAATGTACCCTTGGTGATCGGCTATGGCCAAGGGATCCTCCTCCTACCACCCATGGAGTCGAGCTCTCCGCTCGACCTTACGCCCCGGTGGTGTGCGGAAGGAGTGGCGTGAAACATCATGGTTCCTTCACCAACTCCACTCACCCATGGATGGTGACTATCAGATATTCTGATGATAGTTGATGGCGGTAGTGGTAGGATCATCTAGGATTGTTACCCTATTAGCTGTCGATCAGTATCATTCTTCTAGTGATGCATCGCAAGGATTGACTCCTACAGAGAGTCTGCCTCTCATGCATGATAAGATCACAGTCAAAGCTATTTGTACCTGTGAGATCATCCTTAGATGAGATAGTTGCACACTATTTTATGGAGAAAAGAAGGAGATCTTAGGGTATGCATGGTCGATGAAGAAAATTACTTGATCCCCAAGATGACTTGATGGGATTTGGCGGCATATGGGTAGAGGTTCTCTTCTTAGGGAGCAACAAGCCATGGAAGGTGATGAAGTTGATCAAGGAGACATCGTAGAATCATCCCATCACCTCTAACAATAGTTAAGGTAGAAAGACAAACATATTAATAAGATGGCACAGTAGTTGTAGGACTTGTTAGCGGTGTCGGTGCTTGAAGCAAGCCCTCAGTTCATCTAACGATCGATGTCGGTCGGCTAGTGCATGTCTTAGATCCGGTTAAGACTCTACCTCCCATTGAGCAAGGTAGCACTAATAGTAAAGAAGGTAGTGGATAGTACCTCCATACATGAAAAGATCTAAAATCCATGGTTGAGTGAGAGGTGAAGGAAGCTTTGGCTCAAGCGGGAGGATCATCGGTTCCAAAGTAGACCCTACCAGAGGAATTTGATGCTATCCGGTATCCCAAGGGTTTTCGTGCCTCCCTTCAAAGCTTGATGGCGGTGAGAATGGGGTAGCATATAGCTCACTTCAAGGCTAATTATTGCAATATAGGTGGCATCGATGCTTTACTCTTTAGACTCTTTGTCAGTAGCCTAACAGGTATCACTTTTGATTGGTATCTGAAGCTGATTGGTAAAATATTTGAGTTAGAGCAACTTCATCAAGAGATTTGGAGCTTCGAAAGGGTTACTAGTGATCTCTTTATAGCACACTTGGTGAGTCACTTGTTGATTATATTCTCGATGGCAACTTGAGTATGAAGTGAACCACAATGTCGAACAACATGCCATTGAGATTCTCTTGAAGAATATCCATGGCCGGTCACCTTCATGCTTAAGGGCTTCACCATAAAGACATTTGAGAAGCTAATCTACAAGGAGGAGAGGCCAGCGTTGCCTTTTCCATCGGTTGCCAAAGCAAAAAATCCCAAAGGTCTATGAGAAGAAACACGAAGTAGCGGTGGTTGACAAGGGACCAACTAGAGATCGGTGTCAGACCACACGACCTCAGTAGCCTCCACCTCCTTTTCCACGAGGCACCATCGGCCTCCACCAGCCTCCATGGCATACACCCAGCCATACCACCACCAGCAGCGACATGAATATCCTCCGCCAGGTAGCTATGGTCCACCTACTTTATTAGATAAGTTAAACAAACCTTATTCTTTTAAGAATGGAAAATCTTTAAGAATCTCTTAAAGAAACGATTTTCGCTACCAAACTAGGAGACAGAGGAAGTAGGCAAAAGTCATGATCCAAACTTTTTCCCTTACCTATATCACATTTTGGAGGATTGCTTCACTTTCAAGGACTAGCGAACATAGTTTCAACGGTTGTCATTATCCCAAAGGAATACCTTGTGGAACAACCTTCCAGTTCCATTAGGGTAATCCTTGGGGATACAAGTGATCTACCAAAACCAAAGAAGGTTGGGACATTTCTTTGTCTAAAACCTCTAAGAAAATAATTGAAGATCAAGAAGCTTTCCTTGCAGTGCAGTCAACTCAAACCTCCAACACCAAGGAAGGTTTGCAAGTTGCCGTGCCAACTCTAGGAAAGTGGGAGCTTAGATACAGTGCATGTGGCCAGATAGCCCTTAGCACAACCATATATCCAGGACTCGATTGGTTAGCTTCCACACCAGTGACTTCTACCATTTGAGCTAGCTCTTCTATTTCTTCTACTAGTAGAACTCTTGTATTAGCAAATAAGGGCATCAAATCCCTTACTCCACTCACTCTACTTGACATCTACTTTGTATCCCCAAATACTTTTAAGAAATTGAAGAATAAAGCTGATCTGAATTACATCTGTGTCTCTTCTATTGAGTTGTCTTCTTCTATTCCAAATGATAACTCTTCAAGTCTAATTAACTATAATAATTGATCTTCCTCTTTTTAGAGTTGGACTTTCCAACTCGAATACTACAGTTCACCTCTTGAGATAGACTTGGAATCATCAATTCGAGAGTCCCATAGGAGAAGGCTGTAGGTGAGAGTCGGTGAACTTGCCACCACCTTGCCTAGAGATTACCAAGTCAACCTCCATAGTGGCAAGGTTCTACCTCTAGGGCGCACCTCTAGATGGAGGAAACAAGTCATTAGTGCGAAGATGAAGCCCTTCCACAGATGCTCCCCTTGGATATGCTTGTGGAAGACAAGGTGGACAACAACATCATTTCTCACCTAAGAAAGTTACCATCTAAGCTAAGCATATATGATGCCCTTATCTTATCCAAAGAGATGAGGGAGTCACTAATCAAGGCCCTCCTTGATCACGAAATATGTGCTTCGGTGACCTAGGTGAGGAAGCACTATATAAAAGAAGCCCAAGGGATCACCTTCACAAATGAAGACCTTCGGGACTTGGAGCACTAGTCCCCCATATATTACATTCGACATGGATAGGTTAGACTTGCGGGTTCTCATGGATTCAGTGCATCGGTAAACATTATGAGTCTAAAGACCCTTGCTATTTGAAGATCACATCTCTACTCTCAGGAGATAGGATGATGTTGAGAGGATTCAATGATCAAAGGGGCTTTAGGTTCTATAGTGTTACCATTGGAGATCGGGAAGGCTGAAGAAGTTTACATCATTGATTCAAATACTTCATTGCTTTGCTTGGTAGGCCTTGGATACATCATAACAAGATCATTCCATCCTCCCTTCATCAGTGCATCAAGTTCAGAAAAGATGGAATTGAGTACCATGTCAATAGGGATGAAAAGCCATTCTCAGTTAGAGAGGTTGAGATCTATGAGGATGCGACCTATCTTCCTCAAAACACCCTTTCTGAACTTGGACAAAATTCAAATGCAAATGCAAAAGAAAATGAAACAAAAGAAAAGATAAAAGAAAATGAAAAGAAAAAGAAAAGTCCAAGTGAGCAAGAAAGGGGGTGAAGAAGAAGTGGATCCACATATCACATTCCACCCATGGTTCATTCATTATGGACATGTGGGTAGGATGGCTCAACCTCCACCAGGTAGAGGCAGGTAGAAAGCAGAGGTTCAGAGGTGGAGACCCCCTAGTTGGCCTTCCAATAGAGGTCATGTTCCAGAGTACCCCACTATTCACATAGACTTGGAATCTAGCTGAGGATGAGTCTAATGTGATTAGTATACCACCAACCCCTCTCAATGGGTTCCATTGGTGACTTTTGATCTAGCAAGAGAAGACCAGGCCTCCAAGCAAAGAAAAGTATTTGAATCAGTTTATGTGAAACTAGGTGTTGGGAACCTTAGCTCTTACCTCACTTACATCTTAGAAAGTTGAAGGTTTAGTAGTTAAGGAAGTCCCTAAGTCTTCCGTGACATGAAGCAAAGAGGTTCTTTTGGGTTCATCATCCTCAAGTTGAGCTTGATGTAGACTTTAGGAAGATACTTTAAATTACCTTTTGACTTTTACTTTGTGTTCAAAATCTTATACAAAAGGTTTAGTTCTCACACTTGGTCCAAACATGTAATACTTCAAAATTATGGAACAATATATAGCGGAAGACAATCAGAGCGGACTAGGATTTGCTGATGGGTCGTCGATGATGAAGATTATTGCCTAGTTGTTACCAACCATTTGAATCGATAGGTTCTTCTCACATCCCCAACTCTTGAGAATGTGTGTTTAGAAATTTCAGATGATCCAGATGATCTCCAAGTCAAAGTGAAACCACCAGAATTTGAAGAGAAGATTCATTCAATAATCGACAAGCTAAAAGAAATCAACCTCAGGACAAAAGAAAATCCTCGCCTAACATATATCAGTTCATTGTTGAATGAAGAAGAAACCATTGACTTAGTTAGGCTATTGACTGCTTTGCATGGAGTTATGAAGAAATGCCCAGATTATCTACTGACGTTACAGTCCACAAGCTAGCAATAGACCCTAATGTTACCCCTATTAAGCAAGCTCCTAGGCATGCAATTAGAAATTGAACAAGTCATTTGAAGTCAAGAAATTGATCGATCTTGGTTTCATCGGAAAAATATCTACAGTTAGCTAGTGTCATCCCAGTTAAGAAGAAGAATGGACAAATTCATATTTGCGTCAATTTTAGGGACTTAAATAAGGCATGTCCTAAGGATGAGTTTCCTCTTCCTATACCAGAGTTAATGGTGGACATTGCCTCATCTCATGCAGTCTTCTCTTTCATGGATGGATCATCATAACCAAATCAAGATGTCTCACGAAGATGAAAATACTACTTTTTTGAACCCTCGAGAATCTTATTAGGGTCATGCCTTTCGCCTTAAAATATTGGTGCTACATACCAACGGCCATGACTCAAATCTTCAATGAACTCATCCATCATCGTTGAGTGCTACATTGATTTATCTAGTACTTAGAAAAGGAAGACCACCTCTTTGACTTGAGAGTAGTTTTTCAAATGGTTAAGATAATATAACCTCAAAATGAATCCCGAAGTGTGCATTCAGTAGAAATTCCTTGGGTTTGTTGTTTTGACATGGGAATAGAAATAGATCTAAAAGATTAAAGCTATCTTAGAAATGCCACCTCTAAGAGTTTAACTCAACTCAAATCCTTTCAAGGATGGTGGCATATCTAAGATGCTTTATCTCAAACTAGGAGATGCAACCATTCTTTAGCACTTATCAAAAGGATGCCAAGTTCAGTGGGATGATAAGTGTCGACGCATTCAAAGATATCAAAATACTTGGTGAAGCGCAGTTCTATAGCCCATCGGCGCCATTGATCCTTTACCTGCATTGGATGACTCTCTGCTTTATTGGCCCAATGAAGGGAAGGAAAGTGCTCTCTACTATCTCAACCATCGTCTGATCCCTGTTGAAGAAAACTATCCACCTATTGAGAAACCTTGCCTAGCTTTGATCTTTGCATCTCAGAAGCTACAACATTACATGCTTTCTCATAAGGTAAACTTGATCTCAAGAACTAATCCACTATAGTACCTCATGAAATGGCCAACGCTTTCAAGATGTTTGGCTCATTGATCCATGATACTTTGATATCACATTTGTACCCTCATGGGTAAAGGATGCACTAGCATTTCTTAGTAACACACCCACTTCTTGATTCTCCACTTTGCGATCTCCCAATGAACAAATCATGAACTTAGGGGCCGACCAAGATGGGAGATGTATTTTGATGGTGCTGCTTCTTTTCTCAAAGGTGAAGCACCACGATCTATTCTCTCAGGAAAGGCAGGGGTAGAATAGTTCTTTAACTCTAAACATGTGATGAGATTCTCATACTATCTTTCCAACCCTGCACCAATGAAGTGAGGCTTTGATTGCCGTTGGAGTTAGCCATCACTATCATGTCAAGAGCATCAACATCTTTGGGGATTCGGTTGGTCATCAACGATTGTTGGGTCCTACCGTTCCAAACTCAAGCTTCATCATTACTACGAGTATACCATGAAGGCTGTTGGCCCATTCTGATGTTACCATCTACAAGGTTCCCGGCGGAACAAGTAGATGCCTTTGGCCAAACTTGCCAAAGAGTTGGCATGCTCAGAAGATGAGTCCATTTCAATAAGGGTCCAAAATAGATAAGTCTTATCCCTTATTGATTCTGAACTCATCGAGAGACTTTCTCTTGAAGGGGAGGTTGTCATTGCCAATATGAACAAGGAGCTAGATTGGAGGAAATCGTTCATAGATTACTTGAACACTAGAAAACTACCTCAAGAGAAATATCAAGCCCATCATGTGAAATAGAGAGCTCTTTCCTATGCTTTTGTTGATGGCACCCTATACGGACGGTCCTTTGACCAAATGTGGTTATGTTATCTAGACAAACATGAAGCCCATGGTATTGTAATCGAGGTACATTTAGGTCTATGTGGAGCTCATCAGACTGGCCCGAAGATGAAGTCAAAGGTCAAAAGACTTGGATATTACTTGCCTTCTATGATCACAAATTGCATGGATGTAATTAGGAGATGCCATCAGTGTCAGGTGCACGGTGTGGTCTTCCACCAACCACCCAACATTCTACACCCTACTTTGGCTTCATGGCCATTTGAGTGTTGGGGGTACTGACATTATAGGTTTGATCGATCCTCCTTCTTCCAAGAGACATTGATTCATCTTAGCTGATACCAACTATTTTTCCAAGTGGGCGAAAGCCATCCCACTCAGAGAGGTCACAGCTCACCATGTGCTTTAATTTTTTAGGAACCATATCATATATAGGTTCAGGATGCCTCGATGAATTATATTTGATAATGGTATTGCATTCAAAAGTACAAAGATCAACAGCTTCGCCAGAAGACATGGTATATATTAGAGATACTCCACCATCTACTACCCTAGAGCTAATGGTTTAGCAGAAGCATTTAACAAAACTCTCATCCAGTTACTGAAGAAGACTCTTGATGATTACAAACGATAGTAGTGCGTTGGTTGAAGCCTGGGCCTACCACATACCAACTCCAACTCAATCTACTCTATTTTCCTTAGTGTATGGGTCTGAATTCATTCTTCCATTAGAAGTTTAACTCCCATCACTAAGGATAGCATTGGGTAACAAGATCACTACACAGTAGAATGCAAAATTGCAGTTAGAAGAGCTCGAAGGTTTGGAAGAAAGTCGCTTATGGGTGTGCCAGAACCTCAAGTTGTACAAGGACAAACTGATTCAAGCTCACAACAAGTTGGTCCTCCCTAGGTCTTTTTGAGTAGGAGAATTTGTGTTAGTCCTAAGGAGACCAATTATTTCTTGTCAAAAGATGGGAGGCAAGTTTGAACCCACTTGGGGAGGCCCCTATGTCATAGAGAAGGCCTACCAAGGAGAATCTTATCAGCTTATGAATTGTGAAGGGGAACACCCGATACTTCCAATTAATGGGCTCTATCTAAAGAAATATTACCCATGAAACAAAATTTGTTTGAAAGTAATCATTAATAAAAGGAACAAAATCTGATTCCATTCATCAAATCTGCTCTTCTTTTGAAGTGTTGTTTGCTTATCTTATGAATCAGCCATGACGTGTTTAGGGTAGGTGTAATAGTCCTCCAGTGGCATCCTATCCCTCTTTCACAACACAAACACAATCTCTCGATGCTATTAGAATAGGTGTAAGAGAACCCTAGAGGCATCATGTTTTGATTAATATAACTAAGTTAGGTGTGAGAGAACCCAAGCAACATTCTTTCTTAGTGGAAATTCTTGTTGCCATCTGTGGCATCATTTTAAATTCCCTAGTGTGTTTTAAAGTAGGTGTAAAAGTCCCCCAAAGGCATCTTATTCCTTTTAGCACATGCACAACAACAAATACAAATATTTTGTCTCGAGCTACTTTGATGTGGGAGCAAGCCCCCTGTGGCACTCACTCATTAGCTGCTCTAGGTCGGGTCTACATGCTACCTCGCTAGTATGTCACCCCAATGATCATTTGTTGGAGGATGTGAGTCCCTGAGCTTTCTTCCTAACTTGATCATTGCAAACCAAAGAGCACCTTGTTAGTATGATAGTCTTCACTGCCAAGCCAGTAAGCTACCTTATTTTGATTTTATTTAAGATGTGAGTCCCTGTGCTTTCTTCTTGAACTAGCCATCATGTTCTAACTAGGTTGAGTATATTTGAGGCTTAGGATAAGTCCCCTAGAGGCTCCTTTCCTCTTGAATACTTTTGAGTTGATATAAGTCCCCCTGGTGTCATTCACTCAATAGTCACCCTAGGTCGGATAGCACCTGTCGAGCCGAAGATAGACTATCCCAACAATCCATTTCGCTATAAGAGGATGTGAGTCCCCGAGCTTTCTTCCTAGGCTGATTGTTGCAAATCAACGGGCACCTTAGGTTGGTTGATGTTCACTATGCTGACAGCGACTCACCCGGTGAGTACACCACTCTTGGCAAATATGAGTCCCCGTGCTTTCTCCTTGAGTTGGACACGGAATACCTATTGGATATATGACTAGCCATGTCATTTTCTCTAGAGTGTTGGACTAAGCCCTTAGCATCCCCATCCTCTACGGGCACTCTATTTGAATCATGTCCTTTGCGACCCCATTTAGACACTACCCGGGTTACTTTTTTGGATTAGACATTTCCCTTTCCTAGTAGCCACCCCTGTGGTTGGAGAATTTGTTCAACGGATGCGTAGATTCTCCCTTGGTTCAGTAAATCTGAGATAGGTCAAGGCTGATATGAGCTCTTTCTCAGTGTGATCCCTCACAAATTAATAGGGTACATGATAAAATAAACAAACTAAACTAAAATAAATAAACAAAATTAATTTTCTTGTGGATTAGGAATTTAAGCCCCCAAAGGGCCCCTCTCCCAAATAGGCATCTTATCTTTAGGGCAGTGTCAGCAGAACTCCCTATAAAAATTGCTCACTACGAGAGAGATAAATCTTTGGGTCGACTACCCTCACCCTTAGGTTAGGTTCAATCTATTTTTCCACAAACAGGTTACCCCGACAATCATTCCACTTTGAAAGATATAAGACCATGATGCATTCTTTCTAGCATGATTGTTGCAAACCAACGGGCTGCCTTAGGTTGGGTTCGATTTGTTGCCCAAAGTAACAGATCACCCCAGTGGTCTTTTCTAGTGGAAGATGTGAGTCTCCAAGCTTTCCCCCCTTTAATTGATTATTGCAAACTGAAAGGAACTCCTTTGGTCGGATAGTTCTCCCATTGGCCGGGAAGCTACTCCCTTTAGTTCAGTAAATTTGAGATAGGTCTAGGCTTTTATAAGCTCATTCTCAGTGTGATCCATCGTAAACCAATGAAATCCACCAAAACAAATTTTAAAAAAATGAAAATTATTCTTTTGACTATCTTCGAGCTAATCTAAGTCACTAGTGGCATTCACTCAATAGTCAGCCCTATGTTGAGTTTGATTTGATGCCCAAAGCTATTGATCACCATAGTGGTTTATTGTTTCTAGAAGATATGAGTCCCAGTACTCTCTTCTTAAGAGTTGACCATTATATACCAAAAGGCATTTCTCCTTGGTTGGGCAGTCCTACCTTGTGGTTGGTAGACTGCTTCCTTTGAATTGATAAATCTGAGTTAGGTCTAGGCTTCCATGGCCCCTACTCAGTGCAATTCATTGTAAACCTATGGGATCCATCGTAATCATAAACAAACTAACTAAAAAATCAAATCAATCTTGACTATCTTCGAGTTGATCTAAGTCCTCCATTAGCATTCACTCAATAGTCAGCCCTAGGTTGGGTTCAATCTATTGCTTTGACAATAGATTACCCTAGCAACTGGTCTCTACTTTCGAGGATGTAAGTCTACTATGCTTTCTTCCTAGTACAACTACTGCATGCTAAAAGGCATCCCTTTGGTTGTTTAGTCCTTCTATGTGTTTAGTAGACTACCCCTTTGGATTGGTAAATCTGAGTTAGGTCTTAGCCTCCATGGCTCCTACTTAGTACAGTCCATTGCAAACCAATAGGATTTATCTAAAATTCAAACCTAACAAAAATTTGAAATAAATTTAACCCTCTCCCCCAGTGGAGATCTCTCCTTAGTGAGATTCAAATCAAATCAAACCTCTCATCTCCTTGTAGACGACTTGAACTTGCTTCCCTAGTGGAACGTTCACACTCTTCCCTTAGTGGATTTCTTCCCTCTCTTTAATTTCTTAGACATAAGTAGAGCCACATTGCACTAAGCACTAGATTCTTTCTTTTCCTTGGGTTAAGGATAGTTTATTTCTGTTAGTGCTTGTGATCTTTCAATGTTGTTGATCATTTCGGTCAACACCAACACGTGAGGTGTTCTTTGTCAGTCACACCGCACCTATTGGGCACCCTTTGTTGACCTCATTTTTAGAATGAGCTCTCAACACCTCCATCTTAGACATAAGACTTCTCTTAGACTTTTAGAGTCCCTTAGTCTTAAGACACATCTAGTGATTAGGTGGACACTCCAACCTAGCCCTAGAAGACTTTGAAGAGTTAGTCATAGGAATAGGTCATGCCTTAAGGGTGTTAGGAAAATCTCCTACCCTTTAGCTTAAACCATTCCTCACTTTCCTTCTTTCAAGTCAAACTCTAAATCAATTCTATTTAATTTTCTTCAAATTCAAATCAATTCCATGATTGAAATTTGTAATTGAAAGCAATGATTGAAACCCATGATCAAAATCCATCAAAAATTCCTAAGTTCAAATTTCCTAAGTCCTTAACCCTTTCTTAAGGACTTAGCCAAAATCATGATTCAAACCTATTCAAACCTATGAGATTTTCTCATGACCCATTTATATTCTCATTTACATTCTCATATATAAATGAAATATAAATTCAAACCCATCAAATCAAATTCAAAATTCCAAATCAATTCATGAAAATTTTTTTAAGTCCCTTTAATTTTCCATTAAAGGAACTTAGCCAAAATAAACTCTAAACCTTGATCAAATCAATTCAAATTCATGGGATTTTCTCAAAACATATTTATATTGTCATTTATATTCTCATATATAAATGAAATATAATTATAAATCATTCAAATCAAACCATCAAAATAAATTTCAAATTTAAAATCCTTGAAACTCCCTTAAATTCCTTAATTTTCCATTAATGGATTTAACCTAAACTTTGATCAAACCTATTCAAACTCATGGGATTTTTTTCAAAACTTATTTGTATTCTCATTTATATTCTCATATATAAATGAAATATAAATATAAATCAATCAAATCCAATTCAAAAATTAAATTTCAAATTAAAAATTTTCTTAAATCCTTTAAATTCCCTTTAATGGATTTAACCTAAATCATGATTAAACTCTTTCAAATTCTTGAAATTTTCTCATGATCAATTTATATTCTCATTTATATTCACATATATAAATGAAATATAAATTCAAACAATTAAAACTAATTCTAAAAATCAAACTCAAATCAACTCAAAATCAAATCAAAGCCGTTCAAGCCAAAATTTTGAACTTAGCCAAATCAATTCCAAATCAAGCCAAACTCTTGATTTTCTCTCATGGTTCAATCAATCCTAGAATCATGAGCTCATATATCAATCCAAACCTCAATCCAACAATCAAAACCTAAATCAAAAATCAAACCCAAAACCCCTCCATATTCTTCCTTGGAATATGAAATTTTCAAATTTATCAAAATCCATCTGACTTTAAATCACTTGTAAATGGATTTATATTTCAATCATAAGTCCATATACAAGATCAATCAACTTCAAATCGAGATTTGACCAAGCCATTTGACCCACTTAGGCTCACTTGACCCAAAGTGACCTAAAGTATCATTATGAGCTAACTTTTGATCCTAACCAAATTGGTTCAAGCCAAACTCATGTATCCCTCCCATCATGATCAACAATCATCATGGTATGATCAATCAATTAAATTAGGTCAAACCAAGTCAATCCTAAGGGTTGACCAAGTCAACACTTAACCTAAAATGAAACCTAACATAGCCAAAATCCACCATAGGACAAATTGATTGAAACCATTGATCCAAGTTCACTCATGACCTATGTTTGAACTTGACCAAGCCAACCTTTGAGCCTAACCTAGCCCAATTGGCCCACTTGACCCAAGTTGACCAATTTTGAACTAAAGGGTCAAAATGTGTCAAAACTTGATCTAAGCCAAATTGATTGAAATCTATGGGTCAAGTGCATTCCAAATCACTTGTGAAACTTGACCAAAGGCCAACTAACCAACCAACCTAGCCCAATTGAGACCCAACATGACCTAAAGGGGTCATGTTGAGCCAAAATTGAACCTAATCCAAATTGATTGGAAACAAAGATTCTAGTCCTCTTCATATGACTAACCTAACTTAAAGCTACCCTTGACCTACCTCAAACAAGTCAAATGGGTCAAATAGGTCAACTTGACCCATCTGACCTAAATGAAGTCATATGAGACAAAATGAAATATATACCAAGTTGAACCAAATCAAAGGCACGAAAATATTTCAAATGGTCATATGAACTTGACCCAACCCTTGGTTTGGCCCAATTTAACCTATTGGTCAACTTGACCCATGTTGACCTATTAGTCAACTTGACCCAAGTTGACCCATTTTGACTTAAATGGGTCAACATGAGCCAAACCCTATCAAATGGATTCCAAATCCAATGAAACTTGTCCAAACCTAGTTTCTCCACATACCCAACATATCCAAATTGAAAAAATAGCAAAATGATCATTCTACCCTTAGGCCATAGAACAAATTTTGGCTAACCCATGGGTATTTTGGTCATACCCTCTTCAAAATCACTTGAGACTTTCCTAGAAGCTCAAGGTGACTTAGTGATGAGTGGTGCACCCAGCCCAATGGATTTGGGTCAGCCCATTTGGCCTATAGACCAAACCCGACCACATAGCTTGAAATTGAGTTTTAAATTCCTCCAAGCTCACTCAAGATACATGGAAGTTGGCAATCCACTAAAGGGACCAAACCGACCATGTGCACACTCAATACCATCAAAATAACCTCTCCAATTTGGTCAATTGGATCTAAATGACAAGCCTATGCTCGGCCATCCGATTTCCATAGGAGGAGATATACTCCCCCTAATTCAATGAAATTTGACTTCACTGATTATCGATTGGAGCCTAGGAACCCAGAGCAACCATCTCAGAGTCCTAAGCTTCTTAGATATGATTTGAATTCCCTAATTCTTGATTTTTCTTAGTGAAAAATAGGGGAGCTCAATCCACTTGCTAACTTTCTCTATACTTGATCTTAATCCAATTCCTCTTGCACACTCCATCAGAGGGTCAAGTCAAACTTGTTCAAGCTCTGATTGAAGTTCCCATAGCAAGGAGAGATCAATTCAATCAAAGTTGAAGCTCAAGTGAAGCGGTGTTGGTCTACCCATTGATCCACTCAATCTGATGGCCTAGGAACTTCAACAGAGCTTCATCTCCACCAGACGAAGCTACCTCATCGAGCTTGAGTGCCAGTAATCACCTCCGATGAGGTATGTAATTTTTCGACCACTTAGCTTGATAGGTGTTGGTCCTTTATAAAAGAAATGTTCATTGCATGATAATTCAATCGTTGGATAGGTTGGTAATTATGCTTAGATGGTGTGGATTGAGTTTTGTATGATTTCATGCTAGATTGGGCTCGGATCTCCCCTTGGATCATGGACAATCTCCATTGATCCTCAAGGAAGAACTTAGCTCATCTTAGCCATCCATCCGTGCATTTTAGATGGATAGCTGAGATTATTTAGTACATTTAATAAATCCATTATCCTTTTAAAACCACAGGTGAATCCTTAGATGTCCGATCTTTGATTGGACGGCCGAGGAAATTAACTTGTGCACCACCGTCGCCATTTGGGATGTGACGTTTAAGCCACACCCTCATGGTGCAATGCGTGTAAAGCACGCTGACCGCCACCGCCACGCGTCATTCCGTGAGCTGAGTATTAAGCAGGGATTAATTAAGGGTATTAATTAATTCTTAATTAATCCATAGAACTTCTAAAATTCATAACTCTTCATAGAAAAATTAGAAAAATAAAAGAAAAAATGCTATGGAAAGATAATTTCATCTAGAATATTTTAAAAATGGTTTTAATGGATTTTGAATTACCTTTTCATCTGAATTTTGGTTTCTTTATGAACCTTAATTAGCTAATTATCATTTAATTAGTTCATCAATTAATCTCAAACTTCTAGGGTTCATTTTAGGGGATAACCTCTGCCTCCCCTAATTCTCTTGAGAGTTATTGAGGACTCAATTGGGAAAATTATTATTTCATTCTCTAATTACCCCTTTCATGTAATTAAGGATAATTAAGCTATGATTAGTGGATTTACCCTATGATTAAGTTTGATTAAGGCTAGATCCAGTGAGTAGAGGTTTTGGGCATTTCCCCTAAGCTATTCCCTGATCCCCCTTTTTTTCTCCTTAATCCCCTCTTAATTAAGGGTTAACTCATTAATCACCCCTTTAAACAATTTTCAAAAATTCTAAAAAGTTCCAAAACTTAATTAATCTACTTTGGGTAGATGCTTAGGTGTTTAATAGTCTAAGTTTAATTAAGGAAATTAAAATCCCTTTCATAAGTATGAAATCGTGTTTTAAAAAGTACTTAAGCTAAACCCCTTTGCATAATTAACTTTTAATTGTGAGCCAAATTGCATTAGGCCTTTTCATTATTAGGTGCATTGCAAATTTAAATACCTTGTGAGCTTTATGTCATCTCATTAGCTCATAATTACTTAGTTAATTCTTCTAAGGTGGTGTAGGTAAGGGTTAATTAAGCCACTTAATTTATACCTAAACCTAATCAATGTTTAAAAATGGATTTAATTATCTAAAAATTAAAAAAAATATAAAACACATGTGGGAATGGGTTAGAAATAGCAAACTCATCTCACCTTCTCAAAATTAAATCAAACTTCAAACTAAATAAAAATCATTTTGAAATTCACTTTGATTTATTCTAAATTTTCTTATTCCTTAAGAATGACTTTAGGATTTAAATAAAGTGAGTTTTTTAACATGCTTTCATTACTTTGGGTCTTTCCCAACATGTTAAGTTATATGCCATATGATTCATGTATTCATAATTTCATGTTTCAAAATTTTAAAATGAAATTGTTTACTTTATGTCAAATGTGCATGTGATGGCTAAAGTAAAATATGAGTGGCTATTATCACTACTAAATCCAAAAAATATTTTCAAAACTTATAAATGAAATATCAAATCTAAAAGTGTGCTATTCATATCTTAATTATAAGCTTGCATGTGATGGATTATAAAAGCATGTTTAGCATAGGTTTCCTTTCTTTCTTATGTTAGCATAGTTTTGAATAAGAGTTAGTAAGATGTAGGGTTCATTTGGAAAGAACCCAACACTTACATAATTCTAAATCCTATTCATCCCTATGCTCTAACCTAATAAGAGTTGTCTGTACCTGCATGTATAAATTGCATAAACAAAAATGAATCCATTAAGCAACTTTTGTAAATTCCTTTTCCATTTTATTTCTTTTATATACATGTTTGTACTTAAGGAAAGTAGTATATTAGTCTGGAAAACCCTGAGGTTGCCAGGCTTTAAGTAGCCCTAAGTAGGTCTTGTACCTTACACGTCTAGTTAATAATGGTGTTGTACTAACTTATGTCATTCTTACTTACACGTATGTATGTGAAATTTTGGATTAGGAAAACCTTTTTTACTTAAGAAATATCATGCATATTCAACTTCTAAATTTTCTTAAATGGATTACTTAACATGCATCATAAAAGTGTGTTAACTATTCTCATTTACATGTATAGATATGCTTAGGGTCCATCCATATGCATGTTATATATGTTGGGAAAGAAGTGAAGTAATGTGTGTTATATGAATTTTGATTCATTTTATTTAATCTTAAAATGCCTTTCTTTTTGAATATGTTTGTTTAGGGTTTATCTAAACTTAAGATTGATTAAAAGATGTAATCAAAATATTTACCTAAATGAAATTAAAATGTGAACTTACCTTAGAAATTACTTAAGGATTAGGGAAGGAAAGAGAAGTTTTTTTCCCTTTCCCTCTCTTTATAACTTAGTAATTAATTATAAGTTTCACTTAAACCAAATTAAAACATGAAATAAAATCAACCCAAAATACTTAAAGAGCTTTAATGAAACCCTCCTCTAAGTTGAAGATGTTCTTCACACTTAGAAAATTTAAACCCAAAGTCTTAAGCTAAGCATACCACCCAAACCTTCAAAGCACACATATTAGCCTAAGTCACCACTTCTAGCCTTAGGTTAGGTCAGTGCATGGTTTGATATTATATTTTCTTTTATGATATATATTTTAGACTGAATGTTAGGGTGTATGCTCGTAGAATGAATGGTAGGACGTGCTTAGTCAAACTATTCTTTTTGGAAGGAGATTGTGCTTAAGGGGCGCTATCATAAATAAAAATATAAATGCTTTTACTTGCAGGTGCATTATACCCCTAAGCAAAATCCACAGGCCAGGTGGACTTAGTCACCCATGTGTGGGTGATAAGTCCAATATACATGCTTGGGATTTATGTGGTATAATTTAACTAACCTTTATTTTACAGGTGTTAATTAGATTTCTACTTTTCCTTTTCATGTAAAAATTTGTATATTTAGGATTTTGGAATGATTTGTTATGGGGGATTAGGATGAGTATTGTTCATAGAATCCTATCTTATGCACCATGTGAAGGCTTGGAGTATCCACCTTCTAACCTTCCAAAGGAGGAACGAAAAGAAGAAAGAAGAAGAAAGAAAGAAAAATAAAGCTTGAAGACCCCCATAATAATGAATTCCTTTGCTTAAATTGTACTTTAATTCATTTATAATCTGGGTTATATAAGGATAGAGCTCGGCTACCCAATTTATTATTACAAACGACCATTTATTCTTTTTGTGATTTGCTTTATAAATAATTTGATGATTTATTTAGCTTTTGCATTAAGTGGCATGATTTTCCTAGTTTTTTCCTTGCTTTATGTATGTCCTGGATGTAGATTAGGCTCTTTAGGAAAAAATAAATCTTTCATACAACTTAACAATTTAAATTAAAATTAAATAATTCATAACCTCACTTAAAGCTTAGGATTAAAATCAAGATAAAAGAATTAGCAACCCCTTAGCTGTATGAGCATTTCCTTATAATATCATACACAAATGCATCTTATTTTACTCTTGATTGGAGGGCTTCCACCTTTGCCAGAGAACCTGGCTTGACCTTTGAGGGCCATGGTGGAAACTAACCTCCTACCTTCCCACTAATTTTGGCCAATAATCTGATTTCTTATGCATTAGTCATAAAAATTTGATTAGCCTGAGTCAAAAATGATTGTCCAAAATGAAAAATAAAATGAAATATGAATTGCATTAGATTTAGGTCATTTGAAGCATGTCCCTTTACATGATCTAGTCTCTTTAGGGAGTGAGTTTAAGGACTTAGTCTCTTTCTAAATAATAATAGCCTAGCTTTCTTTCACAAGCCTAAAGGCTTTCTTACATGTATTTAAAATTGTAGGAGGATTTAGTTGGCAGCCACCCCAGGCGGTTGTAAGTCCAAGCTGTCAAGTGATTTGTCCTCTCTTGTGGAGGCAAACCAACTACCCATTTTTTGCCTTAGATTTAGGTTGTGCTTCTGGCCCTCATCGAAGCTCCCTAGATTTAGGTTCTGAGATTATTTTTCTCTGTGTGGGCCATAAGCATAATTCCTCACCACTTAGGCATTTTTTTAATCTTGTGTTAAAGAATCTTAAGTCCTAAATTCTAATTAAAGATACAACTCAAATAAACTAAATCAATTTCGAAAATGTAAAGCCCAACTATAAGATAGTTTGAGATGCTCGCTAGTTTTCCTAGTATCGTGAGCATCTCCTACTAATTTTTCTTTTTTGGTTTCAATAATAACTCCCTCTTTTAATCAATCTCATTTGATCCTGAAAATAAAACCAATCGATTGATAGTCCTTCTTATTGAAATCTTCGAAGACAACAATCATTTACCATAATCGAGAGTTTTCCTAAGGGATCCTATCCCTTAGGATGTAATTAACTATGGGGGCTTGCCCCTGTAGGGAACTTAATGAACCCGATTTAAAAGAAAACATACTTTACTTTTCTATGTAAAGTACGAGAAGAATCTCTGGTACATATGCAATCCTTAGGAGTCCTTATTTAGTTGATTGGTTCCATTAATGGGTAGTGACTTCTATCTTTTGAGATAGTACACTATACCTTGATGATGTATCCAATCACCTGAATAAGTACATCTACAGATCTGTGTGCCATCTTACCAAGTTGAATTTTTGTAAGAGTTCCTCTTTCTATTCTTCTCACAGATTTGAAAGGTGACTCCCTTATAGAATGTTTCTACCAACAGTGCCATGTGGGCCGCTGACGTGGCATACACTTTCCATGTGACACGATGGGATTGGATACTTAACACATCACATCATAGCACCACTTGGCGGCAGCACTATGCACTTTCTCCTCAGTCGTCTGATCAAGGATTAGACGGCTAAGATTAAAGCTGCATATTATAGGGAAGAATCATGGGAGGTTATGTGTTCTAATCTCGGTCATCCATCCAAAATGCATGGATGGATGACCAAAGATTCATCCATTCCACTCTCTGTGTAAAATGGAGACCATCCATCTCTGAGGCCATGATCCGAGCTCGATTGAGCTCGAATTGGAATGAAGATTAACCCACACCATATAAGCATGAGTACAAGCAGATCTAACTACTATATCAACATAAGATTGAAATCCACTTCACAAAGGACCAACATACATTGAACTTAAGCACAGAAAAATGGCAAACCTCATCGGAGGTGATCACTGATGCTCGAATCCCTTGGAGAAGCTTCGTCTAGTTGAGATGAAACTTTACTGAAGTTTGGAGGCTTTGAAATTGAGTAGATGCTTCTATGGTTCAACTCCTCCTTGCCTTGAGCTCGGCGTTGATCGAATTGGATCCTCCCTTGGCTTTGGAGCTTGGGCAAGTTTGACTTGGTCCTCTAATGGAGCTTGAAGAAGGAATTGGGTTGATGTTGAGTGCAGAGTAAATTCAAATTTTAGTGGATCTCCCCTATTTCCAAGTGATGAAAACCTAGAAAATCAAGTTTCAAACTCTCTCTAGAAAGCTTAGGAAGACTCTCTAAGGATTGCTCGGAGTTCCTATGCTTCAATTTTATTGAATTAGGGGGAGTATATCTCCACCTTGAAGGATCGGATGGCTGCATGCCTCCTTGCCATTTTGATCCAATACACTTCATGCAATGAGTTGGTTAGGCTATTTTGAATTGCATGTGGTTCAGTTTTGGCCAAAGAAGGAGTGGGTGAGGTGGCCATGTGCTTGAATTGAGCGGAAGGAGGATTTCCATGTGGCCATTTCAATAGGAGTGGCCGATTTGTCCATTAGGCTAAGTTGGGCTAACCCAAACCCTTTGGGTTGGTGCATCACACTCTCTAGTGTACACTTGACCGTGCTAAGTGGTTATGAAGAGGATTTGACCAAATTCCAAATGGAATTGGCCAAAATTTACCCTATGTCCTAGGGGTAAATTAGTCATTTGACTTTGTTTTTAGTTTGGGAATGTTTAATATGATGAGAAAATAGGTTTGGCCAAGTTTCATTTAATTTGGAGTTGGTTTGATGTGATTTGGCTCATGTTGACCTATTTAGGTCAAAATAGGTCAACATGGGTCAAGTTGACCAATTGGTCAAATTGGATCAAACCAAGGGTTGAGACTGGTTCATATGACCATTTGAAATGTTTTAGTGGCTTTGGTTTGATTCAATTTGGTTTATACTTAGTTTTGGTTCAATTGAGTTCATTTAGGTCAAATGAGTCAACTTGACCAAATTGACACATTTGACCTATTTAGGTTAGGTCAAGGGATGGTTCATGTTTGTTTGGTCATATGAAATGGATTGGTATCTTTGTTTCCAATCAATTTTGGTTAAGTTTGAAGTTGGCTCAATATCACCCTTTAGGTCAAGTAGGGTTCAAGGTCAATTGGGCTAGGTTAGGTTTAGTTGACCAATTAAGACTTTGGTCAAGTTCAACAACTGATTTAGATTGAACTTGATGCATTGGTTTCAATCAATTTGGCTTAGATCAAATTTTAACACATTTTGACTTTTTAAGTCAAGTTGGGTCAACTTGGTTCAAGTGGCCAATTGGGCTAGGTTAGGCTCAAATGTTGACTTGCTCAAGTTCAAACTTTGGTCATGAATGAACTTAGATCAATGGTTTCAATCATTTTGTCCTATGGTGGATTTGGCTATGTTGGGTTTCTTTTTGGCTAAGTGTTGACTTGGTCAACCCTTAGGTTTGACTTGGTTTGACCTAATTCAAGTGATTGATCATCTCATGATGATTGTTGATCACGATGAGAGGCTTAGGTGGGCTTAGTTCAGTCCAATTTGGTTAGGGTTAGAATATGGCTCATAAGGGTACTTTAGGTTACTTTGGGTCAAGTGAGCCTAAATGGGTCAAATGGCTTGGTCAAAGCTTGATTTGAGTTTGACTGAACTCACATATGGACTTATGATTGAAATATAAATCCATTTGCAAGTGATTTTGAAATCAAATGGGATTTGGTTCATTTGATAATTTCAAGTTCAAGAGGTGAACATGAGTTTGAGTTGGGTCAGATTTTTGAATTGAGTTTTGGTTAAGTGATTGAAGTTTAAATTTATACTTGGATTCATGATTGAAGGATTGATTGAATCATGAAGAAAAATCAAGGGTTTGGCTTGATTTGAAATTGCTTTGGCTAAGTTCAAGATTTTGACTTAAAAGGCTTAGGTTGAACTTTGAATGAATTTGAGTTTGAGTTTTGGAGTTGGTTTTGGTTGTTTGAATTTATATTTCATTTATATATGTGAATAAAAATGAAAATATAAATGGGTTATGAGAAAATTTCAAGAATTTGAAGTGATTTTGGCTAAGTCCATAAGAGGGAACTCAAAGTGACTTAGGAAAGATTTAGAGTTTGACCATGGATTTTGGATTTGATTTTTTGGCTTTAGTTTGATTGATTTGAATTTATATTTTATTTATATATATGTGAATATAAATGAGAATATAAATGAGTTGTGAGAAAATTCCATGAGTTTGAATTTATTTGATTTGATTTAAGCTAAGTCCATAAGAAAGGAATCAAAGGACTTAGAAAAGATTTTGAACTTGGAATTTGAATCATGGGTTTCAATCATATGGTATTGATTTGAGTTTGGAGAAAATCATATAGGATGAAATTAATTTAAGTTTGATGTTGATTTGATTTGGAGTTTGATTTGAAGGAAGGAAGTGAGGAATGTGGTACAAGCAATAGAGTAGGAAAATTTTCCTAACACCCCTAGGGCATGACCAATTCCTATGGTTAACCCTTCTAAGTCTCTAGGGCTAGGTTGAGTGTCCACCTAATCACTAGACATGTCTTAAGACTAATAAACTCTTAAAGTCTAAGAGGAATCCTATGTCTAAGATGGAAGGGTTGTGAGCTCATCCTAAAAATGAGGTCAACTTTAATCTTTTTCAAGTCAATTTTGATTCTGTGGTGTTGGACAACAAATCCAAGAAACTTTCTTGAAGCTACTCCGAATGCACACTTCAGAGGGCTCATTTTGAGATTATATTATCTTAATCATTTGAAAACTACTCCCAAGTCAAAGAGATTGTCTTTCTTTTCTTTGCTTTTGACTACGAGATCATCGACGTATCATTCAACGTGATGATGAATAAGTTTGTCAAAGATTCGAGTCATGGCTTGCTAGTATGTGGCATCGACATTTTTAAGGCCAAAAGGCATGACCTTATAGTAATATATTTTGATCGGGGTTCTGAAGGTAGTGTTCCTTTCATGTTCAGGTGTCATCTTTATTTGATTATATCCAGATGAACCATCCATGAAAAATAATACTACATGAGATGAGGAAATGTCCACCATTAGTTCTGATATTGGTAGTGGAAATTCATCTTTTGAACATGCCTTATTAAGATACCTAAAATCGACGCATATGCGAATTTGGGCATTCTTCTTCTTAACTGGGACTACACTAGCCAACCAGGTGGGGTGTTTCTCCTCCTGGATGAAACCATCATTGATCAATTTCTTGATTTCAAAAATGACTTATTGTTCAATATTTAATCGCATGCGTCTAGTAGCTTGCTTGATAGAGTTAGCATCAGGCTATATCGATAGCTTATGGACTACTACATCAGGACTCAAGCCAAGAATTTATTCATAACTTCATGCAAAGTAGTCCTTAAACTCAATGAATAGCAAAACTAAGTCATTAGTTTCAATTTCATTCAACAAGTAACTAATGTTTATCGAACGTGGATTATGTTCAATTCTCATGTTGGTTTCTTTGAGTTCATCGTTGGTTAATTTGATTTTTTTCTTCAAATTCTGAAGGTGCATCTTTGACTTGAAAATCATCTAGATCATTTGAAGTTTCTAAGCACACCTCCTCATACGAGTTAATGTGATTTGAAAAGAACCTATCAGATTCCAAATGATTGGTGATGGCCAAGTAGTAATCATCATCGTTGACTTAGCCCACTATACTAAAGCTTAGTCATGGTCTTGATTGAGAATTCATGCATTTATTATTCCATAGCCTTTCAAAGTATTCTGACTTATGCTTAAACCATGTATGTGGAATTAAACTATTCTTTGCTAGATTATGAACACAAAGCGAGTACCAATCAAAAAGAAATTCTATTAATTCTTTATATGAATCATCCTCAAGTTCTACATCAACTTCTTAACTTGAGGATGATTTTTTGGGATAGAACTTCTAAATCTTCATGATTGCGCATATTTTTGGGGCTTCCTTAACTACCAAACTCTTAACTTTTGTGAGAAAATTGGGTTAGAGCTAAGGTTCTCATCTGATGCTTAACAGTTTCACATAATAGTGACTTGGATATACTTATGCTTTGCTTGGGAATCTTCTTTGACTACATAAGACTTATCGACTTATCGAGTTGTCCAGGTCTAACTATAAGACTTATCTTCTAGAAGTCTATGTGGATGTGTGAATCTTAGAAGTTGGGATGAATCTTCTGATAGGTGTTAAGTATGAAGGACTTCCACCTCAAGGACCCCCTCTGGACTTGCCTCTTCTTCATCCTGGTGGAGGTCGGGTCATCCTCCCCACTTGTTCGAATGGAGTGATAAACTGTGGGTGGAATCTAATTGCAGGCTCCACTTCCTCCCTGAGGTCTTCTTCTCGTTTCCTTTTCTTTGCTTTTCAAATTTTTTTATTTTTCTTTTTCTTTTCTATCTTTCTTTTCATTTTTCTTTCTCTTTTTCATTTTGACTAAGGTCATGAGAGAAGACATTTATTTCTTAGGGAGATAGTATGTCGTACCTTCATAAATCCATACCTCATGAACTGCAAAGGGTTTGAGATCTCCTTTGACGCAGTACTTGATTTCACCTCTTAGGAACTTGATGCACTAATGTAAATAGGATGAAACCATATTGTTCACATGTATGTACAGTCTCCCAAGAAAATTTTTGAAAGATGTATCTGAGTCTATTAAGTAAAACTTGGCTTCAGTCTTCCAATCATGAATCTCTAAAGGCTACACTATGGAGCCTAAGGCCCTCTCGGCTTGTTCATTAAATCCTTTCAACATCATCCTCTATGCTTGGAGTTTAGAGATATAGATCCTCAAGTAGGTAAGGGTTCTAAGACTCATAATGTTCACTAATGCACCTAGATCAACTACAACTATGATAGCCTAAATCTACCAACATCCATTATAATGTAGTGGGGATGGTTTTGCTCGATCATCCCTAGAAGTAGGTTTCATCAGGGAATATAACTCCTAGGACTTCTTCTGAGAAGCGTGCCTCCTCTCCAGTAGCGGTCAACTTAGCTAAGCATATTTCTGGATCAAGTACAAATTTAATTAATGACTCTATCATCTCTTTAGATAAGACAAGAGCATCATATATGCTTAACTTAGCTAACAACTTCCTAAGATGAGCTAGGATTTTGTAATCAACTTTGGGCTGGTCCTCCACAAGCACATCCAAGGGTGGCGCATCTTGTGGAGGGGTTATCTGCTCACTGCAACCAATGACATATTTTCCCTTATCCTGAGGTGCTACCTTATAAGGTAGAACTTTGTCACAAGAGAGGTTGACTTCAGTAACTTCTTGAAATGAGAAATCTATGGAAAGTTTTATCTGCTCATCAGATATATCTACAGCTTCTCCTAATGGATCCTTGAAGTCGGATGACTCTAAGCCAATCACAAGAAGTGAAATCGGATGATTTAGAAAAGGAAAATCCATTTCTAAATTAGATTAGGAATGATCAAAATAATTTGAATTATCATTGCTTTGACTTGAAGAGCTTTCAATTAGCATGAAATTATTGAGATCATCATAAGTGGCAAAGATGTAAGTAAAATTAGTCTTCTTCATTGATTTCTTTAATTTTTGGGGAAGGTACATGATAGAAATCAAGTAAATTAAAAGAGATGAGGGGTTTGGTGCCCTCATCCACTAATGCAATGCCCCTGTTAGAGCTGGAGGAGTTAATAGAGATAGTCGCTCAAATGGTAGAAAGAGTGTTGAACTTCGAGCGTGCTTCTGATCTATCCCGGAGAGAAGGTTGTTCTTTGCTTGTCTTTGGGCTTCCACCCTCCCCGAATTATCCTTCACAACTAGCAAACCTTCCTTGATGTTAGAGGTTAGAGCTAAGTCAAGCACCTGCAGGGAAAGTTTCTTGATTTTAGAAATTAGTTTTTAGAGATTCATGATAAGAAAATATCTCAACCTTCTTTTATCTTAAGAGGATCGAAAGTATCCCCAAGGATTACTTTTATGGAACCGGATGGTTGTTCTGTTAAGTATTCTTTAGAGATAACTATATCTCTTGACTTGTAGCTACGCTCATTCTAATCCTTGGAAGTGAAATAATCCTCTAAAACATGGCTTTTCATGTAGTGGTAGGGGCAGTAATTAGGATCATCACTTCTAACCACTTCCTCTAGCTTTTTAGGCTCAGGTAGTTGAAAATCAAGCTTCTTCAAAAGGTTCTTGAAGATCTTCCTAACTATCTCCCTCTTGAATGAGTATGGTTTGTTGAGTTTATCAATAAGAGTAGATGGAAAGTAGCTACCTGGCAATGGATACTGGTACCACTACTGAGTAGGTTGCTATGGTGGTGGTGGCAATTATGGCGGCCGAGGTAGTGGGAGAGGAGGCGATAGCAGAGGCTACTCAAATCTGGGCCTCTCAAACTAAGCTCTCATTGGCTGCTTCCCCTTATCAACTGCCACTATAATCCCAAGCTTCTTCTCAAAGACCTTCTGAGGCTTTGGCTTGGATGACTAGTCTAAAAAGGGTAATTCTTTATCTTCTTCTTGTAGGTTAGCCACCTTGCTGATTAGCTTCTCAAATGTCTTAATGGTGAAGCCCTTAAGCATGAAGGCCACCGAGCCATAGATATTCTTGAGTAGAATCACAATGGCAAATAACTCTTGCAGCTGTGGTTCACATTTCATACTCAAGTCGTCATCTAAGAATATAATAAACAAGGGACTAGTTTGCCTTTTGTTTCTCTACAATGAGGTTACCTATAGTTACCCTTCACTGATCTCCTATAAATATCTTAATGAAGAGATTCTCCAACTATGTAAAGGACTTCACCGAATCATTGGACAGTTCAGCGTACCAATCAAATGCTACCCCTGGCAGGCTATGGACAAACTTCCGGAAGAGAAGTGTGTCACTGCCACCGGTATTATTACAACTAGCTCTAAAATGTATTATGTGCTGCATTGGGTTCCAACTGCCATCAAAGATCTTGAAGGATGGTGGAACATAACCCTTGGGGTATTGGACTACATCAAATTTCTCTGGGTATGGTCTACCATTTAGAATAGATAAGCTCTTCTAGCCTTGAGCTAATGCTTCCTTCACTTGTTTTTCCATTATTTGCTTTATATCCTTTTCTTGCACGGAGGTGCTATCGGTGACCTTCCTATGCAAGCTACTGGCATCCTCATCCATAAGAGCACTCTTGAGATGATCTAGAGTATGCACTAACTCAGGTCGATCGACCTATAAGGGAAGGGTGTGAAACTAGGCATGGTTCTACATTGCTAGGACCACTGTCATCAACTCCTCTATCCTTCACTCCATCATATCGATCTGATCATCTTTTTGCTTGATTTATTAGAGGAGGCATTGAGTTGAGTACAGTTCCTCACCTTCCTTAACTACAACACCATCTTGGCTAGGCTATTCCTTATGTAGGGATCCTCGGGTTTTGATCATGTAGACTTCTGCTAAGTCATATAGCATATCATCCTTATCGGCATCAAAGTCTACCCTGCCCTCCTCTTAGTCAGACTGATCATCCTCGACTATCTACCTCACTATGACACAATATTCCTCTAGAATATCATCTAAAGATCGATCATCTACCCGATCTAGTGCTATTGACACATAAGTGATGGTGACTCGACTGCTCGCACAAGTGATATCTTTGAACTACGGATGGGTAGAGTACTCTCCCTGGCAGCTGTGCCATAGGGGTCACCTCGGTATCCCCTTCCTTCTCCTCCACCAACTATTGTGGTTGTGGAGTGACCATGACACTCTTAGGCCGCCACTCCTTCTTCATCACTGTTGGGATGGAAGGTTGAGTAGGGGAGCTCGACCTCATCTCAATGGGCAGAGTAGATGAAGTGGGGTTCTTGGTCCATAATTAGATCACCAAGGGTGAAGCTCTCTCTCTAGATGGAGGCTTATGAAGATTTATGGGAACTGTAGATGGTGGGGACCTGAACTAGTGAAGGTGGTCGATGAGTGGAGTGGTGTAATGGTGGTGACATCAGTTGCCTCTTTGCAAAAGATCTCCTTCTATGACTACTAAAACTGGTAAGGACAGTAAACAGTCCTATCAAAATTATTAACTCTGTTAGCCTACTGATCAAAATGATCAATCAAAGCGGAGGACACCGACTACCTAATGAACCTCCTCTCTCTCTCTCTCTCTCTCTCTCTCTTGCCCACTTGGGTAGCTATATTAGCCTTAATGGCCCTCTCTCAGTGAATTTAATCCCTAACGCTTTTAATGATCAATCTCCTCAGGTCATGTAGTGTGTGGAACTTTGAACATCCGTGGGCTCTCCCAACTCTTTGAAGTATGGATCGTAGACCGGCATAGGGCCTCCTCTTCTCCCTAGATGGGGTCTCATACTCTATAGATAGTGAGGGTAATGCAACTATCTTCCAGTAGTCCTCCTCTCCCTCTAAAGCTGAGAGGGGGTGAAACTTACTATCGCTCAAAAGGGAGAGGTCTCACGGGGGGAACCCTCCTCAGCAATATGGGAGGCTTCCTCTACCTCCTTGGCCATGCGCTCGTAATGTCTCTTGATCTTGCGGTTCTTATTACATCATTGGTTTTGGTGAGTGGAGCAGGATGAGAACTAGAATTGACCTCAAAAGTAGGGGAGACTATCTCAAAATTCAAGATAGCCTTCCCCCAGGAGGGGCAACCCAGGCGGTGTGTAGCCCGTGACGTGGATGGAACAAGCCAGGCACTACTAGCAAGGAAACCTTAACAACCTTCTTCTTCAAAGAGAGAAACTCATTATCAGAGTGCAAGTCAAACTGTAGAAGTGACTTCTTGTCTACCACCTCCTCTTTGCTGATGGTGGTTAGGGAAGGTCCCTCATAAGTGACTTTGAAATGCTCAAAGTCAAGACCGAACTTGATGATGGGGGTGGGGGTGAGTATGGCCTGATCTAGGGGCAAATCCACACCATAAGAGAATGAAAAGATCAGCATGTCGATAGACATTGCGGTAGACTGAAGGAAAGAAGAAAGAAGATGAGGCTAGTATCTCTATTGCACTGTTGAAAGAGAATAGGATTAGACTTTTCTTTGTTATTGACTTGAATTATTGATTTTGATTTTTAAATTGGAACCCTTATTCAACAAATTTGATTATGTTAAATGAGGTTTTATTGCATGTTGGAGAGATTTGGAGATTTTAGAGAATAGATTTTTGCTTCGGATTTTTGTTGGATTTTGGTCTTTTAATTTTGAGTTGGAACCCTCATTCAACAAATTTGATTATGCTGAATGGGGTTCATTTTTTTGTAGAGATTTTAAAATTTTTAGGGAAGAGACTTTTGCTTTTTTGGTTGTTGTTGTTGTTTGATTGATTTTGATTTTGAATAGGAACCCCTATTTAACAAATTTGATTATGTTAAATGAGGTTCAATAATTTTGTTAAAGAAGTTTGGAATTCTTGGAGAAGATTCTTCTTTTGGTTTTGCTTTTGGACTTCATTGAAACTTTGTTGAATATTAGATGAACCTTATTTCACCAAGCTAGTGGTAAGAGGATCTTAATTTTGGTTAATTATTTTTCTTTGATTGATTTATTTTTACCTACTGGGGACCCAATATGGGTTTTAAGACCTACATGGAGTGAGATCCTAGAATCTAAAGGATGTTAGCTACCTTTGCTTAAAGATAAAATAAGCAAAGTGTGGATGAAAAGAATGATAGTCTTATGATTATAAGTCTACTATCGATACATGGAGATGATGATTGACTACTTGAGATGGAGAGAGGAACAATTTCCAAAAAAAATATGTGGTATTTTAATTTGGAGGTCATTGTGGATACTACGTAGATCTTAGGAGATACTTATTGAATTGATCAGATATGACATTAAAGTATGATGTACTATCTCGAATGATAGAAACATCACCCTACAATGGGTCTAATCACTAAATAATGACTCTTAAAGTATGATGGATCTTCGAATATATCTGAGATTTTTTCCCTACTTTATATCGAAAGATAAAGTAGGGTTTATTTTATGCTGGTTTTTTAGTTCACTATAAAGGCAAGCCCCTATAGTTAAGTACATCTTATGAAAGGGGATTTCCTAAGAAAACACTCTATTAAAGTAGTCAATCAATTATCTCCAAATATTTCAAGGCTAAGACTTATCAATAGATTGGGTATTTTTGGAAAATCAAATGGGATTTTTCAATTGGAAGACTTATTTTGGGTTCTAAAGAAAGACTAGTAGGGAGCACTCATGATACTAGGAAGCCTAGTGAGCACTCCAACATATCCTATGGTGAGGCTTTATATATTTGAAAGGAAGAGTTTATTTTTATTTGAATTAAAATTTTATTAGAATGCTAGGGCTTATAATCCATTAACACGGGATTGTGAAAATGCCTAAGAGGTGAGGATTTATACTTGTAGCCTAAATGAAACAAGCAACCCCAGATCTTAAATCTAAGAAGCTTTAGCACAAGCTAGAAGCATGAGCTGAATCTAAGTGAAAAGGGAACATAAGGGTTTACCTCCACAAGAAAGAATGAACCCGTCCAACTCTTCTAGACTTATAGTCGCCTAAAGTGGCCTCCAGTAAACACCTCCTATGATTCAAAATCATGTAGGCCGGTCTTATGTATTTGCAAGATATCTTAGGCTATTATTCTAATTTGGAAATAGACTAAAGTCCTAACCTCACTCCCTAAGATACTAGATCATGACTGACATAAGTATATGACTTAGTCTAAAAAAGGTAAAATTTTATAAATTTTATGTTATTTTAACACAATATTTTGGACAAAGGCTTTAGGATATTTTATGACTAAATACATGTTGAAATTTGATTATTGGCCAAATTCAGAGAGAAAGAGGGCTAATCTCTACAATAAGGGGGTGTTCTGATAAGTCAAGCAATCCCTAAACTGCAAGAATGGAGACCTTCATTTTGCAAGAGTGGTATAATATGATATGCATGATATTAAACATACAACATTCAACTAATGAATTGTTAAAACTTTTAGTTATCTTGATTATAGCTTAGGCTTTAGAATGAGGTTGAAAGTTATTTTAAAACTAAATTATGAGTTATTAATTGGATAGAAAATTAAAATTTTTTTCTAAGAACCTACTGCATCCAAGCCACACATACAAACATCAAGTTTAAGAAACTATGAATTAGATGCAATTCTATTGCGCAATCTAAACATAACATCAACCATTCATGCATAGAGTCCATAAAAGAATAAAAGGCTGCTGCCATCGGGTACCGCCTTCCACCCCAGAAAAGAAAAAATTTGGGTAGCTGAGCTCTACCCTTATACAACTCGGATTACAAAATAATATTACAATTGAAATTAAATTTGATGCTATGGGGGTTCATTCTTCATTTTTTTCTTCTCCCTTCTTTCCTTTGATTTGATTTGCTCCAAAGCATCACAGGGCACCTTATGAATTTGCCTTCTAGCCACTACTCAAATCAAGAATCAATTTCAAATGATTGAAACCCATGATTAAATTCCAAATTCTAAAATCTTTCTTAAGTCACTTTGATTCCATCTTATGGACTTAGCTTAAATCAAATCCAAATCAATTAAAATTCAAGAGATTTTCTAATAACCCATTTGTATTTTCATTTATACTCACAAATATAAATGAAATATAATTTCAAATAACAAAAACTAAATTCAAAACTCAAACCCATATCAAACATAAAACCAACCTATGCTTTTTCAAGTCAAATTCTTGAACTTAGCGAAATCAAATGCAAATCATTCCAAACCCTTGGATTTTCTTCATGATTCAATCAATCCTTCAATCATGAATCCAAATATAAACATAAACTTCAACCATCAAACCAAAAATAAATTCAAAAACTCAAACCCAAATCAAACCCATGTTCATCCTTTGAACTTGAAATTATCAAATGAATCAAAACTCATTTGACTCCAAATCACTTGTAAATAGATTTATATTTCAATCATAAGTCCATATGTGAGTCCAACCAAACTTGAATCAAACCTTGATCAATTCAATTGACCCATTTTGGCTCACTTGACCCAACGTGACCTAAAGTACCCTTTTTGAGCCAAATTCTAATCCTACCCAAATTAGATTGAACTAAGCCCACCTAAGCCTCACATTGTGAGCAACAATCATCAAGAGATAATTAATCACTCAAATTGTGTCAAACTAAGTCAAACTTAAGGGTTGACCAAGTCAACACTTAGCCAAAATAAAATCTAAACTAGCCAAATTCTACCATAGGCCAAATTGAATGAAACCATTGATCAGAACTAATTCATGATCAATTGATTAAAGATGACCAAGTCATCATTTGAGCCAAACCTAGCCCAATTGGCCACTTGACCCAAGTTGACCTAATTTGACCTACAAAATGTGTCAAATCTTGATCTAAGCCAAATTGATTGCAACCAATGGGTCAAATTCTTTCTAAACCACTTGTTGAACTTGACCAAAGCCTCAATTGGCCAACTAGACCCAACCTAGCCCAATTGACCATGAACTCAACTTGACCTAAAAAGTCAAATTAAGCCAAAATCAAATCAAACTAAAATTGATTGAAACTAAAGCTTGCAAAACATTTCAAATGACCAACCAAACCTAAGCCAACCCATAAATTAACCCAATTGGGTCAAATGGGTCAAATTGGTCAACTTGACCCATTTGACCTAAATGTAATCAAATGAACCAAAACAAAATATAAACCAAATTGAACCAAACTAATGATGCCAACACATTTCAAATGGTCATATGAACTTGACCCAACCCTTAGTTTGACCCATTTTGACCTAAATGGGTCAACATGAGCCAAATGACATCAAATCAACTACAAATTCTTTAAAATTTGGCCCAACCCAATTTCAAACTATTCTAAATCTGCCAAAAGTGAAATCAAAGCCAAATGATAATTTTACCCCTAGGTCAAGGGCTAACCCATGGCCAATTCCACTTGGGATTTGGTCAAAAACTTTTCATGGCCACTTGGCACCCTCTTAGTGGACCAAGTGAACACTAATAAGTGTGGTGCACATGACCCAATGGGTTTGGGTCAGTGAAACCCAACCCAAGGCCAAAACTGACCACCCCACTCAAAATGAGCACATGGGATCACATCCCACACCTCATTTAACACATGGAAACTCCTCCACTCCCCTCCTCTGCCAAAACTTAATCACATGGCACTGAAATGGCCTAACAAACCAAATCTATGTGATCAATTTGATTAAAATGGCAAAGATAAGCTCGACCATCCGATCCAAGTAGGGGGAGATATACTCCCCCTCATTTCACTCCAATTCAGATCATTCACACTTGATTGAGCTTTAGTAACCTAGAGCAACCTTCTCCAAGCTTCCTCAAGCATTTCCCATTTCTCCATTCTCGATTTTCTCAAGCTGAAAAGAGGGGAGGTAGGAAGAAATTCCAACTTAGCCAATTCACAACCAAATCCAAATTCCTCTTACAAGCACCATCAGAGGACTCAATCGAGCTCACCCAAATCAAATTCTAAGCAATCAAGCCACATAAAGGGAGAGTTTGATCAAAGTCGCTAAAACTTGAAGCTCATCTTGGCCAATAAGAGGATCCACTTGATCTCAAGCCATCAAAGCTTCAACAAGGCTTCATCTCTACTAGACGAAGCTACCACAATGTTTGGGAGGACCGGTGAAAGTCTCCTACGAGGTATGAACCAAAATCGAGCTTAGGCTAGATTTTCTTTGGTCCTTTGTGAAGAGCAGTGTGATCTCAATGGAAATTAAATGTTGGATGTCTTCCTTATTGCTTCTTGATGGTGTATGATCAATACCTACTCAATCTGAGCTCAAGTGAGCTTGAATCAAGCCATGGAGGATGGACAATAGCCATCTCCCGCAGGCGAGAGCAGGGATGAATCATGGACCATCCATCCCAGCTATTTTGGATGGACGGTCATGGTTAAACGATCTCCGTCATTTAATCCTTAGAAACCACGGGCTCGATCACGCGATCGTCAGGCGATCTAGGGAGAAAAGCAGCTAACGAATGGCATTTGATTTGATAACTTAAATAATGAATTCCATCACACCACATGAAAAGTGTGCATCACGTCAACGGTCCACGTGGCACCGATGAGATTAGTTATATAATTAGGGATTATTTAATTATCCTTAATCAATAAAACTTCAAAAATACATAACTAAATATAGAAACATCAAAAAATTATGAATGAGGGCTCATTTTAAAGATAATTCAGTGAGGAATAATATAAATTTATTTTTAATTGATTTTGACTAGTGGGTTTTCCTTAATTTGGGTTTATTTGAAAACTTAATAACTCTATTTACTCCCTAATGACTTCATTAATTAATTCCAAACTTTTCAGGTATGTTTTGGGGGATGACCTCTACCTCCCCTAATTTTCTTAGAATTTATTAATTAGTTAATTAGAAAAATTATTTAATGAATCCCTGATCACTCTCTTAATAAAATTAAGGGTAATTAAGCATGTGAACAATGGTTTAATGACTTAATTAAGATAATTAAACAATGTTTAGGTGGTTAGGAGGTTTATGGAATAATTTTGGGGTATTTTCCCTAAATTATTCCCTAAACCCCCTTCTTTCCTTAATCTAAACCTAATTAAGGATTGATCTACTAATAATCTTCTTAATTATCGTACTTAAAATTTCAAAATCAATCTGAACTTAATCAATCCTTTGCTGGGTAGATACTTAGGTTTTCAATAACCTAAGTAAGCTTAAGGAAATCATTTACAACTCGCATGTGTGGGAAGGTTATGAAAGTACTTACTTAAACCCTTTTAGCTTAATTAATCAATAGTTGTGAGTCAATTCTATTAGGGTGCAATGCTGATTTAAATTTAATGTGGTTGCATATCATATGTTGGCTCATAATTGTTAGGTTAATTATGTTAAAGAGGTGTGGGTAAGGGGTAATTAATGAACTTAATTCACACCTTAACCTAAAAAAAACATAAAATCCACTAAATGGTTCTAAAATTAAACTAAAATAACACACACATGTGGGAGATGGGTTAGGACCCATAAACCTTTTTGCATTCCCTAAAATCAAATCAAACTTAAAATTAAAACAAAATTTCTTTAAATAACTTTGATTCACTTTAAATGATCTTATTCTATAAGATTTTCTTTAGGAATTAATTAAGATGAATGAATTTACATACTTACATCACTTTGTCTTTTTCCTAGCATGCTAAATGTTGTTTATCATATGAAATCATGCATTCATATCTTTTGAAAAATCAAATTAAAATGAAATATTTTCTTTATGTCAAATTGCATGTTTTGGCTAAAGTAAGAATCTGAATGACTATTATCACTATTAAATCTAAAATTATTTTCAAAACTTATAAATCAAACATTACAAATGATGGGTATGCTACTTATAATTACTTATAAGCTTGCATGTGAGTATAATATAAGATGTGCATTATGTGACTTTTCCCTCTCTTCTCTTTTAATATAGTTTTGAATAGGATTTACAAAGTGTATAATTCATTTGAAAAGAACACAACACTTGCTTAAATTCATTCCTGTTCATTCCTATATTATCATTTAAGAAGGATCTTCACATTTGCACATGTAAATTAAACAACCAAAATCAAACAAATAAATACAAACCTTTTGCATGATTCTTTTTCCATTCATTTCTTTTTGTACATGCACATGTACTTAAGAAAAGTGGTATATTAGTCTGGACATCCCGGAATTGTGAAGATTTAAGTAGCCCCAAGTAGGTCTTGTACCTTACACCCCTGGTGTAGAAAATAATGGAGTCGTACTCATGTCTTTCATACATGTAAGTGTGCATTTGATTAATGGATAGAAGAATTTCTCTCTTTTCTACTTAACAAAATCATGCATCATAGAATATCCAAATCTCCTTAAGCAGCATCTCTTAGCATTGATCATCAAGGTGTGCTAACACTTCCATTTGCATGTATAGATATGCTTAAGATTCATCCATATGCATGTTACACGTGTTGGAAAGAAATAAAGTGTTGTGTATTTTTTGATAGTAATTCACTTTAATTAATCTTAAAATGCATTTCTTATTGAATAGGTTTGTTTAGAGTCCATATAAACTTAGGATTAATTAAAATGCATAATAAAATATTCACTGAACAAAAATCATTAATGAATCTACGTTAGAAATTACTTAAGATAGGGAGGAAAGAGAAGTTCTCCTTTCTTTTTCTCTCTTTACAACACTTAGTAATTAAGTGTAGGTTCATTCAAATCAAATCAAACCATTCAAATAAAATCAACCAAATGAACTAAATCACTTAAATGAAACCACCCTTTAAGTTGAATCCTCCATACTTCCTTTAAGTTGAATCCTCCATACTTAGAAAACTCTAACCTTAAAGCCTAGCTAAACATACCACACAAACCTTATATGACACACACATTAGGCTAAGTCACCACTTCTAGTCCTATGTTAGGGCGGTGCATGTTTGATGTTTGCTTTTATTTTGTGATGTAATATTTTAGTCTGGATGTTTGGGTGCATGTGCATAGACTGAATGGTAGAGTTATTTTAGTCTAATCATTTTCTTCTGTAGGGGATTGTGCTTAAGGAGCATTGTAATAAAAATAATAAATGCTTTTGCTCTGTAAGTTACTTATACCCCTAAGCATAATCCAAATGGTTACCCACGTATGGGGTGCTAAGTCTAATTTATTCATATACATGCTTGGGATTGTGTGGTTTGTTTAGCTAATCTATATTTTGCAGGTCTTAGTTAGATTTACTTTTCCCATTTTCATGTAATTTTATAATTAGGATTTGGAATGAATGTTATGGGGGATTAGCATGAACATTGGTCATAAGACTATGTCTTATGTACCATGTGGAGCCTTTGGAGCAACCACCTTCCAAATAATCAAAAGAAAAAAGGAGAAAGATAAAAGATGAAAGAAGAAAAGAATAAATGAAGAATCAAGACCCCCATAATATGAATTCATCTTGATTGTAATTAATTCCTTTGTAATCTGGGTTGTATAAGGGTAGAGCTTGGTTACCCAATTTTTTTTGGATTTGTGTGGTGGAGCTAGACCACAAACTATCTTTTATTCTTTTTACGCTAGCTGTACAAATTATTTGATGTTTGTTTAGCTTGTGCATTAAAATGACATATTTTTCTAGTTTCTTTCTTACTTTGATGAATGACCTAGATGCGATTAGGTTCTTAGAAAAAAAATTTTCTGTCCAATTTATCAACTCAAAATTAAAAATTAACAACTCATAACCTCACCTAAATCCTAAGTTATAAAAATCAAGATAAAAGATTTAGCAACCCTTTAGCTGGATGTTGTATGTTCTCACATCATGCATAAAAAAGCATCTTGTTCCACTCTTGTTTTGGAAGGCTTCCACCTGTGCCAAAAAACTTAGCTTGACCATTGAGATCCATGGTGAAAACACACCTCATTTCTTGCTAATTTTGGCCCATAATCAAATTATTCATGCATCAGGCATATAAATCTTATAAGCCTGTGTCAAATCAATTGTCCAAAAATAAAAATAAAATGCAACAAAATTTGCATTAGATTTAGGTCATTAAATCATGACCTACATGATCTAGTCTCTTAGGGAGTGTGTTTAAGGACTTAGTCTCTTTCTAAATAATAATAACTTAGCTATCTTGCAAAAGCATAAGAATTGCCTACATGTATTTAAAATAATAGGAGTTACTTGGCAGCCACCCCTAGGCGGTTGTAATTCCAAACAGTTAGGTGGTTTATCCTCTTTTGTGAAGGTAAATCATATACTCATTTTCGCCTTAGATTTAGGTCGTGCTTTAGCCCTTGCCAAAGCTCCCTAGATTTTAGGTTTAGAGGTCGCTACTTCCCTTTGCAGTTTACGAGCATAAATCATCACCTCTTAGGCATTTCCATGATCTTGTGTTATGGAATTATAAGTCCTAGATTTCTAATAAAAATTCAACTCAAATAAATAAATCACTTCAATTTCAAAAGTATAAAGCGCAATCGTAGGATAGTTTTGGATGCTCGTTGGGCTTCCTTGCATCGTGAGCATCCCCTACTTATCTTCCTTTGGCTTTGATAATAACTCCCTCCTTTTGATCAATCCCATTTGATCTTCCAAAAATAAATCAATTGATTGATAGTCCTATCTTTGAAATATTTAGAGACAACAATCATTTACCTTAATCAAGAATACTTAAGGAACCTCATTCCTTAAAATGTAATTAACTATGGGGGTTTGCCTCCATAGGGAACTTAACAAACCCAGTTTAAAATAAACCCTGCTCTACTTTTCCATATAAATTAGGGGAAGAATCTCTGGTACATATGAACACCCACATTCCTTAGGAGTCCTTATTAGGTGATTAAGTCTATTGTAGGGTGGTGACTTCTATCTTTCGAGATATTACACTTTTCCTTAATGTCATACTCGATTACCTTAATAAGAATATCTGTGGATCTACATGGTATCCCAAACCAAGCGGATTATATTTTTGTTTTCATTTATCCTTTCAAAAAGAGATAGATGAAGATGAGAATAATTTCACCATAGATTTTTCTAGCAACTCCTCTGGGGAAAGTTCCTCTCTCCATCTTTGGTAAATGATCGTTACCTCCAAGTATCGATAGTTGGTTTGTATTTTATATGAATCCGAGACTATCCTTCTTTTATGTTGGCACTTAGTTTATTTCATCCTTATATCCTTTAGGTTTTAGGACCTCACTTTCGTACAGGTCTTAAAACCCCTATTGGGTTCCCCAATAGGTGAAAATGAAAACTTAATAAAAAAAATAACTAAAGACTTCCTTCTTACCCTTTCTATGGTAAGGAAAGGTTCATTACAAAAATAAAGAAAATAAATCCTTCATAAAAATCTTACTTTTCAAAAGCACTTTTTCAAAATGCACATAAGAAAATGTTTGCACAAAAATTATCATAAATCAACCTCATCTAATAATCTTCATGATTGTTATGTGTAGGAGCTTTTCAAAAATTAAAATCAGCAATCATATTTTTCAAAAGCATGAATGAACTTCCTCATTCAATTTATTGAATGAGGATTTTATTTTCAAAATAAATTCAACAATCATCTTCTCAAAAATAAAAACCAAAAATCAAGTTTTCAAAAAGCACAAATGAACATCCTTATTCAATTTATTGAATAAAGATTTCATTTTCAAAAATAAAATCAATAACCACCTTTTCAAAAATAAAATCAACAATCATATTTTCAAAAAGCACAAACGAACATCATCATTCAATTTATTGAGTGAAGATTTCATTTTAAAAATAAAATCAGCAATCACCTTTTCATTTTAAAATAAAATCCAACAATCATCTTTTCAAAACAAAATTCAAACAATCAACTTTTTGAAAAGCACATATTTGAAAATGAATACGCTTATTCAATATACCTAAATTTATTGAAATGAAGATTTCATTTCTAAAGAGAATCACATCATAACATTGAAATTCCATTTCAACATATCTCACAAATGTTGAAGTTAGAATTTCTTTCTTTTCAAATGGTACAAAATTTGAAGATGAGCCTTTTCATTCAATACATCCAAATATGTTGAATGAAGGTTTCATTTTCAAGCAAAATCACAACTTTGAAATTCCACTCAACACATTCCACATGTGTTAAGTTGGAATTTACATCTTTTTAAAAAGCAATAATTGCACACAAAATAAAATTTTCATCTTTGAAAAATAAAACATAAATTGATTTCCATATTTTTTTACATACCCAAATTTGTTAAATGGAAATGCATTTTTCAAAAAAAGCCATAAAATTTAAATACATTTGGATTCTTCATTTAACATACCCAAATTTGCTAAGTGATGATCCACATTTCAAAAAATAAAAATATCAAAACATGAAACATATTTGGATTCTTCATTTAGCATACCCAGAATTTGTTTGAAGATCCACCTTTTCAAAAATCATAAAAAAATCAGAACACATTTGGATCCTTCATTTAGCATACTCAAATTTGCTAAGTGAAGATCCACTTTTCAAAAAATCAAAACATCAAAACATGAAATACATTTAGATTCTTCATTTAGCATACCCAAAAGTTGCTAAGTGAAGATCCACCTTTTCAAACATCACAAAAATCAAAACACATTTGGAATTTTCATTTTGCATACCCAAATTTGCTAAGTGAAGATTAACTTTTCAACAATAAAAAAATCAAACACATTTTAATCCTTCATTTAGCATACCCAAATTTGCTAAATGAAGGTCCTCTTTTCAAAAATCAAAACATCAAAAAAAAAAAAAAAACAAATACACATTTGGATTCTTTATTTACCATACCTAAATTTCCTAAATAAAGAATCCTCTTTTCAAAAATCAAAATAAAACCCATTTGGATTTCCTTTATTTAGCATACCTAAATTTGGTAACTAAAGAATTCCCATTTGTTAAAAATTAAAATAAATCACATGGATCCTTCATTTAGCATACCTAAATTTGTTAAGTAAAGGATCCGCTTTTCAAAATTATCAAAAACAAAACATATTTGGACTTCTTTAGCATACCTAAATTTTCTAAGAATTCTCTTTTCAAAATCATCAAAAATAAAACACATTTAGATTCATTTATTTAGCATACACAAATTTGATGAGCGAAGATTTTCCTTTCAAAAATAAAACAAAATGCAAAAATACACTTGGACTTTATTTAGCATGCCCAAATTTCCTAAATAAAGATCCCATCTTTCAAAATCCAAATAAAAGAATACATTTGGATTCTTCATTTAGCATACCCAAATTTTCTAAGTGAAGACTCCATTCTCAAATTCACACATGATTCAAAAATAAGCAAACAAAAGAAGAAAATTATTTTCAAACACCTTACTTAGCATACCTAAATTTGCAAAGTGAGTAAATTCTAAAATCACAAATCCAAACAAAATCAATTGAGCCTTTACTTTAACATACCCAAATTTGTTAAATGAAGAGTCCCCAAACAATCAAAAATCAAAATTCAAATATGAACCAATGGAAGCATCAATCTCTTCAAAAATAATTGAACCCATTTTCAACATACACAAATTTGTTGAAAATAGATTCTACATTCAAAAATTCCCTTTCCAACCAATTCAAAAATCTCTCTTCTAAATTCATTTGAGCCCCACTTAATGCTTTCAAGTGGTTGAGTGTGGGTTTAAATTCTAAATCTAAATTCAAAATCAACAAATCTAATTCAAACTTGTTTTCAACATTTTCATGACAACATAGAAGTATGTCTTTACATTTCCTTTCGGGATGGACTTGGCCTTGGATCGTGACCTCCATGATCTTACTTTTCATCCACTTTGGCTGAGGCTTTGAGGGGGCTAGGATCACATGTGAGAGGACCACCCTCACAACAGTCAGCAAGAGCGTGGTGACCGGGTAGAAGTCGATCATCCAAGTTGAGTTACCATCTGACTCAAAGATTCTCTCACTGAAGAGAAAGGTTGTGGCAGTTTTCACAATAGTAGTAGTGCTAGTGCCAATGCGCCCAGCTATTTTCCTTGCTACCCTAGTATGGGCTAACACCCACTCATTAGCACCTTCCAAGGGGAAGGCTCCCCTGATTCTAGGGATTGTCTCCTCTGCTTTCGAGATTGGGTCTAGTTCCCATACTGCTCGACCTACCAAGACTCAGCATCGAAATAAGAACTGCATGATCAAGAGGTATCATACCCGCATAGCCAGGGAGTTGGGGGAAATTTCTCAGGCTATTGTGGAGGAGTTATCTAGGGTAGTGTCTCATCTTATTATAGAGAACAAGTTCCACCCTCTCTCTAGATCTGATAGAGAGGATGTTAGGAGGATTTAACTTTCATGGTACAATTCAGTTCTAGAGGAGGAGGTTATGCATGACGAGATCAGTTCTTTTCTTTGAGTTGGGCTATAGGCATTGGAGTCCAAGGCTCAATTTGATTTGAGATTAGTTATCCCCCCATAGCGTGGGTAGGCATATCAGGAAAGAGAGAGCTAGGGAGGCCCGTACATCAGTACATATCACTAGTCGAGAGAGATAGAGGTATAGTAGGCATTCTGCTACTTCAAACCTCGTGGACTTTCCCGATCGATGCACTACCCACATCAATCATACTGATAGCCATCCCCATAGCCATAGATCCTCCTAGAAGTACTACTCCATCCAGATCCAGTGACAGCCAGGAGCATCTTTCTTCTAGTGAGCGTAGCCCTCATAGAGTTAACTCTCCAGTAGCAGTTGAGGTTAGATGTCTATCGGTTCATGACGGTGATCCTACTGCCGGTCAGCCTCAAGCTTTTATACTTATTCAATTAAACCGATCCCTAGATGACATTATGGCTCAGTATCTAGTGGAGAAGAAGGAGATCTTAGGATATGCCTAGTCTGATTTAGAGGATGAAAATGTCAGTTTTAATCCTAAATAAGATTATCTATTAGAGGATTCAGTGGGAGTGCACACAGTAGATACCAAGGGTTTTCTCCTTTGTTATCAGTAGAATTTGGAAGGTGATGCGGCCAAGTAGGATGACACAGCCTACTCGACCCAACACCTCCTTCAGCAACTAAAGTAAAAGGATGAACAAATAAATAGGATGGGAAAGAAGCTTGAGGACTTGCTAGCAGCAGTCTTGGGACTTCAAAACCAAGCCTCGGCCGTGCATCCTACTATTGTTGAGACTAGATAGCCAGAGTTGTTGCATGTCTTGGATCCAGCTAAGACTTTACCTCTAGTAGAGTAGGGCAGCACCAATTTGTATAGGAAGGTAGTAGATAGTACCTCCGTACAGAAAAAGAACATTAAAATCATGGTTGAGTAGCAGGTGATAGAAGCATTGGCTCAAGCCCGAGGATGGCAACAGGAACACACGTCAGCACATAGCGCACTTCAGAGCCAGTTGTTGCAATGCGGGTGGCAGTGATGCTCTTTTGTTTCATCTTTTTGTCAGAAGCTTAGCAGGCATAGCCTTCGATTGGTATGATGAACTCCTCAACAGTTCAATGAAGAAATTTGCTGAGTTGGAGCAACTCTTCATTAAGAGGTTTACTGGAGATCAGCAAAGAGCGACTGTAGGCAATCTCATTGTGGCTCAACAACACCATGGTGATTCCCTTGTTGATTATATCCTCAGATGGTGTAATTTGAGTATGAAATGCAAATCGCATATGTCTGAACAACATGCCATTGAAACTCTACTAAAGAATATTCATGGTCCGGTCGCCTTTATGCTCAAAGGTTTCGCCATCAAAACATTTGAGAAGCTAATCAATAAGGCGGCTAGCTTACAAGGAGAAGTCAAACAGTTACCTTTTTTGGGTCAATCAATAAATCCAAAGCCACATAAAGCTTATGGGAAGAATCCATAGGAAGTGACAATGGTAGATAAGAGGAAGCAGTCGGCCAAAGAGCAGTATAAGAGACCTCGTGCTCCACAGCAGTCTCTTCTACCTCCTCTACCACCACCGAGGCTATCTTACCGGCCGCCACAGTAGCCTCCATGGCCTTCTCCATCTCCTCCTAAGCCACATTCACAACAGTAATGATACACATACATGCCACCAAGTAGCTACCATCCACCTACTCTTATGGATAAACTAAATAAGCCATATTCATTTAAGAGGGAGGTTGTTAGGAAAACTTTTAAGAATCTCTTAAAGAAACCTGACTTTCAGCTACCCAAACCTAGAAGGATGGAGGAAGTTAGCAAGAGCAGTGATCCTAACTTTTTCCCCTACCACCGCATGCTAGGTCGTGTTTTGCAGGATTGCTTTACATTCAAGGACTGGCTTGAACATAGCTTCAAGACAGGTGCCATAATTATCCCAAAGGAATACCTTATGGAACAACCATCCAGTTCCATTAGGATAATCCTTGGCGATACATACGATCCTCTCAAAACTAAAGAAGGTTGGGATATCTCCTTATTCCGAATTCCTAAGAAAATTATTTCCAAAATTAAGAAACTTTCCTTGTAGATGCCTGAGGCAGCTCGAAACTCCAATATCAAGGAAGATTTTCAAGTTGTCCAGGATAATTTAGGGAAAGTGGGAACTCAGCCGTGATAGCCATGGTAAGCAGATAAGTAACCAATAGAGTCCGCCATTGGAGCTACTACCTCAACCGGCACCTCTACTTTAGCTAGCTCTTCCTCTAGTATACATCTTGTGTCGGTGGATGAGGGCATCAAATCCCTCACCCCACCTACTTTACTAGATTTCTACTATGTACCTCCTTCAAAATCTAAGAAATTAAGAAATAAAGCTAGTTTGAATTATATCTGTGTCACTTCTACTAGGTTGCCTAACTCTACTCTTTTAGAAAGCTCTACAAGTCTAAACAATAATTATAACAACCCTGATCTTTCCTTTTTCTGATTCAGAGTTGGACTTTCCATCTCTAAATAATATGGGTTCACCTCTTGAGATAGACTTGGAATCATCTGATTCTGATGGTCCTATAAGAGAAGCTGTAGGTGAGCCTGACGAGCAGGTATAACTTTCCACTAGCTTGCCATAAGAGATCACTGAAATCAACCTCCGTAGTGGCAAGGTTCTACCTAGTAGGGCAGCACCTAAAAATAAGGAAAAAATTCATTCATTCAGATGATCAAGAAGCCCCTTCACAGGATGCTCCACCCGTGCATACGCTTGTGGAGGATCAGCCCAAGGTGGATTACAATGTCCTCTCTCACCTAAGAAAGTTGTCATCTAAGTTAAGCAAATATGATGCCCTTGTCTTATCCAAATAGATGAGGGAATCATTCAAGGCTCTTCTTGATCTTGAAATATGCTTAGCTCAGCTAATCGCTGTTGGAGAGGAGGCACATTATTCCAGAGAAACCCAGGGAATCACCTTCATAGATGAAGACCTTCTTCGAGGGGACATGGACCATAACCATCCCCTCTATATTATAGTGGACATGGGCAGATTCAGACTCTCTAGGATTCTTATTGATCTAGGTGCATCGATAAACATTATGAGTCTAAAGACCCTTACCTATTTAAGGATCAACATCTCCACACTCCGAAGAGATTGGATGATGTTGAGAGGATTCAATGAACAAGGCGAGAGGGCTTTAGGTTCCATAGTGTTACCTTTAGAGGTAGGTGAATGGAAGACTGAAGCCAAATTCTACATAATTAATTCGAATACTTTGTTCACTGCATTGCTCAGTAGATCTTGGATACATCAGAATAAGATGATTCCATCCTCAGTTCATTAGTGTATGAAGTTTCAAAAGGATGGGATCGAGTACTATGTCAAAGGTGATGAAAAGCCATTTTCAATCACAGAGGTTGAGATATATGAGGATGTGACCTACTACCTTCCTCAGAATACCTTTTCTCGTGAACTTGATCAAAATTCAAATGCAAAAAAAAGAAGAAAAAAAAAAGAAAGAGAAAAGAAATATGAAAGTTCAAGTGAGCGAGAAAAGGACATCGAGCAAGAGGTAGAGCCGCATGTCACATTCCACCCATAGTTCATTCCATCATATGGACACATGGATAGGATGACTTGACCTCTACCAGACAGAGGTAGTTCCAGAGGTGGAAGACTCCCTGGTTGGCCGCCAGCCAATAGGGGTTATGTTCTAGTTCACAGGAGGACCCCTACATTCACATAGACTTGGAATCTAGCTCGGAGGATGAGTCTCATGTGATTAGTATACCATCCAACCCATCTCAGTGGGTTTCATTGGAGGTGACACTCAAGCCAGAAAATGATGAAGACCAAGCCTCCAAGCAAAGCATGAATATATTTGAATCAGATTTATATTGAAACTATCAGGCAATAGTTTGGAACCTTAGCTCTAACCTCACTTTCATCTCAAAAAGTTTAAGGTTTAGCAGTTAAGGAAGCCCCTAAGTCTTAAATTGATGTGAAGTAGAAGAGATTCCTATTGGGATCATCATCCTCAAGTCCTGAAGCTGATGTAAAACTTGATGATAATTCATATAAAGAATTAATGGAATTTTCTTTTGGTTGGTACTCGCCTTGTGTTCTTAATCTTGCAAAGAAAGGTTTGATTCATTATACATGGTCTAAGTAGATGTCAGAATACTTCAAAAAACTATGGAACAACAGAGGAAAGGATGCATAATCAAGATTAGGACTAGGATTCGGTACAGTAGGTCCAGTTGATGGCGATGATTACTCCTTAGTTATTACCAATCAACTGGAATCTGATAGGTTCTTCTCCAACCACACTAAGTCTTGTGAGGAGGTATGTTTAGAAACTTCAGATGATCTAGATGATCTCCAAATCAAATATGCATTGCTAGAATTCAAAGAAGAAGTTCATTCAATAATTGACAAGCTTAAAGAAATCAACCTCGGGATAAAAGAAGATCCACGCCCGACATACATCAGTTTATTGCTGAATGAAGAAGAAACCAATGACTTAGTTAAGCTATTGATTGAGTTTAAGGACTGCTTTGCATGGGGATATGAAGAGATGTTTGAATTATCTCCTGACGTAGTGGTCCACAAGCTAGCAATAGACCATGATGCCAACCCTATCGAGCAAGCTCCTAGACACATGGGATTAGAAATTGAACAACAGGTCATTTTTGAAGTCAAGAAATTGATCAATGTTGGTTTCATCAGGGAAGAAAAATACCCTACCTAGTTAGCCAGTGTCGTACTAGTTAATAAGAAGAATGGCCAAATTTGCATATGCATCAATTTCAGGGACTTAAATAAGGCATGTCCTAAGGATGAGTTTCATCTTCCTGTACTAGAATTAATGGTGGACATCATGTCATCTCATGTTGTATTCTCCTTCATAGATGGGTCATCTGGCTACAACTAAATCAAGATGGCCCCCGAGGATGAAAGAAACACTATTTTTTGAACCTCGATCAGAATCTATTGTTATAAGGTCATGCCTTTTGGCCTTAAAATGTTGGTGCTACATACCAACTGGCCATGACTTAGATCTTCAATGAACTCATCCATCATCATGTTGAGTGTTATGTTGATGATCTTGTAGTCAAAAGCCACCTCTTTGACTTGAGAGTAGTTTTTGAGTGGTTAAGACAATAAAATCTCAAAATGAACCCCCTAAAGTGTGAATTCGGAGTAGCTTCAGGAAATTTCCTTGGGTTTGTTGTCCAACACTGGGGAATAAAGATAGATCCAGAAAAGATCAAAATTATCTTAGAAATTCCACCTCCTAAAAGTCTAACTCAACTCAGATCTTTCCAAGGATAGTTGACATATCTAAGATGCTTTATCTCCAACCTATTGGGGAGATGCAAGCCATTTCCAGTACTTGTCAAAAAGGACACCAAGTTCAAGTGGGATGACAAGTGCTAGTATGCCTTTAAAGATATCAAGCAGTATTTGGTGAAGCCGCCAATTCTAGTAGCCCCCATCCCGGGTAGACCACTCATCCTCTACACAGCTGCATTGGACGACTCCCTTGGCACTTTGTTGGCCCAAACCAATGATGAAGGGAAGGAGAATGCTCTCTACTACCGCCATTATGGATCCCGTTGTGAAACATTGCCTAGTGTTGTGAAAATTTTCATTTTTATCTTAACTGTATACTTCCATCTTCAATCTATGTGGATAAAATGAAGATAGAAATATACTTTTTGCATTTTGACACCATGTAGATCCATAGATATTCTTATTAGGGTGATTGAATACGACATTGAGGAGAGGTGTACTGTCTCGAAAGTTAGAAGTCGCCAACCTATAATGGACCTAATCACCTCAATAAGGACTCCTAAGGATAATGGGTCTACATATATACCAGAGATTCTTCCCTTACTTTACATGAAAAAGTAAAGTAGGATTTATTTTATACTGAGTTCATTAAGTTTCCTATAGGGGCAAGCCCCCACAGTTAATTATATCCTAAGAAATGGGATTCCTTAGGAATACTCTCAATTAAAGTAAATTATTATTCTCTCCAAAGATTTTGAAAAGGTAAGACTATTAATTGAATGGTTTATTTTTAGAGAGTCAAGTGAGATTGATCAAGAGGAGGGAGTTCTTATTGAAGTCAAATGAAAAATAAGTTGGGGATGCTTAAGATACTAGAAAGTTTAGTAAGCACCCCAAACTACCCTATGGTTAGGCTTTATATTTTTGAAAATTAATTAATTTGTTTGAGCTGAATTTTTATTAGAAATGCAGGGCTTACAATTCCATGGTACAAGTCTATGAAAATGTCTAAGAGGTGAGGATTTATACTTATAGCCTGCAAAGGAGAGAAGAAGCCTCAGAACCTAAATCTATGGAGCTTTGGCGAGGGCCAAAAGCACGACCTAAATCTAAGGTGAAAATGAGTATTTGGTTTACCTCCACAAGAGAGGATAAACCACCCAACTATTGGACTTACAACCATCTGGGGGTGGCCACCAACTAACTCCTACAATTTTAAATTTATGTAGATAAGTTTTATGTTTATGCAAGATAACAAGGTTATTATTTATTTAGAATGAGACTATGTCCTTAAACACACTCCCTAAGATACTAGATCATGTAAGGACATGCTTCAAATGTCTTAAATCTAATGCAAAATTTTCACATATTTTATTTTTATTTTGGACAATCATTTGACTCAGGCTATAGGATTCATATGCCTAATGCATAAGAAATAAGATTATTGCCAAAATTAGTGAGATTAGGAGGTGTGTTTCCACCATGGTTCTCACAGGTCAAGCCAAGTTCTCTGGCAAAGGTGGAAGCCCTCCAATCAAGAGTGAAATAATATGCTTTTATGCATGATGTTAGAAAAGAAAGTACGCATCTATCTAAGGGGTTGATAATTCTTTTATATTACTTTTAACTTAGGCTTTAAGTGAGGTTATGAGTTGTTTATTTTTAATTTTTAGTTGATTAATTTGGTAGAAGGTTTATTTTTCCCTAAGAGCTTAATCATCATCCAGGCCATACATCAAGCAAGGAAGAAACTACGAAAAGGATGCCATCTTAATGCACAAGCTAAAAAAATATCAAACATTTTATAAAGCTAACGCAAAAGAGTAAAAGGCCATTTGTGGTCAGGAACCACTACACAAGCCCGAAAACAAATTGGGTAGTCGAGCTGTACCCTTATACAACCTAGATTACAAATGAATTAATTTACAATCAAGTAAGGAAATTTGTAACAAAATTTGCATTTGATTTAGGTCATTAAATCAAGCCCTACATGATCTAGTCTCTTAGGGAGTGTGTTTAAGAACTTAATATCTTTTTAAATAAATAACAACTTAGCTATCTTGCACAAGCATAAGACTTGCCTACATGTATTTAAAATCATAGGAGGAGTTAGATGGCGGCCACCCCCACGCGATTGTAAGTCCAAACAGTCGAGTGGTTTATCCCATTTTGTGGACGTAAACCATATACTCATTTTTGCCTTAGATTTTGGTCATGCTTTGGCCTTCGCTAAAGCTCCCTAGATTTTAGGTTCAAAGGTCACTACTTCCCTTTATGGGCTACGAGCATAAATCCTCACCTCTTAGGCATTTTCATGATCTTGTGTTATGGAATTATAAGTCCTATATTTCTAATAAAAACTCAACTCAAATAAATAAATCACTTCAATTTCAAAAATATAAAGCCCAACTATAGGATAGTTTGGGATGCTCGTTAGGCTTCCAAGCATCACGAGCATCCCTTATTTATCTTCCTTTGGCTTCAATAATAACTCCCTCATTTTGATCAATCACATTTAATCTTCCAAAAATAAACCAATTGATTGATAGGCCTACCTTTGAAATCTTTAGAGACAATGATCATTTACCTTAATCGAGAGTATTCTTAAGGAATCTTATTTCTTAAGATGTAATTAACTATGGGGACTTACCTCCATAGGGAACTTAGTGAACCTAGTTTAAAATAAACCCTACTTTACTTTTCCATATAAAATAGGGGAAGAATCTCTAGTACATATGAAGACCCATTGTCCTTAGGAGTTCTTATTAGGTGATTAGGTCCATTATAGAGTGGTGACTTCTATCTTTCGAGATAGTACACCTTTCATCAATGTCATACCCGATCACCTTAATAAGAACATCTATGGATATACGTAGTGTCCCAAACCAAGCAGATTATATATTTATTTTCATTTATCCTTTCAGAAAGAGATAGATGAAGATGATAATAATTTCATCACAGATTTTTCTGGCAACTTCGCTGGGGAAAGTTGCTCTCTCCATCTTTGGTAAATGATCATTGTCTCCAAGTATCAATAGTGGGTTTATATTTTATATGAATCTGAGACTATCCTTCTTTTCCATTAACACTTAGTTTATTTCATCCTTAAGCTAAGCTAGCCAACATCCTTTAGGTTTTAGGATCTCACTTCAGTGTAGGTTTTAAAACCACTATTGGGTTCCCAAATAAGTGAAAATAAAAACTTAATGAAAAGAAATAACTAAAAGACTTCCTTCTTACCATTTCTGCAGTAAGGAAAGGTTCATTACAAAAATAAAGAAAAACAAATCCTTCATAAAAATCTTGCTTTTCAAAAGCACTTTTTCAAAATGCACAAAATAAAATGATTGCACAAATTTTTTCATAAATCAACCTCTTCTAACCATCTTCATGATTTTTATGTGTAGGAGCTTTTTAAAAATCAAAATAGACAATCATATTTATCAAAAGCACGAATGAACTTCTTCATTCAATTTATTGAATAAGGATTTCATTTTTAAAATAAAATCAATAATCATCTTCTCAAAAATAAAACCCAAAAATCATGTTTTCAAAAAACACAAATGAACATCCTTATTCAATTTGTTGAATAAAGATTTCATTTTCAAAAATAAAATCAACAATCACCTTTTCAAAAATAAAACAAACTATCATATTTTCAAAAAGCACAAATGAACATCCTCATTCAATTTATTGAATAAAGATTTCATATTCAAAATAAAATCAATAATCATCTTTTCATTTTCAAATAAAATCCAACTATCATCCTTTGAAAACAAAATTCAAACAATCAACTTTTCAAAAAAATATATATTTGAAAATGAATACCCTCATTCAATATACCCAAATTTATTGAAATGAAGATTTCATTTCCAAACAGAATCACATCATTACATTGAAATTTCATTTCATCATATCTCACATATGTTGAAGTTGAATGAAGGTTCCATATATCATTACATTGAAAATCACATCATTACATTGAAATTCCATTCAATACATCCAAATATGTTGAATGAAGGTTCCATTTTCAAGCAAAATAATAACTTTGAAATTCCACGCAACACATTCCACATGTGTTAAGTTAGAATTTCCATCTTCTAAAAAAGCAATAATCACACAGAAAACAAAAATTTCATCTTTGAAAAATAAAACATAAATTGATTTCCATATTTTTACATACCCAAATTTGTTAAATGGAAATCCACTTTTCAAAAAACCATAAAAATTTAAACACATTTGGATTCTTCATTTAGCATACCCAAATTTGCTAAGTTAAGATCCACTTTTCAAAAAAATCAAAACATCAAAATTGAAACCTCAAAACATGAAACACATTTGGATTCTTCATTTAACATACCCAGAATTTGCTAAGTGAAGATCCACCTTTTCAAAAATTACAAAAAAAATCAAAACACATTTTGATCCTTCATTTAGCATACTCAAATTTGCTAAGTGAAGATTCACTTTTCAAAAAATCAAAAAATCAAAACATGTAACACATTTGGAATCTTCATTTAGCATACCCAAAATTTGCTAAGTCAAGATCCACCTTTTTAAAAATCATAAAAATCAAAACACAATTGAATTTTTTCATTTAGCATACCCAAATTTGTTAAGTGAAGATCCACTTTTCAGTAATCAAAAAATTAAACACATTTGGATCATTCATTTAGCATACCCAAATTTGCTAAGTGAAGGTCCTCTTTTCAAAAATCAAAACATGAAAAAAAAAACCAAAACACACATTTGGACCCTTTATTTAGTATACCTAAATTTGCTAAATAAAGAATCCCCATTTCAAAAATCAAAACAAAACACATTTAGATTTCTTTTATTTAGCATACCTAAATTTGCTAAGTAAAGAATTCCCATTTTTCAAAAATCAAAACAAAACACATGGATCCTTCATTTAGCATACCTAAATTTGCTAAGTAAAGGATCATCTTTTCAAAATCATCAAAAATAAAACATATTCAGACTTCTTTAGCATACCTAAATTTGCTAAGAATCCTCTTTTCAAAATCATCAAAAACAAAACACATTTAGATTCTTTCATTTAGCATACACAAATTTGCTAGGTGAAGATCTTCCTTTTCAAAAATAAAACAAAATGCAAAAACACACTTGGACTTTATTTAGCATGCCCAAATTTGCTAAGTAAAGATCCCATCTTTCAAAATCTAAATAAAAGAACACATTTGGATTCTTCATTTGGCATACCCAAATTTGCTAAGTGAAGACTCCATTCTCAAATTCACTCATGATTCACAAACAAGCAAACAAAAGAAAAAAATTTATTTTCAAACACCTCACTTAGCATACCTAAATTTGCTAAGTGAGTAAATTCTAAAATCACAAATCTAAACAAAATCAATTGACCCTTTACTTTAAGATACTCAAATTTGTTAAATGAAGGGTCCCCAAACAATCAAAATTCAAAATTCAAATATGAACTAATGGAAGCATCAATCTCTTCAAAAATATTTGAACCCGTTTTCAACATACACAAATTTGTTGAAAACAAATTCTACATTCAAAAATTCTCTTTCCAATCAATTCAAAAATCTCTCTTCTAAACTCATTTGAGCCCTGCTTAACACTTTCAAGTTGTTGAGTGTGGGTTCAAATTCTAAATCTAAATTCAAAAATCAATAGAGTAGAAATCTACTTCAAACTTATTTTTCAACATTGCACTTTCACCTTTGTTAGTCGGCCAGCCAATGCGCTTCAAATGGCAAAGCAGTATGTCTTTACATTTCCTTTCAGGATAGACTTGGCCTTGGATCGGGCCAGCCTCCCGTGGTCTTACTTCGCTGACCTCATCCACTTTGGCCAAGGCTTTGAGGGGGCTAGGATCATATGTGAGGGGACCACCCTCACAACCGCCAGAGCGTGGACCGTAAGCTAGTCATCCGTTGAGTTACCATCCGACTTGGAGATTCCCCATCAAGAGGAAGGCTATGTGGTAGCAAGGGTGCTTGTTCCCTACTCAAGATGGGCTAGCACTCAGTACCTTCCAAGGGGAAGGCTCCGACCTGTGGATTGTCTCCTCTGCCTTCAAGATTGGGTCTAGTTCCCATACTGCTCGACCTACCAGGACTCAAAGCCGAAACAAGAACCGCATGATCAAGCAGTATCATACCCGCATAGCCAAAGAGTTGGAGGCAATTTCTCAAGCTATCTTGGAGGAGTTACCTAGGGTAGTGTCTCCTCTTATTACAGAGAATAAGTTCCACCCTCTATCTGGATCTGATAGAGAGGATGTTAGGAGGATTTTAGTTTCACCTCTAGTAGCAGTATAGTTTTAGGCTCCTATCAGTGAGAGGAGGAGGTCATACGCCAGCCTTAGATTAGCTCTTCACCGAGTGTGAGCTACGATGATGGAGTCCGGGGCTCCGATTGAGATCGGTTATCCCCACAATGATGTGGGGCATATCGTGCAAGAGAGGGCCAGGGAAACCCGTACATTAGTACACATCACTAGTTGAGAGAGGCGAGGTGTAGTCACCACTCTCGTGAACTTTCCGATCTTACCTGCTGATCATACACAACATCTGGACTACCCATCACAGGAGAGGAGCTCCTACTTCGAAAGAGTCGATGGCGCCTTCACCACACTGCTCTACTCTGCATCCATAATCTCTGGTATAGGTTCCATCATCTACCATTCTAGTAAAAGCCATGAAGGCTGCATCCGGCGAGAAGAGAACCCCACTCGTGATCCGGCTACGGTCAAGAGATCCCATTCCATCCACCCCACCGCGGGTGAGGTAGTCCCGCCGACCTTCATCCCCGCCAGTGAGAGGGAATGGTGACCTCGGAGTATCATAGTCATCCCATCACCACCACCACCTTAGCAGGCTATGGAGATTGCAGCAATAAAGGGAGGAGGAGATAGTTTAATCGTCCCCATGGCCATAGATCCTCCTAGGAGTATTACTCCAATCTGATCCAGTGACAACTAGGAGCATCTTTCTTCTAGCGAGCATAGCCCTCATAGGGTTAACTCTGCAGTAGCAACAAAGGTTAGATGTCTATCTGTTCATGATAATGATCCAATTACTGGTCAGCCTCGATCTTTTATACCTATTCAATTAAACCGATCCCTAGATGACATTATGGCTCAGTATTAAGTGGAGAAGAAAGAAATCTTAGGATATGTCTAGTCTAATTTAGAAGTTGAAAAGGCCAGTTTTGATCCTAATGAAGATGATCTGTTAGAGGATTTAGTGAGAGTGCACATGGTAGATACTAGGGGTTCTCTCCTTTGTGATCACCAGAATTTGGAAAGTGATGTTGCCAAATAGGATGACATAGCCTATTCAACCCAACACCTCCTTCATCAACTAAAGCAGAAGGATGAACAAATAGATAGAATGGGGAAGAAGCTTGAGGATTTGCTAGCATCAGTCTTGGCACTTCAAAACCAAGCCCTGGCCGTGCATCCTATTATTGCAGAGACTAGTTAGCCAGAGTTGTTGCATGTCATGGATCCTGCCAAGACTTTACCTCCAATAGAGTAGGGCAACACCAATTTGTATAGGAAGGTAGTGGATAGTACCTTCGTACAGGAAAAGAACATTAAAATCATGGTTGAGCAGTAGGTGAGAGAAGCGTTTGCTTAAGCCTGAAGAGGATCATCTATTCCAAAGGGTAAAGCTTACCTAGAGAAATTCAATGCCATCCAATATCCTAAAGGTTTTGTGCTACCTTCTTTCAAGGGCTTCGATGGCAGCGGGAACCCACGTCAGTACATAGCGCACTTCAGAGCCAGTTATTGCAATGTGGGTGGCAGTGATGCTCTTTTGTTCTATCTTTTTGTCAACAACTTAGCAGGCATAGCCTTTGATTGATACGTTGAACTCCCTAACAGTTCAATGAAGACTTTTGCTTAGTTGGAGCAACTCTTCATTAAGAGGTTTGCTGTAGCTCAGCAAAGGATGATTGTAGGCAATCTCGTTATGGCTCAATAATACCATGGTGAGTCCCTCATTGATTATATTCTCATATGATATAATTTGAGTATGAAATATGAATCGCAACTGTCTGAACAACACACCATTGAAATTCTACTAAAGAATATTCATGGCTCAATTGCCTTCATGCTCAAAGGTTTCACTATCAAAATATTTGAGAAGCTAATCAACGAGGTAGCTAGCTTACAAGGAGAAGCCTACCCTTATCTTTTGGATCAATCAACAAAAGCAACCATGAAAGCTAATGAGAAGAATCCATCTAAAGACAATTAAACCCAAGATGGGGAGAGCAAGATAATCTTTAAGAACCATTACATCAACTTTTTACCACCATAGAGCTACATTCCACAAAGGTCCATGCCTTCTGGGTTTGTTATATTATCCCAAGGGGAACAAAAACCATTAAATCTTACCATACCTATCTTTAAAACTAAAACTTTCCAAAAGAAAAATTATTTCCAAACCTTCCCCAAAGGTAGCCCATCAGGTTTGCCAACCCAAGCAATTTTCCAAGAGAAACCAGATCATCAAAGCAGCCATGCTAGCGCGGGATAGCCAAGTAGCGCAACCACCAACCTAGTCTAGCCTCCAGTCCACCGTTGTAGCTTTTCCTCTAGTAAACATCTTGTATCGATGAATGAGGGTATCAAATCCATCACCCCACTTACTTTACTAGATTTCTACTATGTACCTCCTTCAAAATCCAAGAAATCAAGGAGTAAAGCTAGTTTGAATTATATCTGCATCACTTCTAATGGGTTGCCTAACTTTACTTTTTTAGAAAGCTCTCTAAGTCTAAACAATAATAATGACAACTCCGTTCTTCTTTTTTCTGATTCAGAGTTAGACTTTCTTTCTCTAAATAATACGGGTTCACCTCTTGAGAAAGACTTGGAATCATATGATTTTTAGGGTCCTATAGAAGAAGCTATAGGTGAGCCTGACGAGTAGGTAAAACTTTCCACTAGCTTGCCACAAGAGATCACCGAAGTCAACCTCCGTACTAGCAAGGTTCTACCTCCTAGGGCAGCACCTCAAGATAAGGGGAAATAAGTCATTTGTTCAGATGATTGAGAAGCCCCTCCACAGGATGCTCCACCCATGGATATGCTTGTGGAGGACTAGCCCAAGGTGGATTACAATGCCCTCTCTCACCTAAGAAAGTTGTCATCTAAGTGAAGCATATATGATGCCATTGTCTTATCTAAAAAATAAGGGAATCCTTAAACAAGGCTCTTCTTGATCTTGAAATATGTTTTAGCTCATTTGACTGATATTAGAGAGGAGGCACATTATTCTAGAGAAGCTCATAGAATCACCTTCAAAGATGAAGACCTTCTTCTAGGGGACATGGAACACAACCGTCCCCTCTACATTATAGTGGATATGAGCAGATTTAGACTCTCTAGGGTTCTTGTTGATCCAGGTGCATCGGTGAACATTATAAGTCAAAATACCCTTACCTATTTGAGGATCGACATCTCCACACTCCGAAGAGATCAGATGATGTTGGGAGGATTCAATGAACAAGGAGAGAGGGCTTTAGGTTCCATAGTGTTACCTTTGGAGATAGGTGAATGGAAGACTGAAGCCAAATTCTACATAATTGATTCAAATACTTTATTTACTATTTTGCTCGGTAGGCCTTGGATACATCATAACAAGATGATTTCAACCTCCCTCCATCAGTGCATTAAGTTCTGAAAGGATAGGATCGAGTACTATGTCAAAGGTGATGAAAAGCCATTTTCAGTTAGAGAGGTTGAGATATATGAGGATGCGACCTACTACCTTCCTTAGAATACCTTTTCTCGTGAACTTGATCAAAATTCAAATGCAAAATAAAAAGAAAATGAAAAAGAAGAAAAAGAAAAAAAAGGAAGAGAAAATAAAAATGAAAGTTCAAGTGAGCGAGAAAAGGACGTCGAGGAAGAGGGAGAGCTGCATGTCACACTCCACCCACAGTTCATTCTAACATATGGACACATGAGTAGGATGACTCAACCTCCACCAGGCAAAGGTAGAGGCAAACATAGAGGCAGTTCCAAAGGTGGAAGACCACCTAGTTGGTTGCTAACCAATAGGTGTTATGTTCCAGTTTGCAGGAGTACCCCTACTATTCACATAGACTTGGAATCCAGCTCAGAGGATGAGTCTCATTTGATTAGTATACTAGCCAACCCTTCTCAATGGTTTTCATTGAAGGTGAAACTCGAGCTGAACAATGACGAAGACCAGGCCTCCAAGAAAAACACGAATATATTCGAATCAGATTTATGTGAAACTATCATATAACAGTTAGGAACCTTAGTTCTAATCTCACTTTCATCTCAAAAAGTTGAAGGTTTAGTAGCTAAGGAAGTCCCTAAGTCTTCCATTGTTGTGAAGTTGAAGAGATTCCTATTGGGATGATCATCCTCAAGTCCTAAAGCTTATGTAGAACTTGAGGATGAATTAATGGAATTACCTTTTGATTGGTACTCGCCTTGTGTTCTTAATATTGCAAAGAAAGGTTTGATTCCTTATACATAGTCTAAGCATATTTCACAATACTTTAAAAAGTTGTGGAACAATAGAGGCAGGGATGCACAATCAAGATCAGGACTAGGAATCGATATAGTGGGTCGAATCGATGATGACGATTACTGCTTAGTTGTTACTAATCATCTGGAATCTGATAGGTTCTTCTCCAACCACACTAACTTTTATGAGGAGATATGTTTAGAAACTTCAGATGATCGAGATGATCTCTAAATCAAAGATGAACCACCAAAATTTGAAGAAAAAATCCATTCAACAATTGACAAGCTTAAAGAAATTAACCTCAGGACAGAAGAATATCCACTCCTGCATACATTAGTTCACTGTTGAATGAAGAAGAAACCAATGACTTAGTTAGGCTATTGATTGAGTTTAAGGATTTCTTTGCATGGAGATATGAAAAGATGCCTAAATTTTCTCTTGACGTAGCGGTCCACAAGTTAGTAATAGACCCTGATGCCAACCCTACCAAGCAAGTTCCTAGATGCATGCGATTAGAAATTGAACAACAGGTCATTTCTGAAGTCAAGAAATTGGTCGAAGCTGATTTCTTCAGGGAAGAAAAATACCTTACCTAGTTAGCCAGTGTCATACCAGTTAAGAAGAAGAATGGCCAAATTTGCATATGCGTCAATTTCAGTGACTTAAACAAAGCATGTCCTAAAGATGAGTTTCCTCTTTCTATACCAGAATTAATGGTGAACATTGCCTCATCTCATGTAGTATTCTCCTTCATTGATGGGTCATCTAGCTACAACCAAATCAAGATAGCCCCCGAGGATGAAACAAATATTATTTTTGAACCCCGATTGAAATTTATTATTATAAGGTCATGCCTTTCAGCCTTAAAAATGCTGGTGCTACATACCAACAGGCCATGACTTATATCTTCAACGAACTCGTCCGTCATCATGGTAAGTGCTATGTTGATGATTTAGTAGCCAAAAGTAAAGAAAAGGAAGACCACCTCTTTGACTTGAGAGTAGTTTTTGAGCAGTTAAGATAATATAACCTCAAAATGAACCCCCTAAAGTGTGCATTCGGAGTAGCTTCAGGGAAGTTCCTTAGATTTATTGTCCAACACTAGGGAATAAAGATAGATCCAGAAAAGATCAAAGCTATCTTAGAAATGCCACCTCCTAAAAGTCTAACTCAACTCAGATCTTTCCAAGGGCAGTTGGCATATCTAAGACTCTTTATCTCCAACCTATCGAGGAGATGCAAGCCATTTTCAGCACTTATCAAAAAGGATGCCAAGTTCAAGTGGGATGACAAGTGCTAGCATACCTTTGAGGATATCAAGCAGTATTTGGTAAAGCTGTCAGTTCTAGCAGCCCCTATCCCGAGTAGGCCACTCATCCTCTACACAACTGCATTGGATGACTCCCTTGTCACTTTGTTGGCATAAGCCAATGATAAAGGGAAGGAGAACGCTCTCTACTATCTTAATCATCGTCTGATCCCTACTGAAGCAACTACCCGCCTATTAAGAAATATTGCCTAGCTTTAATCTTTGCATCCCAAAAGCTACATCATTATATGCTTTCTCATAAGGTGAACTTGATTTCCAGAATCAATCCACTACAGTGTCTCATGATATGGCTGATGTTATCCAGATAGTTGATGCTTTGGTCCATGATTCTCTCACAGTTTGACATCACATTCATACCCCTCCGTGCGGTGAAAGGACAAGCACTAGTGAATTTCTTAGCAGCACACCCACTTCCTTCTGATTCTTTGCTTAGTGACAATCTCCTTGACGAACAATTCATGAACTTAGGGGAGATTGACAATCACCATTGGGAGATGTATTTTGATGGTGCGGCTTCCTTTCATAAAGGGGAAGCACCATGATCTTCTGTTTCAAGAAAGGCAGGGGTAGGAATAGTTCTCTTAACTCCATACCACGATATAATGAGATTCTCATATTATTTCTCCAATCCATGCACCAACAGAGTTGAGTATGAGGCTTTGATTGCTAATCTGGAGTTAGTCATCACAGTATTTGTCAAAAGTATCAACATCTATAGGGATTCTCAGTTGGTTATCAATCAGATTGTTGGGTCCTACAAGATTCTCAAACCCAAGCTTCATCATTACCACGTGTATACCATAACGTTGTTGGCCCAAATTCTTGAGGTCACCATCTACAAAGTCCTTCGAGGAGAGAACGCAGTGGCAGATGCTTTGGCCAAACTTGCTAAGGAATTGACATGTCTAGAAGATGAATCCATTCCAATAAGGGTCCAAAATAGACAAGCCCTATCCCTTATTGATGATGAACTCGTCGAGAGACTTTCTCTCGAAGGGGAGGTTGATGTTGCTAAAAAAGATGAGGAGCTAAATTAGATGCGGTCATTTATAGATTACTTGAACACTGGCAAACTACCATAAGAGAACTCACAAGCCCATCAGGTGAAACAGAGAGCCCTCTTCTATGCTCTTGTAGATGGCACCTTATACTGATGGTCTTTCAATCAAATGTGGTTACATTATTTAGACAAACATGAAACCTATAGAATCATGACTGAGGTACATTCAGGTCTATGCGGAGCGCATCAATTCGATTAGAAGATGAAAGCTAAGATCAAGAGACTAGGATACTACTGGCCTTCGATGATTACAGACTGCATGAATGTGTCTAAGAGATGCCATCAATGTCAGGTACACAGTGTGGTCCTACATCAACCACCCAACATTCTACACCCTACATTGGTCTTAGGGCCATTTGAGTGTTGGGATACCAGCATTGTGGGTCCTATCGATCCTCCTTTTTCCAAGGGTCATCGGTTCAACTTAGCTACCACCGACTACTTTTCCAAGTGGGCGGAGGCAACCCTACTCAAAGAGGTCATAGCTCAGCATGTGCTTCAATTTTTCAAAAACCATATCGTATATATGTTCGGGGTGCCTCGACGGATTATAATCGATAATGGTATTGCATTTGAAAGCACCAAAATCAACAGCTTTGCTAGAAGACATGGTATAGATTTGAAATACTCCACCATCTACTACCCCAGGAAAAATGGCTTAGCAGAAGCATTCAACAAAACTCTCATCTAGATACTAAAGAAGACATTAAACAATAACAAGCGACAGTGGCATGAATAGTTGGTTGAAGCTTTATGGGCATATTGCATCGTATACAGAACTCCAACTAGATCTATCCCGTTTTCCTTAATGTATGGGTCTGAAGCTGTTCTACCATTAGAAGTCCAACTCCTAAGGATAGCATTGGGTAGCAAAATCACAACAGAGCAGAATGCAAAGTTACGATTAGAAGAGCTCGAAGGTTTACAGGAGAGATGCCGACGGGCTTGTCAGAATCTCGAGTTATACAAGGATAAAATGATTCAATCTCACAACAAGCTGGTCTGCCCCAAAACTTTCCAAGTAGGAGAACTTGTTCTGGTTCTAAGGAGACCAATTGTTGCCAGTTGGAAGATGAGAGGCAAGTTTGAACCCACTTGGGAAGGCCCCTATGTGATTGAGAAGGCCTACTAGGAAGGATCTTATCAGCTTATTGATTATAAAGGGGAACACCTGATGCTTCCAATTAATGAGCTTTATTTGAAGAAATATTACCCATAAAAATATGTTTAAAAATAATTATCATCAAAAGAACAAAATTTCATTTCAATTCTTTGAGATCTTCTCTTCATTCGAAGTGTTATCTGCTTGTTTGTGAATCAGCCACGACGTGTTTAGGATAGGTGTAAGAGAACCCAAGAGGCATCCTATTTCAACTAGCATAATTGAGTTAGGTCTAAGAGAACCTAAGAGGCATCCTATTTCGACTAGCACAACTGAGTTAGGTGTAAGAGAACCCAAGCGGCATCCTTTTTAGTGGAACCGCAACTGCCACCCCTGACACTATTTCATCAAATTCCCCAACATGTTTAGGATAGATGTAAGAGAACTCGAGAGGCATCCTATTCCCCTTAACACAAGCACAAAAACAAACATATATCTTTTGTGTCAAGCTATTTTGATGTGAGAGCAAGTCCCTATAGCACTCACTCATTAGCTGCTCTAGGTCAGGCTGGCATACTACTTTGCTAGTCTATCACCCTAGTGGTCACTTGTTGGGCAGATGTGAGTCTCCATGCTTTCTTTTTGACTTGATCATTACAAACCAAAGAGCACCTTGTTAGTTTGTTAGACTTCACTGTGCAGCCAATAAGCTACCTTATGTTGATTTTTCTTAAGAAGATGTGAGTCACTGCGCTTTCTTCTTGAACTAGCCATCATGCACTTACAAGGTTGAGTATATTTAAGGCTTATGATAATCCCCCAGAGGCTCCTTTCCTCTTGACTATTTTTGAGTTGATATAAGTCCCCTAGTGGCATTCACTCGGTAGTCTCCCTAAGTCGGATAGCACCTATCAAGTCGAAAGCCGGACTATCCCAAGAATCAGTTTTGCAATAAGAGGATGTGAGTCCCCGAGCTTTTTTCCTAGGTTGATTATTGTAAATCAATGGGCACCTTATGTTGGTTGATGTTCGCTAGCTGATAGCGACTCACCTGGTGGATACACCACTCTTAATAGATGTGAGTCCTTGAGCTTTTTTCTTGAGTTGGCCACTGAATACTTATGCAAATTATCTTCTCCAGGGTTTTCCATAAAGCCCTTTATGGCCCCTTCCCCTACGGGCACTCTATTTGGATCACATCCTTTGTGACCCAATTTAGACACTACCCGGGTTTCTTCTGGATTGGATAGTCCCCCTTTCCTAGTAACCATCCCTGTGGTTGGAGAATCCTTCCAGCAAATGCACAGATTCTCCCTTGGTTCAATAAATCTGAGATAGGTCTAGGCTAATATATGCTCATTCTCAGTATGATCTCTCGCAAACCAACAAGGTCCATGATAAATAAGCATACAAATAAAATAAATTAATTAATTCACTCGTGGATTAGAAATTCAAGCCTCCAGTGGCACCTTTCCCAAGCAGACATCTTATCTTTAGTGTCGAGAACTCCTATAGAATTGCACGATTACTGAAATAATTCCCTTGGTCGGCACTCTCTCCATAGCCACCCTTAGGTTGGGTTCAATTTGTTTGCCAGAAATAGGTTACCCCGACAGTCATTTCACTTTGGAAGATGTAAGTCTACTACGCATTCTTTCTAGCATGACTGTCATAAATTGATGAGCAGCCCTAGGTTGAGTCGACATGTTACCTTGTTAATGTGTCACTCCAGTGGTCTCTTTATAATGGAAGATGTGAGTCCCCAAGCTTTCTTCCCTGAATCAGCTGTTGCAAACTGAAAGGCACCCCTTTGGTTGGATAGTTCTCCCCTCGGCCGGGATGCTACTCCATTTGGATTGGTAAATCTATGTTAGACCAAGTCCAACGTGAACCCTACTAAGTGCAGTCCATCGCAAACTAATGGGATCCATCAAAAATAATTAAATGAAATTAATCTTGACTATCTTTGAGTTGACTTAAGTCCCCCAGCGGTATTCACTCAATAGTCAGCCCTATGTTGGGTTTGATTTATTACATAAGCAACCAATCACCCTAACGGTCCCTTGTTCAGGAAGATGTGAGTCCCTGTGCTTTCTTCCCTGAATTAACCATTGTAAGCCGAAAGGAAACCCCTTTGGTCGGAGAGTCCTACTATGTGGCTAATTGCCTACTCCCTTTGGATTGGTAAATATGTGTTAGCTCAAGGCCAACATGGCCCCTACTCAGTGCAATCCATCATAAACTGATGGGATCCAACAAAAATAACTAAAAAAATGAAACTAATTTTGACTATTTTTGAGCTGATCTAAGTCCCCCAGCGGCATTCACTCAGTAGTCAGCCTTAGGTTGGGTTCGACTTGTTGTGTTACCAACTGATCACCCCAACAACTGATCCCTACTTTGGAAGATGTAAGTCTACTATGTTTTCTTCCTAGTACAGTTGCTGCACATCGAAAGGCAATCCCTTTGGTTGGATAGTTTTACCATGTGGTTGGTAGATACCCCTTTGGATCGGTAAATATGATGTAGATCAATGCCAACATGGCCCCTACTCACTGCAATCCATCACAAACCAACAGAATCCATTCAAAAATCCAAAAATCTAAAATCTAAAACAAACAAACTCAACCCTCCTCCCTGGTAGGATCAAACTAAACAAACAAAAAAAAATTCCATCTAACTTCCCCAGTGGAGTAAAATCTGAAACAAACAAATTCAACCTTCATCCCTAGTGGAGTCAAACAAATTCAATAAATCAAACCAATTCACTTCTCCTCAGTGAGATCCAAGTCTTTCTGGTTTCCCAGCGGATTTCACAACTTGTTTTCCCAGGTGGATGACTTGAACTTGCTCCCCTAGTGGAGAGTTCACATTTCCATCCCTAGAAAAATACCAAATCATAAATCAACAAATCAAAGCAAATTTATCCTCAGCGAGACTCAAATCAAATCAAGCCCTTCATCCCCCAGTGGATGACTTGAACCTCTTTCCCTAGTTGAAGGTTCATATACTCAATCCCTAACAGATTCCTCCTTCAGTCTCTTACGTCTTTGACATGAGTAGAGTCACATTGCACTAAGCTCTTGATTCCTTCTACACCTCAAATTGGGAGTAGATCATTTCTGTTAGTGCTTGTGAACATTCGATGTTGTTGATCATCTAGGTCAACACCAATACGTGAGGTATGCCCTGTCAGTCACACCGCACCTATTGGGCACCCTTTGTTGACCTTATTTTTAGAATGAGCTCTCAACCCATCCATCTTAGACATAGGACTCCTCTAAGACACTAAGAGTTCCTTATTCTTAAGATACTTCTAGTGATTAGGTGAACACTTAACCTAACCCTAGGGACTTAGAAGAGTTAGCTATAGAAATAGATTATGCCTTATGGGTGTTAGGAAAATTTGCCCACCCTATAACTTGAACCAAATCCTTGCTTCCTTGTTTTAAGTCCAACTTCAAATTCAAGACAACCTCAAATCATAATCAACTTCAACTCCAAACCAACTTCAAATTCAAGCCAACCTCAAATCATAATCAACCTTAACTCCAAACCAATTTCAAGCTCAAACCAATTACGAATCAAATCTCAAATCAATTCCAACTTAATTGATTTTCTCAAACCTTAAATCATTTCCAATGGATTTTCTCAAATCAACTTCAATTCCAAAGCAAACCTTAAATCAATTCCAATGGATTTTCTCAAATCATGAATCAATTTTAAATGATTGAAACTCATGATTGAATTCCAAATTCTAAAATCTTTTCTATGTCACTTTGATTCCATCTTATGGACTTAGCTCAAATCAAATCCAAATCAATTTAGATTTAAGAGATTTTCTCATAACCCATTTGTATTTTCATTTATATTCATAAATATAAATGAAATATAAATTCAAATAACCAAAACTAAATTCAACTGCCAAATTCCAATAAAACCAACTTCAATCTTTTTCAATCAACCAAACCAATATTCAAACTCAACTCAAAAAAACTATATTCATTTTGATTTGAAATGAATCAAAACTCATTTGACTCCAAATCACTTGCAAATGGATTTATATTTCAATCATAAGTCTATATGTGAGTCCAACCTAATTGAATCAAGCTTTAATCAAGTCAATTAACCCATTTAAGCTCACTTGACCCAAAGTGACCTAAAGTATCCTTTTTGAGCCAAATTTTAATCCTACCCAAATTAGATTGAACTAAGCTCACCTAAGCCTCACATTATGAGCAACAATCATCATGAGATGATCAATCACTCAAATTGGGTCAAACCTAAGGGTTGACCAAGTCAACACTTAGCCAAAATGAAACCTAAACTAGCCATAATCCACCATAGGCCAAATTGAATGAATCCATTGATCAAAACCAATTCATGATCAAGGATTGAACATGACCAAGTCATCATTTGAGCCAAACCTAGCCCAATTGGCCACTTGACCCTAGTTGACCCAATTTGACCTAAAAAATCAAAATGTGTCAAATCTTGATCTAAGCCAAATTGATTGTAACCAATGGGTCAAATTCACTCTAAACTACTTATTTAACTTAACCAAAGCCTCAATTGGCCAACTAGACCCAACCTAACCCAATTGACCATAAACCCAACTTGACCTAAAAGGTCAAATTGAGCCAAAATCAAATCAAACCAAAATTAATTTAAACTAAAGCTTGAAAAATATTTTAAATGATCAACCAAACCTAAACCAACCCATGAATTAACCCAACTAGGTCAAATGGGCCAAATTGGTCAACTTGACCCATTTGACCTAAATGAAATCAAATGAACCAAAACCAAATATAAAGCAAATTAAACCAAATCAATGATGTCAACACATTTCAAACGATCATATGAACTTAACGCAACCCTTGGTTTAACCCAATTTGACCAATTGGTCAACTTGACCCAAGTCGACCCATTTTGACCTAAATGGGTCAACATGAGCCAAATGACATCAAATCAACTCAAAATTCTTTGATTTGGCCCAACCCAATTTCAAACTACTCTAAATCTGCCTAAAGAGAAATCAAAGCCAAATGACCATTTTACCCCTAGGTCAAGGGGTAACCCATGGCCACTTGGCACCCTCTTAGTGGACCAAGTGAACACTAATGAGTGTGGTGCATATGACCCAATGGGTTTGGGCCAGCCAAACCCAATCCAAGGCCAAAACCAACCACCCCACTCAAAATGAGCACATAAGATCACCTCCCACACCTCATTTAACACATGGAAACTCCTCCACTCCCCTCCTCTACCAAAACTGAATCACATGACACTGAAAACGGTCTAATAAACCAATTCTATGTGATCAATTTGATCAAAATGGCAAAGACAAGGTCAACCATCCGATCCATGTAGAGGAGATATATCTCCCCTCCCCCCCCCCATCATTCACACTCGATTGAGCTTTAGGAACCCAGAGCAACCTTCTCCAAGCTTCCTCAAGCATTTCCCATTTCTTCTTTCTCGATTTTCTCAAGCCGAAAATAAGTGAGGTAGGAAGAAATTCCAACTTAGCCAATTCACAACCAAATCCAAATTGCTCTTACAAGCACCATCAGAGGACTCAATCAAGCTCACCCAAATCAAATTCCAAGCAATCAAGCCACGGGAAGGGAGAGTTTGATCAAAGCTGCAAGCACTTGAAGCTCATCTTGGCAAATAGGAGGATCCACTTGATCTCAGGTCTTCAAACCTTCAAAAGGACTTCATCTCCACTAGACGAAGCTACCTCAACATTTGGGAGTGCCGGTGATAGCCTCCGGTGAGGTATGAACCAAAACCAAGCTTAGGCTAGATTTTCTTTGGTCCTTTGTGAAGAGAAGTGTGATCTCAATGGAAATTGACCATTGGATGTCTTCCTTATTGCTTCTTAATGGTGTGTGGTCAATCCCTACTCAAGTGAGCTCGGATCAAGCCATGGAGGATAGACGGTTGCCATCTCCTGCAGGTGAGAGCAAGGATGAATCATGAACCATCCATCCCGCGTGTTTTGGATGGACGATCTTGATTAAATGATCTAGATCCACTATTTAATCATTTAGAAACCACGAGATCGATCTTGACCTTCTGATCTTTGATCAGACAGTCTACGGAGAAAACACGTAGTGCCGATAGTTGATGCGGCATTTGATTTGACTACTTAAATAACCAATCCCTTCGCGCCATGTGGAAAACGTGCACTGCGTCAATAGTCCACATGGCACCGATGGGATTGGTTATATAATTAGGGATTATTTAATTATTCTTAATCACTAAAACTTCAAAAATGCATAACTAAATGTAGAAAAATTAAAAAAATATGAATGAGGGCTCATTTTAAAGAAAATTTAGTGAGGAATAATATAAATTGATTTTGAGGAGTGGTTTTTTTTTTAATTTTGGTTTCTTTGAAAACTTCATAACCCTAATTACTCTCTAAGGACTTCATTAATTAATTCCAAACTTCTTAGGTATGTTTTGGGGGAAGACCTCTACCTCCCCTAATTTTCTTAGAATTTATTATTGGGTTAATTAGGAAAATCAATTAATGAATCCCTAATCACTCTCTTAATATAATCAATGGTAATTAAGCATGTGAATAGTGATTTAATGACTTAATTAAGATAATTAAATATTATTTAGGTGGTTAGGAGGTTTATGGAATAATTTTGGGGTATTTTCCCTAAATTATTCCCTAAACCCCCTTCTTTCCTAAATCCAAACCTAATTAAGGATACCAATAATCTTTTTAATTAGCTTAATTAAATTTTTAGAATCAATCTGAACTTAATCAATCCTTTGCTAGGTAGATACTTAGGTGTTCAATAACCTAAGTAAGCTTAAAGAAATCATTTCCAGCTCACATGTGTGGGAAGGTTATGAAAGTACTTAATTAAACCCTTTAGCTTAATTAATCAATAATTATGAGTCAATTGCATTAAGCCCTTTCTTTCTTAGGGTGCATTGCTGATTTAAATTCAATGGGGTTGCATATTATATGTTGGCTCATAACTATTAGGTTAATTATGTTAAGGAGGTGTAGGTAAGGGGTAATTAATGAACTTAATTCACACCTTAACCTAAACAAAACATAAAATCCACCTAATGGTTCTAAAAATTAAACTAAAACAACACACACATGTGGGAGATGGGTTAGGACCAGCAAACTATTTTGCATTCCCTAAAATCAAATCAAACTTAAAATTAAAACAAATTTCTTTAAACAACTTTGATTCACTTTAAATGATCTTATTCTATAAGATTTTCTTTAGTAATTAATTAAGATGAATGAAATTACAAGCTTACATCACTTTATTTCTTTCCTAGCATGTTAAATGTTGTTTGTCATATGAAATCATGAATTCATGTATTTTGAAAAATCAAATAAAAATGAAATGTTTCCTTTATGTCAAATTGCATGTTTTGGCTAAAGTAAGAATATGAATGATTATTATCACTATTAAATCCAAAATTATTTTCAAAACCTATAAATCAAACATTACAAATGAAGGGTATGCTGCTTATAATTACTTATAAGCTTGCATGTGAGTATAATATAGATATGCATTATGTGACTTTTTCTTCTCTTCTCTTTTAATATAGTTTTGAATAGGATTTGCAAAGTGTATAGTTCATTTGAAAAGAACACAACACTTGCTTAAATCCATTCCTATTCATTCCTATGTTATCATTTAAGAAGGATCTTCACATTTGCACATGTAAATTAAACCACCAAAATTAAACAAATAAATACAAACCTTTTGCATGATTCTTTTTCCATTCATTTTTTTTGTACATGCACATGTATTTAAGAAAAGTGATATATTAGTCTGGACATCTCGAGATTGCGAGACTTTAAGTAGCCCCAAGTAGGTCTTGTACCTTACACTCCTGGTGTAGAAAATTATAGCGTCGTACTCACTTATGTCTTTCATACATGTAAGTGTGCATTTGATTAATGGAAAAAAGAATCCTTCTCTTTTCTACTTAACAAAATCATGCATCATAAAATATCCAAATTTCCTTAAGCAACATCTCTTAGCATTCATCATCAAGGTGTGCTAACACTTCCATTTGCATGTATAGATATACTTAGGATTCATCCAAATGCATATTACACATGTTAGAAAGAAATAAAATGTTGTGTGTTTTGTTATAGTAATTCACTTTAATTAATCTTAAAATATCTTTCTTGTTGGATAGGTTTGTTTAAAGTCCATCTAAACTTAAGATTAATTAAAACACATAATAAAAAAATTCACTAAACAAAAATCACTATTGAATCTACCTTAGAAATTACTTAAGGTAGGGAGGAAAGAGAAGTTCTCCTCTCTTTTTCTCTCTTTATAATACTTAGTATTTAAGTGTAGGTTCATTCAAACTAAATCAAACCATTCAAATAAAATCAATCAAATCAACTAAATCACTTAAATGAAACCACCCTTTAAGTTGAATCATCCATGCTTAGAAAACTCTAACCTTAAATCCTAGCTAAACATACCACACAAACCTTATATGGCACACACATTAGGCTAAGTGACCACTTCTAGTCATATGTTAGGGTGGTGCATGGTTTGATATTATTTTTTATTTTATGATGTAATATTTTAGTTTGGATGCTATGGTGCATGTGCGTAAACTAAATGGTAGGATGAACAGAGTTTAATCATTATTTTTCACAGAAGATTGTGCTTAAGGGGCGTTGTAATAAAAATAATAAATGCTTTTGCTATGCAGGTTGCTTATACCCCTAAGCATAATCCAAATTAGACCAAGTGGACTTGGTTACCCATGTGTGGGGTGTTAAGTCCAATATATTCATATACATGCTAGGGATTGTGTGATTTGTTTAGCTAATCTCTGTTTTACAGGTTTTAGTTAGATTTACTTTTCCCATTTGTATGTAATTTTATAATTAAGATTTGTAATGAATGTTATGGGGGATGAGGATGAACATTGGTCATAAGAATATGTCTTATGTACCATTTGGAACCTTTGGAGCAATCACCTTCCAACCAACTAAAAGAAGAAAGAAGAAAGAAGAAAGATGAAAGAAGAAAAGAAGAAATGAAGAATGAAGAATAAAGACCCCCATAACATGAATTCATCTTGATTGTAATTAATTCATCTGTAATCCGAGTTGTATAAGGGTAGAGGTCGGCTACCTAATTTTCTTTTCGGGTTTGTGTGGTGGAGCCCGACCACAAATAGCCTTTTATTCTTTTTGTGCTAGCTTTATAAATTATTTGATATTTGTTTAGCTTGTGCATTAAGATAGCATGCTTTTCTAGCTTCTTCTTTGCTTTGATGAATGGTTTGGATGCGATCACGCTCTTAGGAAAAAATAAATTTTCTATCGAATTAATCAACTTAGAATTAAAAATTAATAGCTTATAACCTCACCTAAAGCCTAGGTTATAAAAATCAAGATAAAAGATTTAGCAACCCCTTAGCTGGATGTTGTATGTTCTCACATCATGCAAAAAAAAAAATATCTTATTCCACTCTTATTTTGGAGGGCTTTCACCTGTGCTAGAGAACTTGGCTTGAGCTTTGAGAGCCATGGTGGAAACACACCTCCTTTCTTGCTGATTTTGGCCCATAATCAAATTTTTCATGCATCAGGCATATGAACCCTATAAGCTTGTGTCAAATCAATTGTCCAAAAATAAAAATAAAATGTAACAAAATTTGTATTAGATTTAAGTCATTAAATCATGCTCTACATAATCTAGTCTCTTAGGGAGTGTGTTTGAGGACTTAGTCTCTTTTTAAAAAAATAACAACATAGCTATCTTGCAAAAGCATAAGACTTGCCTACATGTATTTAAAATTGTAGGAGGAGTTAGTTGGCAGCCACCCCCAAGCGGTTGTAAGTCCAAACAGTTGGGTGGTTTATCCTCTGTTGTGGAGGTAAATCATATACTCATTTTTTTCCTTAGATTTAAGTCATTCTTTGGCCTTTGCCAAAGCTTCCTAGATTTTAGGTTCAAAGGTCATTGCTTACTTTGCGGGCTACGAGCATAAATCTTCACTTCTTAAGCATTTCCATGATCTTGTGTTATGGAATTATAAGTCCTAGATTTCTATTAAAAATTCAACTCAAATAAATAAATCACTTCAATTTTAAAACATAAAAGCCCACAGATAGTTTGAGATGCTACTAGTTTCTAGCAGCAAGTTAGCATCCCCTACTTATCTTCCTTTGGCTACGATAATAACTCCCTCCTTTTGATCAATCACATTTGATCCTCTAAAATAAATCAAATGATTGATAGTCCTATCTTTAAAATCTTTGGAGACAACGATCATTTACCTTAATCAAGAGTATTCTTAAGAAATCTCATTCCTTAAGATCTAATTAACTATGGGGGCTTTCCTCTATAGGGAACTTAACGAACCCAATTTAAAATAAACCTTGCTTTACTTTTTCATGTAAAGTAGGGGAAGAATCTCTGGAATATACAAAGACCCATAGTCCTTAGGAGTCCTTATTAGGTGATTAGGTCCATTGTAGAGTGGTGACTTCTATCTTTCGAGATAGTACACATTTCCTCAATGTCGTACCCGATCACCTTAATAAGAACATCTATGGATTTACGTGGTATCCCAAATCAAGCTGATTATATTTTTATTTTCATTTATCCTTTCAAAAAGAGATAGATGAAAATGAGAATAATTTCACCACAATCTCATAGCACTAATCCTAATCCCTATTGAAAAATTATATTTTTTTATGAAAAGTAAATCTAACTACACCTACAAAATAGATGTTAGATAAACATACATACGTAACCAAGCAATTATATTTCATAATTTGAACTTAGCACCCTACACATGAGTAACCAAGTCTACCTGTTCTAATATGGATTATGCTTAGGAGAATAAGCGTCTTGCAAGTACAACATTTATATTTATTTTCAAGAACCCCTTAAGCACAATCCCATGTAGAAAATAATATTAAGCTATCAATGGTCTAACATCTAGTCTATGATCCATATTCCTAACATCTAGTTTAAAATATTATATCACAAAATAAAAGGCATCATCATCATTACATACGCCATTCTAACTTTAGGTTAGAAGTGGTGACTTAGCATTCTAATGTGTGTGTTTAGGCTTATTGTGGTATGTCTTAGCTAGGCTTTTGAATTAAGATTGTCTAAAGTTTGAGATTTAATTTAATAGGATGGATGGTTTCATTTTAAGTTATTTAGAAGTTTGTAAATTTTAATTTGTATTTTGTTTTATTTCATTTGATATACACTTAGCACCTAAGTGTTGTAAAGAGAAAAAGGAGGCTTAACCTCCTTCATCCCTACTTTAGGTATTTTCTAAAAGCACATTTTTATGATTTAATTTTCTTTAGTGAATGATTTATTAAATATTTTATTAATCCTTAGTTTGGGTTAATCTAAAAGAATCCTATCCAACATGAAAGGAATCTTAAGACTAATGTGATTGAATTACCATCACATAGAATATGTTACATTATTCCTTTTCATCACCCATAACATGCATATGATTTAACACTTAGTGTATCTATACATGTAATATATTTTGACATACTTCAATGATTATGGATGCATACATTTTGGTCTAAAAGGGGACTTTTATTTATTTTTAATAAAATACATACACATGTATAAAATATGTAAGCAAGTACGTGTCATTATTTAAACCAGAGAAGTGAGATAATCAAATGACCTTCTTTTGGCTACTTAAAGCCTCGTATTTTTGAGATGTCTAAACTATATACTTGATATCTTAAATACATATGAATGTATACACAGCTATAAGAATGAAAACATTCAAAGATTGTATCTTTGGTTGAATTGTTTATACATGTAAAGTAAAGTTATATCCAAATTCTAGTACAAATATATATATAGGAATGAAATTAAATAAGTATGTGTCTTTGTTAACCAGAGAAGTGAGATAATCAAATAATCTCTTTAAAGCTACTTAAAGTCTCATATTCCTGGGATGTTCATACTATGTACTTATTATCATTCAAACATATGTGAACCCATACATAAATATAGGAAAGAAAGTAATACCTTAACATGCTTGAGCTATAAATACATGCAAATCCTATATATTTCATAGCTAATATCACTCTAATTGTTATTATCAATTTATAACTTTTAAAAATAATTTTGAGATTTATTAGTGATAATATACACACATATAATAAGATTAAGCCACATGCAACTTGACATAAATAAATTCATTTGATTATTTGATTTTGAAAATAAGAATGCAAGATACCACATGACATACAATATTTATGGTGATTGAAATGGAATAACCAAATATTTTTCACATGATTCACTCAATTACACTAATTCATAAGGATAATCAGATTAAATAAAAATATTTAAAGAAAACTAAAACTTCTTATTAATTTTGGACATGGATTTTAGTTGAAATTAAAGATGAGAAAACATTTATTATTTTTTTTATCCCATCTCATGTTGATGATTTAATATGTTTAAGGAGAAGTAATTAGATGGATTTTATGGATTTATTAAGTTAGAATCATTAAGCAATTTATTTAATTATCATTTCTTATGCTTCTTTAATTTAACTAATGACTTATTCATGAGCCTCAAATGATATGCAAATGAAAAATTAAAATTGCAATTCTCCTAAAGGACCTAATGAAATAGGCTCATGCTTAAGTGCTAATTAGATTAGAGAATCTAATTAAGTACTTTTATGATTTTTTCACACCCATAGGTTAATCATAATTTTCTTAAGGGTCTTTATATTATTGAGCACATAAAGAAGAGCCCTTGATTTGAATGTTAACTATCTGATTTAATTACCAATTCAATTTGATTAATTTTTGTCAATAATTTTTTAATTAATTTTTGAATTAAGTCATACATCAATTAACCCTCTTTACTGAAATGAATTTGGGAGGGTAATTAGGAAAGAAGCCCAATCCCTCTTACTCATTATCTCACTATTAATCAGTGATTAATGAAGTCTAATTAATCAATTTTTACTATTTAGAATTTTAAAAAACATTAAATAACTTAATGAGGGTAATTAAGATTTGAATTTCAAATTCTCTTAATTACCTAGCTAATAAATACCAAAAAAAAATCATGGGAGGCTGGGGTCATTCCATTACATCAACATGTCAAGTTTGGAATAAATTTCCCAAGCAATTAGGGCTTAATTAAGCTAATTAAGGAAACATTCAAACCCTAATTAAGTTCTATTCACTATTCAAAACTTAATAAAATTATTTTTAATAAAATCTCCTCTATTTAGCCTTTCCAAAATGGGTTTATTTGTAATTTTTTTATTTTTCAATAATTAGTTATGATTTTAGGAAGTTTCAATGCAATTAAACATGTTTTAAGCCTTAATTAATCCCTAATCATGTTGGCGCCATGCAGGAGCTGACGTGGCAGTGGTTTCCACTCGACACCATCGGATTGGCCACTAAAATGATCTGACACAACAAATAAGTCGATGTAGACACGCTCCCCCACCATTCGTGAGTACAGAGAGAAAAGTACAAGTAGAAAAGTATGAGAGTCTGAGAATACAGAGTATAGAGAGTTCAAAGAGTATAGAGAGTACAAAGGGTACATAGAGTATAGAGAGTATAGAGAGTACAGAGAGTACAGAGGGTACAGAGAGGATAAAGAGGGTTCACATGCAAAACTGCTCAGAAAACTCACAAAAAATCAACCCAAGAGCATCCAAAACTGCCAAGGCAAATTGAAGAAAAATAGATGAAACACTCTGTATACTCCCAGGAGAGTACAAAGAGTATAGATGAAATACATCCTAGTAAAGCATTCCAGTGTCAACCAAATTGCTACAGGTGTTCTCTGCTAATAATAAAAGATCCAAACTACCCAAGGATATTGAAAAAAAAATAAAAGAAATACCCTGTACAATTATTTCCTACTTATCAAACTTTAAATGTACAGTTCTTAACTTGGCTTTTGCATTCCCAAACAAAAGATATCGTAAGCAAACTCAGCCCTAAAGTAATTCATCTTCTTCGGCCAATCTTAGTGGTCAACTTAGTTAAGTGGGGATTTCCTAATTGCTACCTCCATGTACTTGCAGACAAACATCCCGCAATCAATAATATTATCTTGGACTGGCAGCCCACTCACCATTTCGATTGGCCATTTTGTGAGATCGCTCATAACACATCTTCAACAAGTAATTTGATCAAAAGTAAGAAGTATACCATAAGGGGTCCAAAAAAAATAGTTTACGGAAACCAAATTGGAAACAACTGTTACAATCTTAGGAAGAATGGCCTTATGGGTTGATTTTGGTAATGAGTCATAAAAATACCAAGCCCCTAGCTTAATATGCCCAATCAGGACTGTCTAGTGCTGATTATATATAATTAGAAGTAAGAGTAGCTTAGCCCTTGACACACTGTCTGCAGTGACATGCTGGATGAACAATTTGCTTTCCTTGTGTAGGCCATATTTCACATAGCTATATAAGAAAAGAAGAGAATGTTTATAAATTATAGTTTCCATCTATACAAACAAGGATTGAATCGTAATACACTGCATATCTGTGGGGTAACTTACCCAATGCAAGCATGAGATGTACAAATAGGGGACATACAGCCCCGGATAGAGTGAGTACTCACCAATAAGAAGGAAGGCATCGGGCATCTCAAGAGATATCGACCGTCAACTCATCGACCGCCTCGCAATAATTATATTCTCGCCGCAATTGTATCACCACAAGTGAGAAATATTTTAAAGCGAGCTTAATTAAATGAATAAGTTATTTTATGTATGAATGAGTTGATTGAAGATTGACTTACTTGTCCTTGAATCGGGAGCACGACGTGTCAATAAAATGGAGCATCGGCTTAAGCAAAATAGCTTTGGATGAGAAGTCAATAAAATGATGTGCCTCTGCTGGCTACAATGAAATTACTGATGATAATAGTTAGTGATTAAGAGCTAGATTCACTATGAATTAAGGATCGATCTACTGAGATGATGCATACCTCTAACTGATGCTCTTCCACTATAACGATAACAGTCTGTGGGTCATCGACCTTTATTGGCTCATCTTTGCGAACCTATAAAAAATTTAGTGAAATCTATTTCTATTATCTCAAATTTAAAAGAAAGTAACTTAATACCTCTCGGCTCTTGAGTGAGGCCACCACATCACTTATTCTTGCTCGTGACTTCAAGTGTGTGTGAAGGGGAACAAACAGCCTTTCCTCTTTCTTATCTCCGAGCCTTCACACGATGCTCAATCGCCGATTAAAGGCTTGAGCATCTTCATGTGCAGGGAGGCCTCCACAGTTCCCCATGGTGGACTCAACAGAGGCTTCCCTAGTGGAGGATACCTCAGGGGCTTCCCAAGTGGAAGTATCCACAGGGGCAATAGCTGTAGTTGCCTCCACAGGAGACTCCCCTGTGCTAGCCTCCACAGGGGAAGCTCCTCTGGTAGCCTCTATAGGTGCTGCCCCTATGACTGCCTCCTCAAGAGTTCCCCCTGTGGTGACCTTCACAGGAGCTTCCCCCACAATAGGGATGGTAGGACCCCGCTGCCCAGTAAGAACTTCCTCGATAACAGTAACCCACAAATCAATCTCATCCATTCGCCACATTGTTGCTTGAAAGATAAGATATCTTTCAAGTCCCTAAAAAACTGCAAGTATCCTCTCCACAAAGCCTTACGGGAGGCGCTAGATACACTGGATGGGGGAGAATATCGAGGAGAGACATATGAAGATTTAGTGGGGGCTGAACTCAGTGGATTTAGAATGGGATTGCTATCGAACTCAACATGTATTGCATGTTGGGCAGGGGAAAATGATTCAAGGAGCCAGGTCTCCTCTTCTGATATATCCTCGAATGAAAGGCAGACCTATGTTAAACCGATAAGAAAATATGATGACTATAGTATAAATAAATACATTCTTATATGAACTAAGTGATATTATTATATGTCACCTAGTGTCCTCCTAAACCAGTGAAGGCTTCATCTGAAACTTTATTTTCTACCATCGCAAAGATAATATTTTTGCAAATGGAGATGGCCTCATGATACTTATGTGCTCAGCGGCCCAGATCTACAATTAATATTTTTATAAGTTAACTTCAATGCATCAAATAATACATAACTGAAGATATAAAACATATCATAAGAAGAGTGACAAAGCCACTCATGTACCCGGGTGTTTTCTAGGTATGAATCTTTGATATAATACCATCAAATTGTGAAACTAGGAAGGCCCAAATCGCCGCTTGTATTCACAAATTTATCTATGTCATCGTAGCAATCAATTCGATACCACCATATAGTTGTGATATACAAAAAAAATATTTGACAAGTAGAACACGATGTACAACTACAAAACGTACGTAATGAGCTATCAGCATGCTCAAGATCTTATATAATCCCGAACTACACGGGGGGATCGCCATAAGACCTTCTCCCTCTGTTTGGCATCCCTACAATATCAGAACTTCATCTGGGGTGAAAGGAATGCACCCCACCGAAAGAAAGCTTGCTTCTATCTCCCGAAGAGCGATTGAGGTAATGGCTATTGAGTCGAATTGTGGAGTCTAATGAATTGATGATGAAGCCTCTTTAAAATGTCAATGACTTCATCAAATCGTCTAATATTATCAAACACCGCTCTAATCTGGTAGGATCTCAAGTTATCCTTTTCCCAGACATAGAAAACTTTAAAATGAAAAGTTAGTTAATGAAAGTACAGATGCAAATCACCCATAAGAAACAATCAATCAGCCTCCAAATTATTCCCAATTGATTTGTAATAAACATATTTCCTTCAAACAGACCAAAAAAACTGGAAAAAATGGCCTAATCGTCTGTACTCTCAAGAGAATATAAAGAGTACAGATGCAAAATAATACTAAAAAAATTAACCAAATAGAGAGTACAGCTAAAAAATCAACCAAATAGCCTCCAAATTATTCCTGATTGATTGTAATGAACATATTTCCTCTAAACAGGCCAAAGAAACAGGAAAAAATGACCAAAATATTCTGTACTCTCATGAGAGTACAGAGATTACAGATAAAAATCATCCAAACAGAGAGTACAGATGCAAAATAATACTAAAAAAACTAACCAAACAGCCTTCAAATTATTCATAATGGATTGTAATGAACATATTTCCTCCAAACAGGCTAAAGAAACTGGAAAAAAATGACCAAAATACTTTGTACTCTCATGAGAGTATAAAGAGTACAGATGCAGAAATCCCCCAGAAATCATCCAAACATCCCTCCAAATTACTTCTAATGGAATGTAATGAACATATTTCCTCCAAACAGGCCAAAGAAACTAGAAAAAATTGGCCAAAATTGTCTGTATTCTCAAGAGAGTACAGAGAGTACATATGCAAAATAACACTAAAAAATTAACTAATCAACCTCCAAATTGTTCCTAATGGATTGTAATGAACATATTTCCTCCAAACAGGCCAAAGAAACAGGAAAAAAATGACCAAAACGCTCTGTACTCTCATGAGTACAAATGCAAAAATCCCCTAGAAGTCATCCAAACAGTCACTAAATTGCTTCCACTAGAATGTAATGAACATAATCTGAAAAACCAAGCTAAAGAAACTGAAAAAAATGTCCACAAAATTATTTGTACTCTCAAGAGAGCACATAGAGTACATATGCAAAATAATACTAAAAAACCAACCAAACAAATTGCGATGGATTGTAGAATGAACATTTCCTCCAAACAGCCAAAGAAATAGGAAAAAATGATCAAATGCTCAGATTCTCACGAGAGTACGAGAGTAATAAAATTTCCCAGAAACCATCCAAACGAGAGTAGATGCAAAATAATACTAAAACCAACCAATCACCTCCAAATTATTTCTAATGGATTGTAATGAACATATTTCTAGAACATGCCAAAAAGAAATGTAAAAAAAATAAAATACTGTACTCTGAGAGCAGGATGCAAAAATAACCTTATGCATAATTGCATAAAACATTAGAGATTAATTCATCCATTAAATAAAATACATAATTCATCGCGAAGAGAAGTTTGAGAGTACAACCATTCATCTTTCAAGTTGTCTTATAATAGCTTCTACTAAGACATCAAAATAGACTGGCAATGCTTCATAATAATTAAAACAAAAGAGATCTTCACTGCTACAATAAATAGGATTGGCAACATAAACAACAATACAATTTTATTTTCTGATAATTATCATTGTTCTTGCATGTTAAGTCTTCGTAAGCATCCCTACCAACGTATATAGTGCCACTTGTAGCTTCTTCAAATTGATCAATCCATCTAAAGTGCAATCACCTTCGATTTAATTTCGCAGACATAGATAAAATCTTCTTCCATGATTCCTGGCTCAAAAGCAAGTAAATTCCAAACATAATAAATTGCATTTGTAATAGATTCTACGGTTACTGATGCTTCTTCACACCGACAAGTTAGTTGAACTCATTTTTCGGAGAATATATAGCCTTTTAAATTAAACGACATATGCAAAATAGAAACATTTGAAATAAATCATATTCTATTTTCAAGATCTTCATATCAAACTAGATTATTAAAACAAACAAAATCACATCCTACAAACCTCATTACTCCATCCCAAATACTTTAAAAATTGCAGGTGTTAATTTTCTGAAGTTTTAGTTAATGAAGGATTCTAACTTTCAAACGACAATTCTTTTTCCCTTTTTTTTTAAGTTTTTGTGAATACAACAGATGGATATCGAACTAAGTAAAAGATAAAAAAAAAAAGAAACAAGAAAACAAGAACCAAGTGCTAAATTCTGACATTTAAACCATATATTGATTCTTAAATCATATATTGACAAAAAATATCAATATTTTCCTCGAATAAATATCATGTATCAGTCATATAACAACAGATTTAATATACATTTAAGATTTGAGCACAACTTTCTAAAGGTTTTCATATTTGGCAATTTCTAACCTTATATTAATGAAAATCTTATATTGATTCCTTAACTTTCTAAATATTTGGGTGGTTTCTGTCTCATGTTTGGCAGTTTCTGATCATCTCTGGCCTATAATAATGTTACATTAGCTACAGTTTTTTTTTCTTGAAATCGAGTGTTTAGTTGGTAGATAAGGATTTCACAAAAGTTCAACAAGCATACACAATTTCACATAATAACCTACGCCACACGCAGGATCTATAAGGCAGAAATTTCAGCTTGTGCAAGTCTCTGCAATCAAATAACAGAGAAGTGAGATAGAAAGCACCAAATTTCTCAAAATAAATGTAAGGCTCTACAATCAAATTGCGACACACCTCAATATCAAATAATATGTTGGAAAGGATACCTAAAAATAGTAGGGCAGACGAGCTGTGCGACGAGCATGTCGATCGGCTTAGGAAATGATAAGTGCAGGTACAAAAATACGAGATTTCCGTATAGGTGGGATGAACGAAGTGGGAGTGCACGTTCTTCCGCTTCGCATTCGTTTCTGGTAGATCACGAACAAGAAGAACCGCAACTAGCAAGCGCGGATCAATGGCGAAGAGGAACAGCGATGAGCTAGCGAAGAAACGAGATGGAGCTGAACGCACGTTTTAACGACACTTTGAATTCCTCTTTTTGGGCTTACTGCGAGGACACAGAATATTTGGAACACTAATACGCACACATCACTGACTACATTCTATGGCTCCTTTTCTAGAAGTGTTGAAATTGCACTTTCATACGCCATTTTATATTAGAGGAAAATAATAAAACATATAATAAGGCATATATAGTAGTTTTTTATAGTTGTACCTATAAATATGATAATGTTCATCCACATATGTGTGCCATAGTGTGCGTAGTTTAGTCTCAATGAAGACTATTGCATGTATACAAGGTAGTCCATTGATTTATCAAAATCCACAACTAAACTCCATTTTATTAGTGTCAACTTTGTGCCATTCAGTATTGCCTTTTCAACCTTAGTTGTTGTTGATTGTCTAATAATGATTTTTTTTTTCTAGTTGTTATTTCTCTAATATATTTCTTAACGTGAGGTATTAGCTGCCCCCTTTTAAGTACATGCGTTCAACTTCCTTTGTGCACGTAGTTCCATGAGTATGCATCTTATCATATCAATCAAATCTACAACACATTTACATCTGGCTTTTTCAATCCAAGAATTGAATGATTTTGACATACTATTTGTATTGTAATAATTTCTAATTTTAGTTTAAAAAAAAAAGCCTTATACCACTTGAATGAAAATGAGGGCAAGTAAAAGTGTACTTCTAGACTAATGTTGAATATCTCATTTAATTTAACATTAAATTCATGTTTACTATATGCATTAGCAGTTATTCATACCAAGCATTGGAGTTTGTATTTGTCATCAAAATGAAAAAGTTTTCTCATATTTTTTTCATAAATGTCGCATACAGACCCTGTGCTCCGCATTTGAAAATACACTTCTTATGACTTCACTAAGGCCTTTCTCCATATTTGATACAAAAGTCAAATGCTCAATCTCACAATCTAATATTTATTGTCAATTTCTCATAAACCATACCCAGTAGCTTTTTGACTCTGATTCAACCACCACAAAAGTAATGGTAAAAAGCCCATGATTGTCACCCAAATAATTTGCAGAAAGAAGTACTCCTAAGTATTTTGATTTTAGGTGACAAATATATGCTCCAGCCTACACCCGATAATGAAATCATCACTATAAATCTAGAAGCTAACATAAAGCCTTCTAAAAGAATTATCATGAATATCATATAGATATGTTATGTGTGAACTTGAGTATCTATTGATAAGCTTTGATCTTAATATAGGTATCCAGCTATAGTTATCTTCTATTGATCAAAATAAAGTCTCCCTTGTTCTCTTGATTGCCACAATTTCATGCAAGGCAATGATAACTCATATACATTTTCTAAGTTATTATTGAAGTGCTTTGGAGTAATATCTGAGTTCTCCTTTAGAATATATTTTATTTGATGAGTAACCCAAGTTGTTGTTGCTTGTTTGTTTCCTGCTCTATTCACTCAAGGGCACATATGTGTGGTATTTAATTTTCTCACCTTAAAGGAATGCTCATTTGAACATAATAATGCACACACTCTCCATGAACATCCTTGATATGAACAAGTAGATGTAGCTCTAATTTTACCACTAGCTTTTATCTTCTAAGTAAAGCTGTTCAAAATGACATTAGTACAAAGAACTTATTTGAACATAGTGAAATCCTCAAAACGAGAACCTATTATATTAAAGAGTTTGTCTCTTCACTTTGAAAAATTAGGAAACTATCATTCATATCATCGAGCATAACATTATTGTTGCCGCTACTCTCTAAGCATGAATGATATAACTCCAAACACTGATAATCATCCCTAATTTGTGTATTTTGTGATGTCATAACATTTGCATAAACTTGCACACTAATCACTACATCAATTTTATGGCTTCCAATTGAATGATTGAGCGTGTCCTTTATATTAGTATCACTTTTGATTGGCATGTAAACCTTTAGGGATGTTTCATTAATATGATAATGTAACACATAATCATGTCCTTTTAGCTAAGGACAAATTACTTTAATTGATAAAAAATTTGATTTTGTCTCTCTCGAGCTCACTATCTTCTGACTTCCATCTTTGTATCTTTTCATACTTTGACTTATGACTTTACTCAAATATTCACCAAATTTGAAGTAATAAAGAAGTACTCGTTCACATCCATAATTGCATTAGCAAAGAATAAACTATGTAAAAAAGATATATATAAGATAAATTGATTTTTCAATATGTAACAAAAGATTTTTTTCTCCTATATGACATATGATTCCAAAAAAAAAAAATGCTTTTACAATTTGAAACAAATTATATAAAAATTATACCTAGTTTCTACGTGATGCCAAGCAACTAATGTAAAACTAAAAACAATAAAAACATTTACTTCATCAATTTATTTTGAATCAAATATGATTGACTAAACTATAAGATTCTCCATTCCATGACATTATGATAAACTCAAGTATATAGCATTTAATTTGTTAGTAATATCAATTTATAGGCAAATAATATATAATAAATCATATCTAAAACTAATTAGAGAAAATAAGCATACATCAACTGAACTTGCAATTATTAAAAAAATTATAACTTAAAATAAATTCCCATAATTCCTCCTTTATATCACTGAGAGAAGTCCTTAATGAAATAGGAAAATACATACCAGTATAATATAATAGGCTGGATTAATGTACAAGGACATATGATATAAACGACAAGATTTAGGAGTTGTTTGGTTTGAAAGTAAAATAAAATAAAATAAAATAAATGTAGAGGTTTTAAATTTTTTTATATTTAGCAGAATATAAAGTAAAATTTTAAAGTGATGTAATGCATTTAAAATTTATCAAAAGGTTAAATTTTAATATATTTGAAATTCGCTCAAATTTGAGCGAATTCCAAAATAAAGTAAGGTAAAATAAATATAGAGGTTTCAAATATATTTAAAATTTGTCTAAATTTGAGCGAATCTCAAAATAAAGTAAAGTAAAATAAATGCAGGGGTTTTACATTTTTTTATATTTTATATGATGAAAAGTAAAATTTTAAAGTGATATAATGCATTTAAAATTCACCAGAAGGTTAAATTTTAATCTACTTGAAATTCATCTAAATTTGAGCGAATTTTAAATACATCGGTCAATATAAAATATTACAATCATATTTCACCTAAAATTTTTAAAATACTTTACAGAAAAATATAATCTCATATATTTATAAAATTTTTAATTAAACCTAAAATAATCTAAATATATTATAATTTTTTTTAAAATTTAGGGCAACCATACAGCCTCTCATAATATTAAAATTTAAATATATAATTATTAAAATTTAAGGCAACCAAACAGCCCCTCAAATCCTGGTCTAACTATAGTTTTATTATGGAAAAAGCTGAAACCTCAAATTGACAGCTGTGGGATTTGAACCCACGCCCTTGCGGACCAGAGCCTAAATCTGGCGCCTTAGACCACTCGGCCAAACTGTCAGATGTTTCTAAGGCTGTTCTATGGTTTTATAAACAATCATCATAATAAAACAAACCGCTTATCCCACAGCCTGGTCTGCCCGCGTCCTTCAGCTCTTATGGCTACAATTTCTTCCTCGCTGAAGTCTCCGTTCTGCGGCGTTCAACCTCCTTGTAGCGGCGCCGTCGGCTGCTTCTTCTCTCGCGGCTCCAGTAAAACTATTGCATGTTCTCTCCGCTTCCCTTCCCGACTTGGGCCCCTTTTCTGGCCTTGGGAAAAGGTAATCATAAAGCGTCCAATATACCTTTCTAAATTTTTCTCTGAAGAAATTTATTTGCGAGAAGTTGAAATGTTTTTCAAATTATAGGTCAAAATTGGTCCATTATCTGTTTCTCCCATGGGATTTGGAACATGGGCTTGGGGTAACCAGCTGCTGTGGGGATATAAAGAAGAAATGGATGCTTCTCTTCAAGAGACATTCGATTTGGCTGTGAGAAATGGGATCACATTGTTTGACACTGCGGATTCTTATGGAACCGGAAGATTCAATGGGCGGAGTGAAATGCTTCTGGGAAAATTCATTCGCGAGTATTCAGGTTTGGTATAATTTCTGAAGACATATGATTGCTTCTTACTGTTGGGCACATTTGTATTATGTTGAATCACTGATTGTCAAGTCATTCATCCATAGCTTACATGTTACAATGCACTTCATGTTATTTTATGCTTGCTAAGTTGTTGTACCATTAGCATGGATTTAATCGTCGTGAAAAGGATTGCAAGGATGAGTAGGTTAGAATGTGGAGCTAAGATTCAATACGCACTCTCATTTGATTTGATGAGCACCATGTAGGAGCCACTTCATAATGCCCCTTGAGAAATCAATTATAAGAGTTGATGGCTCAGCTCTAAATCCTTAGAACTGAGGGATGCATAAAGTCAATACATTAAGATTATGGGTTTAGAACTAGTAACAGAGGAAACTAACAATGGGTTAGAAAGAAACATAGGACTTGAGTGGCCTTGAGAAACATTAACACATGAGAAATGGTTATAATCCAATGCATGGTGTGTATCATCACCACCATCATACCTATATATAAAGAATGTTAATCACAATCTTCTTGCCATCTTGTTATATTCATATGTTGGGCCACTTCTTAGAAACATCTTCCCAACACATTCTTATTGGCACCAATTGTCAAATGTCTCTTGCATTATGAATAAGTGGGCACATAGTTTCAATATTCCACCAATCTAGAGCCAATAGAGGAAATAATGCATACCCAATCAATATCATTTAGAGATGTCCGAAGTTCTAGCAAGAAAAGGGATTTTGATGTGCAAATGATCTGATAATTCAATTCCTATGAAATATCATATAAAGAACTTCTTAGCAATTCTATAAAGCCTTAGACACAAGAGATAGAAGTGAGAGCAAAAGACTAAGAGTTGCTACAATTTTCCATTCTAGTAAATAGAAGGGGAAGATGCCAGGGCTTTGCTCGAAAGTGTTATCATTCTCTCATTATTTTTCACTTATTTTTCGACTGATTTTCATCATAACAAATATCATATTCTTAATGTCAATAATTTATGCATTTGTTGAGATTTTGCTACTTGAAGAAAAAGATTAAGAATAAATCATGGGGGGACCTTAAACCAAAAGACCAAGAATCATATTATGAGGAAGGAGAGAGGAGTGATCTATTTCATCTAAGACTAATGTATGTGGGTATCACTTGCCTGACTCAATTTCTTCTCACCAGCCAAGCTAGCCAACCATCATTAGTTTCCTAGGTAGGAGTTCTAAGAAAACTTCTTGATAGCAAAATCAGCAGTCACGTTGGGGGATGGGATGGAATGGGATGGGAGAGGAAGTTTCTTTGGAGATGCATTGGATAAGATGACTAGGCAAGCATGCCTCAACACTCTTAAGGAGATGAGGTAGTCTCAATCATAGCTGATAATGATAGTAGCACCAACATTATTCTTTGCGGTTGAGATAATGGAATAACAGATGCTAATAGAAGTTAAGGTTTCATATGCCAATTCCTACCACAACATAATTGACCCCAAAGGTTCATGTTATCTCTTGAGTTCAATGTAATATGAGCTTGCACATGGTAATGAACAATGGAAGAATTATTTGTGAGGTCCATAGCTAGAATTCACTAAGGATTTCAAGTCCTTTTTCTTGTCTACTCAACTGTTATTTTATTGAGGTGGGAGTATTGAGAATATCTTGCCATAGAGCATTAGAGGGGTCCTAGAGACTTATGACCTAAGAGTTTCTTGAGCTCTTTATAAATAAGAGATTCTTATTTGAGCATGAGCTTACCTGAAATTTTGATGGCGATACAAAATTACAAATTTTTGAAATGGTCATCAAAGCTCTTAGCATAATTAGATAAAATGTATGGCTCTAAATTTTAACTTTATCACCTAGACTGCACTCACCAACAGTTACTTATTTCCTTAGAAACATGATTAGAAAGGAGTTTCTCATAAAGGGAAGGAGAGACTAGCAAGAAGAGTTTGAGATTTAACACTCCAAGTCAAGTCCCATCAGTATCACACAAGTGGTTATAATAGTTGGACGCACACTTTACATGTCAATAGTGTGTTAGGAATAATGAGGTAATCTACACTGAGATTCACTCTCTTGTCAACAATTTTTGATGAAGAATTCCTTTAAAACCTAATTTTTTTAATGATTCAATTATAGTATATATTAACTAGGAGAGTTCCATTGACATTCTCTTTATGTGATTTTTGAAAAGCTCAAACATATGTCAGAATCTTAAATTTCAAGGACTCTAATTAGATTTCTAGGTGAAGTTTATGTCATAATATATATATATATATATATATATATATATATATATATATATATATATATATATATATATATATATATATATATGTATATAGAGTTTCTAGGCCTTTTAGCTTCTCAATGATCTACCAATGAACGAAAGGTGAGTCTTCTTTGAACCATATCTTATTTGAAATTTTGATGGCAATACAAAGTCATGAATACTTTTAAGTGATCTTTAGAACTCTAAGCACTATCAGAGAAGTTGAATAGGTTAAAATATTGTCTTTATCATCGATACCACCTCTTACCAATGGTTGCACAACACCTCAAAAATGTGTCTAGTTTGTGAAAGAAGGCCATTTGATGGAGTTTCTTACAAAGGGAAGTTGAGGTAAGCAAAAAGAGCTTGAAACCTAGCAGTATAGGTCATATCTCATCAACATCACTATAATGATTATCATAATAGTTGGAGGTACTCACTTCTCTAGTCTACAATGAGTTGAAAATAATGAGGTAATTTGTACTGAGAGTCACTCATCTATGTAACTATTTTTGACAAAAACCTTCCCTAAAATATAATTTTCTTAATGATTTAGTGCCAATGCAATTATTATTAACAAATTTGAGGTTTGTTAATTGCTCATAGATTTGAGGAGTTCCATTGACATTTCTTTTAAGCATTGTTAGAAAAGATCAAACAAAGTTAACCAAAGAATCATAAAACCTTTGGTGGGAACTCTCATTATATTTTCAAGTGAAGTTCGTATCTGATGAAAAAATAAATTCACCTATCATATTAGACAAGAATCATACACATAATGTTCTTTCAATTAACTTTATAATTGTACATGTCTCTAGGCTTTTTTTTTAAATCTCTTTTCAACGTTAAGCTGTAATGCATTGTTTTCTTCTTAAAAACTGATGAGGTTTGTGCTATGCTTCGTATGATATGGAATATGAATGATCTTCCTTTGATCATTGTTGTTTAATCCAATTGATATTATGGTCACTTGGTATACACCTGCTGGCACCAACCATTAGATTCATTAGATTTTCCCATTGTAACAACTGGTGATGATGTTGTATAGTCTTGCAGAAGGTTTCAATTAACTTATTATTAATCTTGACTATAAATCATAAAAAGAACAGGTCTTGCAAAAGAATTCGAAATGTTAAAAAGATTTGGAAGATGACTGATGCTTTTGATGATTACTTGAAATTTTCTAGTGATAGATTATTTGATTACTTTTTTTGACTTGTATATAATTTTCTCTTTGGTTGTTTTTGTCAACTTTACCATTGTACAGGAGCAGATAAAGTTCGAGATAACATTGTAATTGCAACAAAGTTTGCTGCATATCCTTGGCGTCTCACGTCTGGACAATTTCTTAGAGCCTGCACGTATCTCCTAATTACCTTTTATATGAGCACATACCCATTTACCCACCTCACAATGCCTTTCAAAAAATAAGGGTGCACGTGCACGAGCACGAGTAAAAATGGCCTCCCTTCTGTAATCTGATGCCTTACTTCTTTCAGGAATTTCTCTTAGCAGCGAGTTTTTATTATTTATTTTTTTGACTTTTGTCATTTTGACAGGTTTTCCTTGAACCGTTTGCAACTTGAGCAAATTGGAATAGGACAACTGCATTGGTCAACTGCAAACTATGCCCCTTTTCAGGAATTGGCTTTGTGGGATGGACTTGTTGCAATGTATAAGGAGGTTTTGTTATTTGATCCATTCTTATTCCATGTTGTCTGTTTTAAAATTTTCATTATTTGCTTTTTCTAGTGTTTACAATTGACTTAGTATTTTAATTGATTGAGGCTTATCATTCTATATTTGCATATAAAGCTAGAAAATTCGGCACTGAACCTACATAATGTTTGAGCATAATATTGCTTTCACGTCATCTTAAACAAGATGTTTTATACAACTCAAAATATGGTAATTACAATAAAACTATCACCTCTATGATAAAATTCCCTTTTTCATTGAGATCTTATTCTTGGTTTTTGTTGTCTCTTTAGTTATCAGCATAAAAATTATTTTAGGCAATAGCATGAAAAAATATTTTAATCAGTAGAAATATTATGGAAGTTAGATAGAAAAATATATAGGTCAAATTTAATGTGAGTAGAAGATTTGCATACTAAATATAGTTATCACCTCTAGGAGCACATAATGGGAATGAATGAAAAATGGGGACTCAAGACCAAAGCCTCAACTAGAGGCTAATGATTGATACTATGATAATTTGATTCCTATGATTTGGACCTTGGTCTCATTTGGCACCAAGCTTTCCATTTTGCATGAATGACTTCCTAGGTTTTCAAAAGAACTTAGTGTCTGCCTTTTTTGTGGGTTATTTGTTAAGCCTGATTATAACTGAAATTTGAATATTTATAATGATGAAAATAATGTTTAGACAAATTATAAATTGATCACATTATTTGAGCTTTTTTTTTCCCTACAATTTGGCACCTAATGTGGTTATATTTTTAGAAAAATGTGTTATTCGGTTTTTTAATGAGTAGTGTGGGTGCTTATTATTAATGGATATTTGATACAAAGAGATGGAAAACAAAATCATTATATTAAATTTAGCAACTTTATAAGGTATAATTGTACATAAATAAGTGTAATATGAATATTTGAAATAAATTAGAAATATTTCACAATGGAATATGATTTTAGTAAAAGCTAAAATTAAATACGACTCCACAAAAATATGAATCATGCAATAGCATGGCAGAATTCCTATAAGAGAAAAGGAAGCAAGATGTTTGCATCATGAGCAACGTGATAATCCTGTCAGGATAGCCACATTAATGGGGAGTCGATAGTGTCAACCACAGTATGAAAGTAGCTCATGGATAAGACTTTGAGGAGAGGCAAAATAATAATAATAATAATAATAATAATAATAATAATAATAATAATAATAATAATAATAATAATAAAAAATAAAATAAAAAAATAAGAAACCAATAGAGATGGTGGTAGCTTGGTAAATAATGAACATGCTTAATGATCAAACTTTTAAGGACATACAGGCACACTGTCTTAAGGTTATTTTGTATTTTTTTAGGTTTCCAAGAGCTATTTATAGACAACATAAACATATGCTTTAGTATTAAAAACTAGGGGGACTGAAAATAAGTGGGCAATAGGGCCATAAAGTGTAGTTGTATGGTGTTCTTTTTCATAGGATACCAGCATATCTCTTACAGTAGAAAGGAAAAACCAGATCCGCACTTTCTAACCAGAAAGAGAGGAAGGTTGGTTGCCATACTAGTTCGGACACTGTAGCAACTGAAATATTGTAGCAACAGACGCACCGTAGCAGTTGAGGTAAAATAACAACTTGAAACAATAGGGAAGCGTTCCATCCTTCGCTGCAAAGAGGAGCCTTTGATTCAATCGGGGTGTTTCTCATTTCAGCAAGGAGAAGAATATTAATGATTGCAACTGTGGTTTTTTTTTTTTTGTAAAGCAGTAGTAGTATGGTGGCTAAATCGCAGTATATGTACGGTTAAAAAATATAACTTTTTTACAGTTTCTTGAAAATGCAGCCAAATCGCAGTTTCAAAAATGTCACCTGTGGTGCAATTTGAGCCACACTACAGGCGAAAAACTACCTCAAATCCAATAATTTGAGGAAAAAGGTGGTTTCCTTTTTCCGTTTCTCTTAATATTGACAAACTGACACTTTTATTCTTATTTTGTAAATTTGATTAGTTGTAACCTTTCGATGTACTTCTCTTGATGTTCAATGGAATATTTGGCTTTTATATAGTTGTGTGTATAGGTGAATCTCACCAAATCATGTAAATATTGATGTCTTTGTTGTGTAATTAATTTCTTTGTAGTTGCTTTAATCATATTTTCTTATAAAATTTATGCTTCTACAATTTAAGTTAGACACACTCTCCTATGTAACATGAGAACCTAAAATTAATAGAGATATTCCACAAAACTTCAATCTGAACCTCCATATACTAGAAGTTTATGTGATAATGGCCTAAGCCTATAGGCCTTTTAAGGTGATATCAAGTTGCGAATGATCTTAAAGAAAAAAAAAAGAAAAAAAAAAAAAAGTTGCGAATGATCTAAACGCCTCTTTTGAAAATAGATCCGTTTAAGTAAAAAAAACAAACAAACAAGGGGCTAAGTAGGTCCATTGTACTTAGTCCCATGGCCCAAAAGATAAAAGGAAAAACAACGCCGTAAATTTTTTTCTTTGCATTTGTGCCATTAGATAATCTTTTCTTTGTACATCATGTTCTTAAATCTCTTCCAAGTGAATGTCTTCTTGATTCTTGGATAGATATTCTTGAATCCTATATCAGAATCATTTGCCTATGATTTAAAGTACCAATTTAAACATTCTTACTATTTTATTCACTAAATCTAATGTTAAACTATGTAACTATGATTATAAATCAATGAGACATCAAAGTGTGACCTGAACCCCGCTTTTACTTATTATTCTCCTTGTATTTTTTATTGCCCTCACCGCTGAATCAAACAAGAACTAATTGCTGATATTGGAAATATTTGCTGCAGGGTTTGGTTCGTGCAGTTGGTGTTAGCAACTATGGGCCTAAACAGCTTCTCAAAATTCATGATTACCTGAAGTCTCGAGGTGTTCCTTTATCCTCAGCTCAGGTGCTGCATTTTTATCTGCTCACCATTTTTCTGATTCTCCCAGTTATTACTCTTAGATCGTTAATTCGTAATCGATATATTCAAATTTCTTATTGCAGATTCAATTTTCATTGCTTAGCATTGGTGATGATCAGATGGAACTGAAAGCAGTCTGTGATTCTTTAGGAATCCAACTGATATCATATAGTCCTCTGGGACTTGGTATGCTCACTGGGAAATACTCAGCTTCCAAGCTGCCTAGAGGGCCAAGGTAATTAGATTTAAATCATGCTACAGAATATGTTTTTATACTAACATTGATTAAGTTCTCAGACTTTTCTCATATGTTCAGCATTTTCAATTGCAGAGCTGTATTATTTCGCCAGATTCTTCCTCGATTGGATCCTTTACTCGATTCCCTTAGAGAGATTGCACAAAGGAGGGATAAGACCATGCCACAAGTACCAATTCTTCGCACTCGTTTAATTCCTGCAATCTTTAATACAAGTTTGAGCTGAACTTGATAATACGCATTGAAAATGCTTTGATTGTTGAACTAAAATGGAAGCCATGTTTGCCAACCATCCATCTATATGACAAACAAACTTAACTTAAACAAAAAAATGGTTTGAGTTTAATTCTATATAAAATAGCTGAAATACTCAGAGAAATATTAACTGATTGACCCACACTCATAGGGTTAAATTTTTGCACTAAAAACAACTTTCGACAAACAACTTTTGTCTCCTTTGATTTGCGCTTTGTAATATGAACATGTACGATAACGAGTCGAAATTTGGCCATAAGATAGGTGAATAGAATTAGTATCAAAGTAATATGGATTAAGTAGGATTGATCAAAGATAACATGGATAAAACTAGTGTAAAAAAATTTATGCCTCATTCATCACGTTGCATGAAGGAATTTTTAGTAACATGATTATGCCTCTTGCCATAATCACCATTTTCCAAAGTATAAGCCTTCATACATAGCTCTGATTACAGTGATTTGTAATAACTCATTTGATTTATAATTCTTATCAAATTGTTGATGATATACATATATATACAACAACAACAACAACAGCAACAACAATAGCAAGCCTTTATCCCACTAAGTGGGATCGGCTGCATGAATCCTAATATATATATATATATATATATTGTAGTCTCTACATCATGGAATGGAATGCAATCGAAATGATTTTTAAAATTGCTTTCACTTTATCATAAATGAAGAATAAATAATTAGAACAAGGCTATCTTTTCCATTACAGGTTGCAATAAACTGGTGCATCTGCAAAGGCACCATCCCAATTCCTGGAGTGAAGTCAGTGAAGCAAGCAGAGGAGAATTTGGGCTCCCTCGGTTGGCGTCTGAGCTCCGAGGAGATATCTGAGCTCGAATCTGCAGCGAGGGTGTGTCCTCGAAAGATGATTCAGAACATCTTCCAAACCCGGTAATCAAAGAAATGAAAAATCTGTTCATAGTGTAAATTCATTGAAAATATATTCCATTTCATGAGAAGATCCTATTAACTAATGTGAATCTTGTTTAATAACTCGTTGCCCAGTTTGTATAATAAAGTTGTGTTGGCGCAATAGGGCTGCTGTAAATGATCTGATCTAGAGTTGGGTAGTGGAGAGGTGCATCCCTTGCCCGCTGAGCCTGTATTCTCACCCTCCAGATTAAGCCTTCCACCAGCCAAAAAAAAAGTAAAATAGACAGGTCTACAATTGCCCATTACTCTCTAGATAATATTTGAATAATTAAGAAATTAGTAATTTGAAATTTTAGATGACCCGTTTATTTTTTATTTTATTTATATTTTAATTCAAAATAAAACATTTTTAATAGCAATAATTATTTTTAAAAATATTCAAATTATCTTTAATTATTTTGAGTATTTCTAAAAATAATATAAAATAAATATATTTAAATAAATATACTAAATAAATATGTTTTCAAATATAACATATAATTTAAAATAAAAATATAAAATAATATTGATACTAAACAAGCCATAGGAAATTTGCATATTATAATGGTTAGAAAATATTTATTGATAAAAAAAATCTAGAGTGTAAATTATGAAAGCCGCCCCCATAAGGATAAAATTACAACCTAATATTTTTGTAGTGATAGAGACCTCATGCAATAAAGGAATCCATTATGAAGGTGTTAATAAAAATAAATCTCTTTCATATAATTCATTATATGCAAAAAAAAAAAAAAGTAGATAAAAATAATATAAAATAATTGAGAAGCAAAAAATGCAATTATATATATAATTTTTATAAAATATTTGCTATAGGTTCATTGACGAGAGGTCCACTGATTAAAAAGCATTGCTATAAAATATTAGGTATGGACCACTTGATTACTTCTCAAGGACCATAAATTCACTTTTTTATATTATTAATCAATGTTAGTTATTATGAGATTTCAAATATGGGCCACTAGAGGGATTAGTAATTTCATTATTTACAAATCGAGTTGCTTTTGCATTTTCCTAAGAAGATTTTGACGCTAAGTATTTTAGATAATTTATATCATCATTGTCAATGGATTTAATTTTACGGCAAAGCGAGTATCATAGCTCTAAACCCTTTATTGGGATGTTGCTAGTCCTATAGAAAAGTTTAAAATAAAAAATTGGACTGTATTGTTCAAAATAATTTAAAATGGAAATATATTTATCATACTATGAAATCATCAAAAATATTTGATAAAAATTTTTTCAAAAACCTAACGAGGCACTTGTTGATTATACTCAAATGATGAAATTTGAGTATGAAATACGAATCACAGCTGCAAAAATAATATGCCATTTACTTTTGATATTCTGAGCCTAAACCTATTGGTGAGGTGTTGTTTCTTTCTCGTGAGTCTCCGGATTGAAACTTGGGAATGTATGAAAGTGAGGTTATCATAAAAATAATTCAATGTTTAATAAATAAAAAATAATAATAAAAAAAAACTTTGAACCATTGAAGTACGAAATATAGGATTCTCTTGGGGGTTATGGCCCAATTATACGTAAGTGTATTTTAACTCAACATAAAAAAATAAAATAAAAAACTTTATCTATATGTAAAATAAATTTTATATAAAATTAATGAAATATCTCATAAGTCAAAAAGTTAATTAATTTTGATTTGATGATAATTTTAATATACTTTAATAAAAGATGAGACTTAATATAATATAATATATATATATACAAATTTTTCAAATTGAATATCTTGATCTAATTTTCATGAGGTTAAGCTTTAAAAATATACATCTCATCATTCTTTTATATTTAAATGACAAAAAATATTTGATTTCGATTTGAAGACAAAAATAATAATTAAATTTTTTTTGTTGTAAAATTTATGACAAAATAATAAAACAATAAAATATTTACATATAATCAATAAAATAATTATCTAGAAGGTGAAATGAATTTTTTTTAATACATATAATAGCTATTCATATAAAAATATAAATTTATGATAATATTTGTTATAAAATTTATGACAAAGTAGCAAAATCTTTAGCCATAAATCACTTCTCTTAAGAGAACATATTTCTAACAACTTGTCCATTTTTGAAGCTCATTATGATCAAAATTGGATCACAATTTCCTACCCTAATTCTTTTTAATTTAAAATTGTTTAAAAGCCATTTAGTTATATGTAAATTAAATAATATAATTTAAAATTAATAAAATATTATATTTCATCATTTGATTGAATGAATTAAAAATGTGAGATATACACTTACACATTAAAATCATTCATTTTTTAGAAAATTAACTACTAAGTCTTTAAAATAATGGATCACCAACTTTTTGGTATTTGCATCTAACCTAATTATTAATAACAAATCATTGCAAATGAAAGCTAATAATTTTTTTCAGAGCAATTTTTTAGAAAAAAGCATCTCATCCTATTATTTAAGCAGTAAAAGCACAAATCTAAAAGAAAAATTAAAAATATAGCCACTCGCCTAATTATCACATGAGTTGCTCTTCCAAATTCTTAAGATTCATGTTTTATATTAGTGATTTTTATTTATTTTTTTTTAAAATTTTTTTTTTTTTATTATAAATAGGCCTATTTTAAAAATTAATCCTTTTAAAACTTACTCATTTTATCATACATACATACATAGAATATATATATATATATATATATATATATATATATATATATATATATATATATATATATATATATATATATATATATATATATATATATATATATATATATATATATATATATATATATATTTCAATGAAAATTTTTATTCATTCAACAACATTCTCTCATTTATATGTAAATTGCAAATTTAGCCAATGCTAATCTAAATATATACAGCAATAGTAAATAAGTATGATGCAAAGTCAATGCTCACTATGGATTGACCTAGGTGTATCAAAAATTGACCAGACATGAGAACTTGATATGAACCCGACGTGAAAAATCTGGGTTCAGGTTGACCCGAATAATTTTTAGGTCGGTTTGGGTTGAAGAAATTGATCCATTTGATATTTCGGATCGGATTTGGGTTGACTCACAAACCCGAAATTGACCCGTTTGATATTTCAGGTTGGGTTGATCCACCAACCCGAAATTGACCTAATTTTTACCCACAAACTAAATTTGAATCAATTTTGACTCGATTTTGACTTAAAATACATATATGAATAGATCATTCGAGTCGTGTCGAGTCAATCGGGTTGAAATTGAGTCGGTTTTAAGTTGAAGTTTTTGACTCGTTTAATAAACAGGTCGGGTTCAGATCAAATTTGGGTTAGACCCGAACCTAACTCATTAACCCGAATTGACACCCCTAGATTGACCTATAATCCAATATCTAGTTGACTAATCATTGGAAAGAGTTTCACTAGTTATTTTGGAGAGTTTTTAAATGCGTATTAAGGAATGTTTTGAAGTATATCTGAGGCCATATATATATACCTAATATTTTGAGAGGTAAAACTTTGTGTATTAAAATTTAAATGATTAGACCGATCAAAATAATTTAAAATAGTTGATGGAAATATAAATCTTAAGTTCATTGCCACCAAATAATACTAATGATTGGCTTTTATTTTCTTATAAAAATATTTAGCTCCATAATAGAAATCCAATGCTACAGTGGCTTATGAAGAAAAGCTCTTCAATGCTATACTAATTTAGCTAGACACACTACGTAAGGAAAATTAATGAATTTTAGGATAATTTGATGCATGGTGTTAACCAATTAGCTAGTCAAAGAGGTGGTTACCACATCCTTCTTGTGATCAATCTTGATAAGACAATCTTCATTACTGTAATTTTATGCTTTCTTATTCTAAAATTAATTTTTTTAAGGATTAATTCGAGTCAATACAATTTTTTATGTGTTTCTAAATTTAAAATTTATGTAAAAAATTGTACTTGATTTGATGAATATTTTTATACCCATTGATCTTCTTTCAAAACATTGAATAACTCATTTAACTAATATATGAATTAAAAAAATAAAAAAAATTTCATTAAAATGAAAAAGAATTACATTAAATTTCAATTAAATAATCATAAAAAGCAAAAAAAAAACTTTATTATTTACATTTCAATAATTACATTGCTTGTTAGGGTTAACCAATAAGAGAAGTATCTCCATAAATTTCACCATGAATTAGTCATAAGCCAAAAAAAAAAACCTCAATTATTAGGGAGGTTACTAAGTTGATCTCTATTCTACCATGTGTTGGATTTCTCACAACTTTGGCATCAAAGCCTAAACAAAAGAAAAAAAAAAAAAAAAGATGTGACCTTAGTGTAAGAAAAGCTAAATGAGATAACTTGGCATTTGTTAAAATAATTTAATAAATGATTGAAGCAAATATATAATTTGTTATTTTGTGGCCCCATCTATTTTTAATTTCAAGGTATTATTATATCTTAGTGAAAGTATTAGGAGGAAGGAAGGGTAACATGCCTATATATCGATTTTTTTGGAGTTTAGTGGTCTTATCACCTTTTATAATGCAAATATTGTATTCAATAGGGAATGGTTGTTATGAGACATCAACTTTATTTAATTCCATGATATTATATATATTTAAGGCAATAAAATTATCTTATTGCTAGATGAATGGTACTTATTGGCCCAAATTTTGTTTCTAATGTAAGCTTTTCCCTACTCATACCTCTCTTAAGGAATCTAATCATCCTTAAGTTTTGGTTTGAAGCTCCTTTAAAGCTTTAATGGAAGTCTCCTTCCAGCATTTAAGAGCATCTAATTATTTCTAATTAATGAGTAATAATGCAATTATTTAGTAGCTTTTTGCTTAAGTAATCAACTTTTTCTTATATGATTACTAAAAATATTTACTAATTATTAATAAGCATGGCTATAATTTTGATTTTAAATAAAATAATTGCAGTAGCAGTGCATAATATTTGGTTAGAACTTGCAAAATTTTCTTTTTAAAGTAATTATGAATCTAACCTTTAAAGGCATAGTAGTTCATGAGCTAGTTAGATCATTTTTTTTCTATTATTTGAATCATGTTTTGCTCTTTGCTTTCTTTTTAAGGTTCATTGCTTGATAAATGGTTATGTGAGCACTTTAAAAAAAAAAAATTAATGCATGATGTCTCATGTAGAATACTTTTTTTTAGAAGAAATATATTAAGGCATCCAAATTAATTGTAGGAATACTACGAGAAAAATTAGAGAAGGATAAGTTACTCATATGGCGCATGATTAGAGCAAGGGGACGCAGTCACCCAATTAATGACCAATTTGCTCCTATTTATTTTTATTTTTATTTTATTTTTGACTTGCTTGAGAGTGAGAAGGTTCGAGTTCTCACCTCGTTGAAAGTGTATAAAGTGAGATTTGAGTTCTCATCATTAATTTACAATAATTTTTGTTTTAAAAACTATTATTTTGTCATCATTATCATGAAAGAAATTGATTACCATCATGTCAATCACTTCAATTTTTTTAAAAAATTCACATTTAAATTTATTATAAAAATATAAAAAATAAATATTATTTTTTAATATAAACAATAAATCATTAGCATCTTTAATTAGAAGTGGAGCAATTAAAGAATATATTTATTATTAAATAAATATTTATAGGGATCAACTCTCTTTCTAATAGAAGATGGTTAAAATTTTAAGCAAGAGAATATAAATGAGACATCATCACTTCCCTTTCCTCCTTTAATTAAGGCTCTAATATAAAAAAGAAAGTTTTAATAACTTTATAATCAAGCATCTCTTGAATTAAGCATACAAGCAAATCATGAAAATTTTGAACCTACCTTTCCCATCCATAAAATGGTATAATAATGCATATGCTAATGCTTATAAATATAGAGTGAGTTATATTAGAATATAGTTTTGAGTTGAAGATATGAAAGGTAAAGCTAGGTGGCATCCTCTTTTAAGGTTTGTTGGATAGTTTTCTTTAAAGTTATCTTTGTATCTCTTTGTCATTGAATTGAATAATATATTCATATTTTATTCAAGTCATTAATAATGTCCCATTTTTTATGTAAATTCTTGATTTAACAATTGATAATGAATGTTTGATTTATCAATCTAACACTTTAATAAAAGCTCCTCTTATATGTTAGAAGATGAGCTCATATTTGCATCATATTCTCTCTCACTTTAAGAGCACTACTTGATATATCACATCGTGAAGATTAAGAAAATCAAGTTAAAAGTTTAGCAATAAGAGCTAAGGCTAACTCATAATAAAAAGATCAAAGAATAAGTCTAATTAGAAAAGCACAAGTAAAAGCACAATAAAAAGCTCATAATTTAAAATATTTTAAATATAATTTATATTTTACTTTTTATAGTTTTGTTTCTCATCTAAGATCTTATATGGCTAACTATGATATGAAGCATCAAAAATAACTTTAAATAATAAATAATTAACTCTTGCTTCATAAATGATCACAACCTCTCTTGAGTCTTGCCCCTCATAAATCTTAATTTTAGAATCTTATAATGCTATAAATATAAGCTAAAATGCTTTAAATAGGAGTTATTAAATGAAATACTGCATGTAAAACTGAAAAAAAAAAAAAAAAAAATGCATTAGACTGCAAACCTATAAATTAAATTAGGTCGTGCTGCAGAATCAAGAATGGAATCAAATTTTAAAATACTGCTTTCAAGTCATCTCAAAATTTTTGTTTTCATTTTTTTTTCTTCTGTTTTTTTTTTAACTTAAATATACACTCATCGCACTGTTAAAAGTGCTGCAAATAACCACCATCTCTTAGCTCTGGTAGGGGCGGTTCGGCCGAACCCCGGACCGAGTTGATCTCCGCGGCGCCGCATGAACATCAAGGGGATACATTATGCGTGGGTGATGAATGTGACGCTTTAGGCCCCAGGAGATTAGTCATAATGATATTCTCACCTACAAAATGTGTGGGATATTGAGTGAATACCCTTCAAAAAAAAAGAAAAAGTTCTGAAAAGACAGGAGATGACTAAGAACATTGTGATCGCATAGGACAAGTGAGCAATGGTGGCGGAAATCAATCATAGCTAGCTTCTTAGCGTTAGGCGGCGATTTCTTTATTTTAATTTGATCAAATCAGTAATAGTTCAAATGATACTGATCTTAATCTCCTCAAGAACAAAATTCAATATAAAGAAATACTGTCGAAGCATTGAAGTATATATAGATATATATATAGCTAGCTTCTTAGCGTTAGGCGGTGATTTCTTTATTTTAATTTGATCAAATCAGTAATAGTTCAAATGATACTGATCTTAATCTCCTCAAGAACAAAATTCAATATAAAGAAATAGTGTCGAAGCATTGAAGTATATATATATATATATATATATATATATATATATATATATATATATATATATATATATATATATATATATATATATATATATATATATATATATATGATGAGATTAGTGAGTCGGCCATTCAAATTTACATTTTATATTCAAGTTATTGGTTGCTCATAAATTCTCTTATTTATATTCTATATTTACATTTTTATTTGTATACTTCATATATTTTTTTTAAAAATAGTATGAAGCAGTATGATATGAAGAAACGTGAAATAAACAAAATTAAAATAAAAACATATAATCAACAGTACTTCAATAGACAGAAGTCCAACGACTAATCTTAGGTACATGTCACTTTCTAAGATGACTGATACATTCACAATTCAAAAATGACTTAATATTATCCTAATAGTTGAATGTAGGTTTAAATGTCTTCATTTAGAGGTTGTTTGGTTAGAATCAAAAGTAAAGTAAATGCAGGGTTTTAAATTTTTTGACGTTTGACATGAAGTGAAGTAAAATTTCAAAGTGATGTAAAACATTTGGAATTTAAGCCGTTGTCATCCAAAACTTTCAAAATACTTTACATACATTTATTTAACCAAACAGAAAAATAAAAACTCATGAACTTGTAAAATTCTCAACCAAATAACTTAAAGTAATCCAAATATATTGCATTCTTTTTTACATTGCATTCATTTTTCAAACAACTAAACAACACATTTAAGCAAATTTAGCCCATTGACCTACTTTGAACTAAAAATTCAAGCTTGAGATTGAGCTATCTCTACTCAATTATTGGTGTTGGATTCAAATTTATGTGTGGGTCATGCTAGAGTTTTGCTAACAAGAATAAATCAGGATAGAGAAAAAAATAAGAGAAAGAGAAAGAGAATTCAGAGTAAATGCTCTGGTATTTCAATATATTACCAAAATGTATAAAATTATGCAAATGATTAGATATATTAGGCTTACAATCCAATCTTATATTTATAGATTTGGGTTAAGACAAAAATTTATATGAAAAGTTATATTTGAGCAATACAAGTAAATTATATTGCAAGACTTTAAATATATTTAATGTAAAATGAACTTAGTTAATCTATAACTATTTAATTATTTACTTTGAAGTGAAAAATTTATTCAAGTGAAGTTGAATATGATCAAACTATTGATTTTGAATGACTTGAACTTGATGGTGAGTTTGACATACTCTCTTGTAACATTTATAAATAAATCCATCTTACTTAACAACTGGTCTTAAAATTCGTTCATATTAATCAGTAAGAAGGCAATGTTTGGATGTGCATTTAATTCAACGATTATCACGTCTCATTGAAAATATTCATAAAAGAATAAGTGAATAAATATTCAATTTTTTCTAATGAACTATCTCATCAATAATGAATTATTAGTTTGATAGGTGATCAACTTATTGAATATTTTAAGTATACCATTCTATATTTCAAGTTTATGAATACTTCATGACTTCCATTCAAAGACTTTATCTCAACCTTCCCTCACCTTGAAAATGTGGAGAAAATTAAAAAGTACACTAATAAGAAATATCACTATAATGTTAGGAGAGAATTATAAGGAGTGTGAGAAATGTAAAATTGCATGTGAATATTCTTTTATGCATCCTTGAAAAAAGATTAAAAGGAAGAAAACTCATGAGATTGATTTGGCAAGAATGATGAATTCATTGTCGAGTTGCCCATTATGAGTGATCCACTTTGGATGACTCTCCCAATAAAAATATTATTTTTCTAGGTCAGCTTGAATGGATATGATGAAATATCTTAATGGTACTGTAATTTTATCAAGTGTGTTGCTAACATTTTGGAATGAATGAGCCACCAACTTGTTGATACCACAAACTTTGAAAGGGGCTGACTATGATGATGTTGCCAATAATTCCAAGTGAGATAAAATGAAAGTTGATCGCAAGGATTATGTTATAAGATCTGCTAAAATATTAAGTTCAAAATCACCAAGTATGAGCAAATTATTTAATTTCTCTCGTGCAAAATTTACTCAAAAATTTTAAATCAATAAATACAATGATACTCACCCTACATGTTTACCTTGAACTAAAGAAGAAAAAAATAGTGAAAAGAATATTTGATATTCAAATACTTAGAGATGTTGAGAAGATGTATTCGGACAACTTGAGAGAATAAGTTATTATTTTATCTAGTCACAGCGATGTTGCCTCATATGAAGTTGTTAAAGATACTGAAAAAAATTGAATGAATGAAAGGATGAAGTCCTTTTAAGAATCTTATTGCATATTTGCAAATGATTGAATTTAATGGTAGTGTTGAGTTCATTTTTCTTTACTAAATTTATTGTGTATCCATCTTTAGTGGTGTTATTTTGACTCTCTTATCTAAGTGTTGCTAAGGGTTATGTATTTTCTTATTTTTGAGTTTGTTAACTCATTGTTGACCTCACTTTTAGAGTGAGCTCTCAACCTCTCCATCTTAGACATAGGACTCCTCTAGACACTAAGAGTTCCTTAGTCTTAAGACACTTCTAGTGATTAGGTGAACACTTAACATAACCTTGGAGACTTAGAAGAGTTAGCCATAGGAATAGGTTATGCCTTAGGGGTATTAGGAGGACTTGCTTACCCTATAGCTTGAACCCAATCCTTGCTTCCCTCCTTCAAACCAATTCCAACTCAATTGATTTTCTCAAATCTCAAATCAATTCCAACTCAATTGATTTTCTCAAATCTCAAATCAATTCCAACTCAATTGATTTTTTCAAATCATAAATCAATTCCAAATTAAATGATTGAAACCCATGATTGAATTCAAATCCTAAAATCTTTCCTAAGCCCTTTGATATCATCTTATGAACTTAGCCAAAATCAAATCCAAATCACTTCAAATTCAAATGATTCTCACATAACCCATTTATATCTTCATTTATATTCACAAATATAAATGATGTATAAATTTAAATAACCAAAACTAAACTCAAAATTAAACCAAAATTCAATTTATACCCTTTCAAGCCAAATCCTTGAGTTTAGCCAAATCATTCTCAAATCAATCCAAACCCTTGGATTTTCTCTTCAAACAATCACTCTTTCAATCACATGCCCAAATATAAACATAAACTACAATCACCAAACCAAAATCAAACTAACCCAAGTCAAACCTATGTTTATCCATTTCGACTTGAAATTATCAAACAAACCAAAACCCATTTGACTCCAAACCACTTGTAATTGGATTTATATTTCCATCATAAGTCCATATGTGAGTTTAACCAAACTTGAATCAAGCCTTGATCAAACCAATTGACCCATTTAGGCTCACTTGACCCAAAGTGACCTAAAAAACTTTTTTGAGCTAAATTCTAATCCAACCCAAATCGGACTGAACTAAGTCCATCTAAGCCTTACATTGTGATCAAAAATCATCCTAGGATGATTAATCAATCAAATTTGGTCAAACCTAGCCTTTGACCAAGTCAACATTTAGCCCAAATGAAACCTAAATAAGCCAAAATTCAGTACAAGCTAAATTGATTGAAGGCATTGATCTAAACTAATCTGTAATCAATGATTGAATATGATCAATCCATCAATTGAGCCAAACCAAGCCTAATTGGGCACTTGACCTAAGTTGACCCAAATTGACCTAAATAGTCAAAATGAGGGAAAATAATGATCTAAGCTAAATTGATTACAACCAATCAGTCAAATTTATTCCAAATCACTTGTTGAACTTGACTAAAGCTTCAATTAACTAATTAGACCCAACCTAGCCTAATTGACCATGAATCCAACTTGACCTAAAATGTCAAATCAACTTGGAGTCATACCAAATCAAAATTGATTGAAACCAAAGCTTGCAATACATTTCAAATGATCAACCAAGCCTAAACCAACCCATGACCTAACCCAATTGGGTCAAATGGGTCAAATTAGTCAACTTGACCTATTTGAATCAAATGAACCTAAATGAACCAAAAACTAAATCTAAATCAAATAGAACCAAACCAATGATACTCATAGGCTCCAAATTATCATTTGAACTTGACTAACTCATGGTTTGACCCAATTTGACCCAACTTGACCTAAATGGATAAAATTGAACCAAATTAAATCAAATGAACTCCAAATCACTTGAAATTTGGCCCAACCCATTTTTGAATCATTTTAAATCTGTCCAAATTAGCATCATGGCCAAATGAGCACTTTGCCCTTAGGTCAAAGGGTATCCTATGACCAAATTCACTTGGAATTTGGTCATTTCTCTCTCAAGGCCACTTGGTATCCTTCCATTGATCCACATGAGCACCAAGAGAGGTGATGAACATGACCCAATGAGCTTGGGTCGGCCATGACCCAAGGCAAGGCCAAACTGACCTACCCAATGACAATTGAACACTTGGAACTCCAAATGCACTCACCTAACACATGGGCAACCACTCTCCTTCTCTCCACTACCTAAAATAACCCACGTGGGTAGTTTTGCAGCTCAAATCGTGCTTTCAATCCTTGCCATTGATCAAAAATGATAAAACAACCCATCACCGTCGATCCAGAGGGGATATACTCCCTCCCATTTCCACTCAAACCACAAGCACTCATTTTCATAGAGCTAAGGAGGTTGAGTCGAAGCTTCTCAAAGCATTTGTAAGCCATTCCCAAGCTCCCCCCCTTCCCATTCTCATTTTTGCTCAAAGCTAAAATAGGGGAGGCGAATTGAAATTCCAACTCACTCAATTCTCCATCAAAACCAAAATATCCTTGCACACACCATTAGTGGATTTCGTCGAGCTCAACCAAGTCATTTCCCAAGTCTCCAAGCCAAGGGAAGTATCACTTTAGTCAAGGCTGATCACCATTGAAGGAGAGCTTGGTCAACTGAGCAATTTACTTCAAATCAAGGCCGGATTCTTTCAACAGGGCTTCATCTCTACTAGACGAAGCTATCTCCTCCGTTGGAAGCGCTAGTGATAGCCTCTAGTGAGGTAATTGCTCAAAATCGTAGCCACAAGAAAATTTGGTTGGTCCTTTTTGAAGGAAATTATTACCCCTTGAAATCTTGACCGTTGGATGTGCATCCACCCTTCTTCCGAAGGTGTGGGATCATTTTGATCCCAATCCGAGCTTGGGTGAGCTCAAATTAAATGGGGTGAGATGAACGATGTTTGTCTCTCATCGCTGGTGAAGGAGAGGGATCACACGCCGCCCGTTCCACGTGATTAGAATGGACGGCTATGATTATATCATGCTAGATCCCCTTTGATTTAAGCCTAAACCACTGGATTAATCTCGGTTGTTCGATCTTATATTGGACAGCCTATAGAGAAAGCACATCCGCCGCCAGTTGACTTAGCCGATGGATGTGACAAATTAAATAACTTATCCCGTCGCACCATGTTGAAAGTGCGTAGCATCATCCTCCATGTGGCCCGATGGGATTAAGGGGTTAATTTGGCTTAATTAATTTGATTTTAATGCTGAAACTTCCAAAATTCATAATTAATTGTGCAAAAATTTAAAAAATACAAACTCAGGTTCATTTTAAAGATAATTTAAAGGAGAATAATATAAAATTAAAATTAATTAATTTTAAAGAGTGATTTTAACTCAATTAGGGTTTTATTAGAAATATGATTAAGCTAATTACTCTCTAATTAATTGAGCAATTAACCCCAAACTTTATGGGATTAATTAGTGGGATGACCTTTGCCTCTCATGATTTTCTTAGAATTTATTAGTTAATTAATTAGGGGAATTGCTTGCTTCATCCCTAATCACTTTCTTACTTAATTAAATGATTAATTAACATGTTAAACAGTGATAAATTCATTAGTTAAGCTTGCTAATCATCATGAAACAGTGAATGGACTTAGGGAATGAGATTATGACTTCTTTTATAATCTTTTCCCCTAAGTCTATTTCATTTGAATAAACACTTAATTAACTTGTAATTAATTAATGACTTAATCACTTCATTAATTAGTTCAATTAATCAAACACAAAATTAAATCATTCTAGAACTTAATCATTCAATTCTTGGGCATATTCTTAGGTGTTCAATAACCTAAGAAAATTTCAAAAAAAATTATAATCAAACTATATGTGTAGGAGGGTTATAAAAGTACTTAATTAAACCCTTTAGCTTAATTAACTAATAATTGTGAGCCAATTACATTAGGCCCATTTATTTCCTAAGTGTATTGTTGATTTAATTTCTATGTGATTTCATATCATATGTTGGCTCATAATTACTTGGATAATTATGTTAAAGTGGTGTAGGTAAAGGATAATTAATGGATTTAATTCATACCTTAACCTAATCAAAACATAAAATCAACCTAATTATTCTCAATTAAACAAAACCAATCCACACATGGGAGAATGGGTTAGGATTTTCAAACCTTTCTCACATTTTCTAAGTCAAATCAATTCAAAAATAAAAATCTCCTTAAAGAATTTTGATTCATTTTAAATGATCTTATTTTATAATATTATCCTTAGGAATTAATTAGAGTGAATGAAGTCATGTGCTTACATTCCTTTATTTCTTTCCAACCATGTTAAATATTATTTGCCATATGAAATCATGCATTCATCTCTTTTGAAATTTAATTAAATAAAATGTTTCCTTTTATGTAAAATTGCATGTGTTGGCTAAAACTAAGAATATGAGTGGCTATTATCACTACTAAATCAAAAAATTATTTTTCAAAAAAACTTATAAATCAAAGATTATAAATGAAGTGATGCTAGTTATAAATATTTATGAGCTTGTATGTGATGTAGCATAAGATGTATATTAGGAAGTTCCTTCCTTCTCTTAATATGGATTTACATAAGATTTAGAAGTGTATAATTTATTTGAAAAGAATATAACACTTGTCTAAATCTATTCCTATGAATATTTATATTAAGACTTAGGAAGCACCTTCATATTACACATGTAAATCCTACAACCAATTCAAACACAATCTTTTGCATGATTCTTCATCCATTCAGTTCTTTTTGTACATCTACATGTATTTAAGAAAAGTGGTATATCAGTCTGGACATCCTGGGACTATGAGGCTTTAAGTAGCCCCAAGTAGGTCTTATACCTTACACCCCTAATGTAGAAAATAATGGTGTCGTACTCAGTTATAACTTATATATATATGAATATGCATCTAGCTAATGGATAAAAGAGTCATTCTTTTCTACATAACAAAAACATGCATCCATAGAATATCCAAATTTTCAAACCACATTTGTTTGCATTCATCATCAAAGTGTGCTAAGATTTGCATTGCATGCATTAACATGCCTAGGATCATTCATATGCATGGTGTACATGGTGGAAAGAAATGAATGGGTGTGTGTTATGTGATAGTAATCCACCCTAACTAATCCTAAGAGGCCTTTTTTATTGAATAGGACTATTTAGAAAGAATATAAACTTAAGATTAAAAAATACATAATAAATCATTCACCAAGGGAAATTCATTGATCAATTTACCTTAGAAATTGCTTAAGGTAGGGATGAAAGAGAGTTCTTCCTCTCTTTCTTTTCTTTACAACCTTTAGTCACTAATTGTAGGTTCATTCAAACCAAATCAAATCATCAACTAAAAATGACAAATCAACTAAATCACTAAACTAAAATCTCCATCTAAATTGAATTTTTCACACTTAGAAAACTCCAACCTTAAAGCCTAGCTTGGACAAGCCATACAAACCTTAAATGATACACACATTAGGCTAAGTAACCATTTCTATCTCTATGTTAGGGAGGTGCATGGTTTGATGCCTGATTTTATTTTGTGATATGATGTTTTAGACTGGATGTTAAGGTGTATGTGCGTAGACAAGATGATAGGGTGATCTTAGCCTAATCATGTCTTTTGCAAGGGGCTTGTACTTAAGGGGCGCTATAATAAAAGTATAAATTCTTTTGATGTGCAGGTTGCTTATACCCCTTAAGCATAATCCAAACTAGGACAGGTGGGTTTGGTTACCTTTGTGTGGGGTGGTAAGTCCAAATTATTCATATAACTACTTGAGTTGTATGTTATGTTTAACTAATCTTTATTTTTGCAGGTTTATTTAGATTTACTTTTCTCATTTTGATGTAAATTTTGTAAATAAGGTTTGGAATGAATGTTATGGGGGATTAGGATAAACATTGGTCATAAGACCAAGTCTTGTGCACCATGTGATGCTTTTGGAGAAACCATATTTCAATCAAGCCAAAAGGAAGAAAGAAAGAAAAGAAGCAAATCAAAATAAAGAATGAAGAATGAAGGATGAAGAATGAAGACTCCCATAACATGAATTTCTTTTAATTGTAATTATTCATTTATACTACGGGTTGTATAAGGGTAGAGCTCGGCTACCCACATTTCTTTTCGGGTTGTACAACGGTACCCGATTGCACTAGCTTCTTATTCTTTTATGCTAATTTTATAAATTTATTGATGTTTGTTTATGATTGCGTAATTAGGATGGCATGATTTTTCTAGTTTCTTCATTATTTGGTGATTGTTGAATGACCTGGATGCGATTAGGCTTCTAGGGAAAAATAAAATTTATATCCAATTAATCAACTCAAAATTAAATTAAACAACTCATAATCGCACCTAAAGCCTAGGACATAAATTAAGATAATAAAAGATTTAGCAACCCCTTAGTTGGATGTTGTATATCTCACATCATACATAAATCATATTACTCCACTCTTGCTAATGGAGGACTTCCACCTTTGCTAGAGAAAATGGCTTGACCTTTGAGAGCCATGGTGGAAACACACCTCATTCTTTCTAATTTTGGCCCATAACCAATCTTCTCATGCATTAGGTATATGAAATCCCATAGCCTGTGTCAAATAATAATGTCCAAAAATTAGAATAAAACTTAACAAAATTTGCATTAGATTAAGTCATTATTCAGGCCCTTCATGATCTAGTCTCTTAGGGAGTGTGTTTAAGGATTTTGTCTCCTTTCTAAATAAACAACAGCCTAGCTATCTTACAAAGCATAAGACTTTCCTACATGTATTTAAAAATTGTAGGAGGAGTTAGTTGATGGCCACCCCCAGGCGATTGTAAGTCCAACAGTTGGATGGTTTATTCTCTCTTGTGGAGGTAAACCATATACCAATTTTTGCCTTAGATTTAGGTCTTGCTTTGGCCCTCGCCAAAGCTCCCTAGATTTAGGATATGAGATTGCTATTTTTCTTTATGAGCTACAAGCATAAATTCTGACCTATCAAGCATTTCTATAACCTTGAGTTATGGAATTTTAAGCCCTAACCTTCTAATAAAAATTCAACTCAAACGTATAATTCTCCTCAATTTCAAAAATATAAAGCCTAGTCATAGGATAGTTTGGGATGCCCACTAGGCTTCCTAGTATCATGAGCACCCCTACTTATCTTTCTTTAGTTTTGATAATAACTCTCTCCTTTTGACCAATCCCACTTGATTTTCTAAAATTAACCAATTGATTGATAGTCCAATCTTTGAAATCTTTGGAGATAACGATCATTTACCTTAATCGAGAGTATTCCTAAGGAATTTTATTTCTTAGGATGTAATTACCTATGGGGCCTTGCTTTGATAAGAAACATAACAAACTCGGTTAAAGTAAACCCTACTTTTCTTTTCCATGTAAAGTAGGGGAAAGATCTCTAGTACATTCGAAGACCCATTGTCCTTAGGAGTCCTAATTAGGTGATTAGGTTTATTATAGGAAGTTGACTTTTATCTCTCGAGATAGTACATCATTCCTCAATGTCATACCGGATCTACGTGGTGTCCAACAAACCCACCTCCCAAAAATAAAATACCACAGATTTTTCTGGTGACTCCACTAGGGAGTCTCCATCTTTGGTAAATGATCGTTGTCTCCAGTATCGATAGTAGATTTGTATTTCATATGAGTCCGAGAATATCCTTCTTTTCTGTTGACACTTAGCTCATTTCATTCTTAAGTTAAGTTAGTCAACATCCTTTAGGTTTTAGGACCTCACTCCATGTAGGTCTTAAAAGCCCTTGTTGAGTCCCCAATAGATGAAAATAAAATTTAATAAAAAAAGATGACTAAAAACCTTTTTCTTATCATCTTTATGGTAAGGTAAAGTTCATTCTACAAATAAGAAAAATAAACCTTTTATAAAAACATCACTTTTCAAAAGCACTTTTCCAAAGTTCACATTACAAAACATTTGCATTTTTCACAAAATATATATAAAATTCAACCCCATCTAACAATCCTTAGGATTGTTACATGTAGGTTCTTTTCCAAACCAAAATCAAAATCATCTTTCAAAAATCACATATTTGAAAATGAACACCCTCATTCAATATACTCAAATTTATAGAATGAAGATCTCATTTCCAAATAAAATCATATCATAAAATTGAAACTCTACTTAATATATTCCATATATATTAGAGTTGGAGTTTCTTTCCTCTTTTCAAAAAACATAAATTTGAAAATAAGCATCTTCATTCAATATACCCAAATTCGTTGAATGGAGGTTTGACTTTAAAATAAAATCACACCATTTGAAACTCCACTCAACACATTCCACATGTGTTACGTTGGAATTTCCTTCTTTTCAAAATGCAATAATCACACACAAAAAATTCATCTTTGAAAAATAAAATATGATTAACTTCCATTTTATAAACCCAGATTTATTAAATGGAGATCTCCTTTACAAAGAATCATAAAAATTAAAATACATTAGAATTCCATCTGACATACCCAAATTTGTCAAATGAGAGTTTCATTTTTTAAAAGAAAATTAACAATAAATTGGATCCTATTTAACACACCATATTTGTTAAATAGAAACCTCCCCTTTCAAAATGAATTTGGACTTTATTTAGCATACACAAATTTACTAAGTAAATATCCCTTTTTCAAAACCAAAATAAAAATCAAACACATTTGGGCTTTATTTAGCATACACAAATTTGCTAAGTAAAGATCCCATTTTTAAAACCAAAACAAAAATCAAACACATTTGGGCTTTATTTAGCATACACAAATTTGCTAAGTAAAGATCCCATTTTCAAAACCAAAATAAAAATCAATCACATTTGGGCTTTATTTAGCATACACAAATTTGCTAAGTAAAGTTTCCATTTTTAAAAGCAAAACAAAAATCAAACACATTTGGACTTTATTTAGCATATATAAATTTTCTAAGTAAAGATCCCATTTTCAAAACCAAAACAAAAATTAAACATATTTGAACTTTATTTGGCATACACAAATTTGCTAAGTAAAGATCCCATTTTCAAAACCAAAATAAGAATCAAACACATTTGGGCTTTATTTAGCATACACAAATTTGCTAAGTAAAGATCCCATCTCTAAATTCACACATGATACACATTATGGGAAAACAAGCAAAAAGAAAATTATTTTCAAATATCTCATCTAGCATACCCAAATTTGCTAAGTGAGTAATCCCAAATTAAACCTAAAATAAAATCAATTGACCCTCTATTTAACATACCTAAATTTGTTGAATAAAGGGTCCCCAAACATAAAATTAAACTCAAATATGAACTAATGGAAGCAACAAAAGTCTCTCCAAAATATCTTGAACCCATTCAAGATACACAAATTTGTTGAATGTGGGTTCTAAACTCAAATTAACTCAAAATATCTCCTTTAATTTATTCAAAATCTCTCTTAAATTCAATGAGCCCCACTTAACATATTCAAATTATTGAGTGTGGGTTCAAACTCTAAATCAAATTTTAAAAATCAGCAAAATACCAAGAAATAAAATCTGATTTGAGTTTGTTTCCAACAATTGCAGAGTTCTAGTTCAGTCTCAATCAGCTTTTCTCAGTTCAGTACAGTGCAAATGGACTCACAGAAGTATGTATTCACCTTCCCCTCTGGGATGGATTTGGCCTTGGATCGAGCTAGCCTCCCCCAAATTGATTTTTTCTCATATGATACATTTTGGCCAAGGATTTGAGGGGGCCAGGATTACTTGTGAGGGGGAAACCCTCACCACTGTCTGCAAGGATGTGGTGACTAGGTAGAAGCCAGTTATCCATATTGAGATGCCCTCGATAATTTCCTTGAAGAGGAAGGCGTAAGTTCCCCAGTTATAGTTCGCCCACATGGTTATTCCCATCACTACCCCAAGACGCTACCCACTCATCGGCTTCCTTTAAGGGGAAGGCTACCCTGGCTTCAGGGATAGTCTCCCCTACCTTTGAGGTAGCGTCTAGCTCTTGTACTGCTCCACCTAGCTGAATCCAGCATGATAATAGGAGCTTCAAGATCAAGCGGTACCATGTGCACATTGCCAAGGAGATGGAAACATTGTCTCACATTACAGAAGAGGGGTCACCTAAGGTAGTTTCCCCTTTGCTTACTTAGAACAAGTTCCATCCCCTTTTCGATTTTGAAGGAGAGGAAGATGTTAGGAGGATTACAATATCACCTCCATCTCCCGTTCATTATGAGACACCTGTTAGAGATAGGAGAATGTCATATGCTGGCCTTAGGACAGTTTTACACCATGTTTGCAGGGCTTATGGACGGTCAAAGTCCAGTGCCCAGTTTAATTTATGATTAGTTATCCCTCACAGTGTAGGTGAGAAAATCCGTGAGAGGAGAGGCCCAGTAGTTCACATTACTAGCGAGAGAGTGAAAATATGTGAGGTTAGCGGGCTCCTACCTCATAGATTTCCTGAATCACACGGTCACATTGATAGCATTGTATTGATCGGTACTACCCATCATGAGAGAAGGGCTCCCGTACAGAGAGAGTCGATGTTGCCTCCACCACACTGCTCTACTCCACATCCGCCATCACCAATTCAGGTTCCATCTTCTATAGTTCCACCCAAAGCCATGAGAGCAACATCAGGGAAGAAGAAATCCCCGCTGGTGATCCAGCTACGGCCAAGGGATCCCACTTCATCTATGCCACTGATTGAGATGAGGGCAAGCTCTCCTGCTTGACCTCCTACTTTAGTTACGATAAAGACGGAGTGGCAACCTCATAGCATCATAGTCGTGCCATCACCACCACCACCTCAACCAATCATGGATATAGCAGTGACAAAAGGAGGAGATAGTTCTATTGTCCCCATGGTGATAGATCCCCCCAAGGGTAGTACTTTACATGTCCTCCAGTGAGCATAGCCCACACAGGGTTAGCACTTTAGTAGCAGGGGAGGTCAGGTATATCTGTACTCATGAGCATGATCCCACCACCGATCAACCGCGAGCATTTATGCCTACTTAGTTAGACCGCTCCTTGGATGATAACTTAGCACAATATTTTATTGAAAAGAAAGAAATCCTAGGGTATGATTGGTCTGACCTCGAAGAGGAGAAGGTTAGCTTCAACCCCCAATGAAGATGATTTATTGAAAGACTCAGTGGAGGTACATATGGTTGATACTAGAGGTTCTCTCCTTCAGGATCACTAGAGTTCGGAAGGTGTTGTGGCCAAACAGGACGATACACCCTATTCGACCCAACACCTCCTTCAATAACTCAAACAAAAAGATGAGCAGATTGGAAAGAGACATGAAGATTTATTAGTGGTAGTTCTAACACTTCAGAATGAAGCCCTAGTAGTACATCCTACCATTGTGGAGACTAGTTAGCCTAAGTTATTACATGTCCTAGATCAACCCAAGAGTTCACCTCTGGTAGAGCAGGGTAGCACTAGCTTGTATAGGAAGGTAGTGGACAATACCTCCATACAAGAAAAAAATATCAAACTCATGGTTGAATAACAAATGAAAGAAGTGCTAGCGCAAGTCCGAGGTGGTTCATCAGCTCTAAAGGGTAGACCTTATCCAAAAGAATTTGATGCTATCCATTATCCTAAGGGTTTTGTGCCTCCTTCTTTCAAGAGTTTTAATGGCAGTGGGAACCCTCGCCAACATATAGCACACTTTAGGGCCAGCTGTTGCAATACTAGTGGTAGCGATGCACTATTGTTCCGTCTCTTTGACAGAAGTTTAGCGGGCATAGCTTTTGATTGGTACGCTGAACTCCCCAATGATTTAGTGAAGACTTTTGTTGAGTTGGAAAACTCGTTGTTAAGAGGTTTGCTGGAGCTCGGCAAATGATAGCTGTGGGTGATCTTATTGTAGCTCAACAACACCTCAGTGAGTCCCTCTTATTGATTAGATTTTTAGATGGCGCAATTTAAGCGTGAAATTTGAACCGCGGCTATCTGAACAGCATGCTATTGAAATTCTATTACAAAATACTCATGGCCCGGCCGCCTTGATGCTTAAAGGTTTCACCATTAAGACATTTGAGAAGTTAATCAACAAGACGCCTCATCTACAAGGAGAAACCAAGCATTGCATTTTCAAGATTAATCATTAAAGCCAAAGCCCCAGAAAGTCTATGAAAAGAATCCAAGGGTAGTTACAGCATTGGATAAGGGGGAAGCAACCATCAAAAGATTAATATGAGAGACCTCAAGCGCAACAGCCTTCCCTTCCACCTCCTTTACCACCGCCTCAGCCATCTTATCTGCCACCACAATAGCCTCCACGACCTTCACCACCTCCTCCTCAGCCATACTCTCAGCAGCGGTATACATACCCACCCCCAGGTAGCTATCATCCACGTACTCTTTTGTATAAATTAAACAAAACTTATTCATTTAAGAGGGAGGTAGTTAGGAAAATCTTTAAGAACTTTTTAAAGAAATTTGATTTTAGCCACTCTGCTAGAAGGATAAGTGAGTAATGATCCTAACTTTTGCCCCTACCACCACATGCTAGGCCATTTTTTTTAGGATTGCTTTACAATTAAGGACAGACTTGAGCATAGCTATAATTCGGGTGCTATAATTATCCATAAGGAATATCTAGTAGAATAACCATCCAGTTCTATTAGGGTAATCCTTAGAGATACATGTGATCCTCTCAGAACAAAAGAAGGTTATGATATCTCTTTATCCCAAAACCCCAAAAGATTATTTCTAAAATCAAGACCCATGTGATGTAGCCCCAAAATAACCTCCAACATCATAGAAGATTCACAAGTTGCCAAAGATAACTTGGGGAAAGTGGGAGCTCACAGCCAGAGTATCACCATACTTGCTTGGGATAGTCAAAGGTGTAAAACCACTCCAAGTTCACCATTCCACCATTCCACTACTACCGACATTTACTTTAGTTAGTTCTTCTTCAGGACATCTTGTATCGAGGGATGAGGGTATCAAATCCTCCCACCCCACCTTACTAGATTTCTACTATGTACCCTTTAAATCTAAGAAATCAGAGAATAAAGCAGACTTGACATCTCTCCCACTGAAGGGTTATCCCATTCTACTCTTTAGAAAACCTTCAAGTCTTAATAATTATAATAATTTTGATCATCCTCTTTCTGATTCCGAGAGAACTTTCCTTCTCTGAATAATACGGGTTCACCTCTTGAGATAGACTTAAAATCATCTGATTCTGAGGGCCCTATAGGAGAAGTTGTAGGTGAACCTGATTAGCAGGTAGAACTTTCCATTAAACCATCTTACGAAGTCACTGATGTCAATCTTCATAGTGGAAAAGTTCTACCTCCTAGGGTAACACCTCAAGATAATGGTAAACATGTCATTGGTACCAACGAGCAAGAAGCCCCTCCACATGATGCTCCACCCATGGATATGCTTGTGGAAGATCAGGCCAAAGTTGATTATAATGTCCTCACTTACCTACAAAAGTTTTCAGCTAGGTTAAGCATATATGATTTCCTTGTCTTTTCCAAAAAGATGAGGGAGTCATTAATCAAGGTCCTCTTTGATCCAGAAATATGTTTAGCTTAGCTGACCGCTGTTAGAGAGGAGACACATTATTCAAGAGAAGCCCAGGGAGTCACATTCACCGACGAAGACTTCTTCTAGGGGATATGGTGCACAACCGTCCCATTTACATCACAGTGGATATGGGCAAATTCAAACTTTCTAGGATGTTGGTTGATCCAGGTGCATCAGTGAATATTATGAGTCTAAAAACCCTTGCCTATTTGAAGATTGACATCTCTGAACTCTCAGGAGATTAGATGACATTGAGAGGATTCAATGAACAGGGTGAGAGGGCTTTAGGCTCCATAGTGTTACCTTTGGAAATAGGTGACTAGAAGACTGAAGCCAAGTTCTATATAATTGATTCGAATACATCGTTCACGGCTGTTGACCTTATTTTTAAGATGAGCTCTCAACCCCTCCATCTTAGACATAGGACTCCTCTAAGACACTAAGAATTTTCTTAGTCTTAAGATATTTTTAATGATTAGGTGAACACTTAACCTAACCCTAGAGACTTAGAAGAGTTAGCCATAGGAATAATTCATGCCTTAAGGGTGTTAGGGAAATTTGCCTACCCTATAGCTTGAACTAAATCCTCACTTCCTCCTTTCAAGTCAAACTACAAATCAAATCAAATTTCAAACTCAAATCAATTCCAACTTGATTAATTTTCTTAAATCTTAAATCAATTCCAATGGATTTTCTCAAATCATGAATCAATTCCAAATGATTGAAACCCATGACTGAATTCCAAATCATAAAAATCTTTCCTAAGCCATCTTGATTTCATCTTATGGACTTAGCCTAAATCGAATCCAAATCAATTCAAATTCAAAAAATTTTCTCATAACCCATTTATATTCTCATTTATATTCACAAATATAAATGAAATATAAATTCAAATATCAAAAACTAAATTCATAACTCAAATTCAAATTCAACCAAAATTCAACCTAAGCCTTTCAAGTAAAATTCTTGAACTTAGCCAAATCAAACTCAAATCAAGCCAAACCCTTGATTTTTCTTTATGATTCAATCAATCCTTTAATCAAGAAACCAAATATACACATAAACTTCAATAATCAAACAAAAATTAAATTCAAAACGCAAATCCAAATTCAACCAAAATTCAACCTAAGCCTTTCAAGTCAAATTCTTGAACTTACCCAAATCAAATTCAAATCAAGCCAAACTCTTAATTTTTCTTCAAGATTCAATCAATCCTTCAATCATGAATCCAAATAAAAATACAAACTTCAATCATCAAATCAAAACTAAATTCAAAAGTTCAAACCCAAATCAAACTCATGTTTACCCTTTTGAACTTGAAAATGTCAAATGAATCAAAACTCATTTGACTCCAAACCACATGCAAATGAATTTATATTTCAATCATAAGTCCATATGCGAGTTTAATCAAACTTAATTCAAGCCTTGATCAAGTTAATTGACCCACTTAGGCTCACTTGACCCAAAGTATCCCTTATGAGACAAATTCTAATCCTACTTAAATTAGATTGAACTAAGCCCACCTAAGCCTCATATTGCGAGCAACAATCATCATGAGATGATCAATCACTCAAATTGGGTCAAACTTAAGAGTTGACCAAGTCAACACTTAGCCAAAATGAAATCTAAACTAGTAAAAATCCATCATAGGCCAAATTGATTGAAACCATTGATCAAAACCAATTCATGATCAATGTTTGAACTTGACCAAGTTATCATTTGAGCTTAACCTAGCCCAATTGGCCACTTGACCCAAGTTGACCCAACTTGACCTAAAAAGTCAAAATGTGTCAAAACTTGATCTAAGTCAAATTGATTGAAACAAATGGGTCAAGTTCTTTCCAAATCACTTGTTGAACTTGACCAAAGCCTCAATTGGCTAACTAGACCCAACCTAGCCCAAATGACCATGAATCCAACTTGACCTACAAGTTTAAATTGAGCCAAAATCAAATTAAACCAAAATTGATTGAAAATAAAGCTACCTGAATATTTTAATGACCAACCAAACCTAAACCAACCCATGACCTAACCCAAATAGATCAAATGGGTTAAATTGGTCAACTTGACCCATTTGACCTAAATGAAATCAATTGAACCAAAACCAAATATAAATCAAATTGAACCAAACCAATAATGCCAACAAATTTCAAACGGTCATATGAACTTGACCCAATTTGACCAATTGATCAACTTGACCCAAGTTTACCCATTTTGACCTAAATGGGTCAATATGAGCCAAATGACATCAAATCAACTCCAAATTCCTTGAAATTTGGGCCAACCTAATTTCAAACTATTCTAAATCTGCGTAAAGTGAAATGAAAGCTAAATGACCATTTTACCCTTAGGTCAAGGGGTAACCTATGGCCAATTCCACTTTGAATTTAGTCATATCTTTTTCATGGCCACTTGGCATCCTCTTAGTAGACCAAGTGGACACTAGTAGGTGTGGTGCACATGACCTAGTGGGTTTGAGTCAACCAAACCCAACCCAATGGCCAAATTGACCACCCACTTAGAAATTGAGCAAATGGGATCACTCCTCCAAAGCACATGGAAACTTCTCCACTACCTCCCCTCTGGCTAAACCGAACCACATGGTGTCCAAAATGTCCTAACCAACTCAACCCATAGGATCAATTTGATCAAAATGGCAAAGGGTAGCTCGGTCGTCCGATCCTCATAGGGAGAGATATACTCCCCTTAATTTCATTTCATTTTTATTCTCTTGCATTCAATTGAAGTTAAGGAAGCTAGAGGAAGCATTCCCAAGACTCTCCAAGGTCTCCTATGCCAACTCGATTTCTCCATTTTTGATTTTGCTTAAGCTAAAAATAAGGGAGGTAGCAAGATTTTCCAACTCATCCAATACTCAAATTTAGCTCAATTCCTCCTTCAAGCACCTTGAGGGAACCCAATCGAGCTCACCCAAGTCTTCATCCAAGTTCTCAAGGCACGGGAGAGGAGAGTTTGATCAAGGCCGCAAGCATTTGAAGGGAACTTTGACCAATTGAAGGATCCACTCAACCCCAAGCCCTAAAACCTTCAATAGGGTTTCATCTCCACGGATGAAAATGGATATACTGAGCATGACTAAGGGAAGTTTCATCCCAAGTAAAATTGGCCCTTAGATCTTCATCCCCTTATATGTTGATGGTGTGGGTAAAATTTGAGCTTAATTTGAGCTCAATTGAGCTCGGATCATGCCCTAAAGAGTGGACGAATGCCCTTCCCACAGGCAAGCTCAGTGACGGATCATGGACTATCCATCCGCGCATTTTGGATGGACGGTCCTGATTAATCTACTTAGGATCCATGGCTTTATTCCTTAAGAACCACGAGCTTAATCCTCCACGATCTTTGATCAAGGGAGAGAAAGTACGTATAACCGACGACATGGATGTGACTACTTAAATAGCAAATCTCGTCACACCATGTGAAAAGCGCGTGCCGCGTCAGCAGTCCAAGTGGCATCGACGGGATTAACTATATAATTAGCTTATTTAATTAAGTTTTAAAAACATAAACTTCAAAATAACATAACTAAATGTAAGAAAATTTAAAAAAATTATAAAATAAAATGCATTATGAAGATAATTCAGAGAGAAATTCATTAAAATTATTTTCAACTATTTTTGAATAATGAATTTTCCTTAATTAGGGTTTTATAAAAAAATTAATAACTAAAATTACTCTCTAATTACTCCATTAATTGATTCCAAGTTTCTCAGATGTATTTAGTGGGATGACCTCTGCCTCCCCTTATTTTCTTGGAATTTATTGATGAGTTAATTAGGAAAATAAATTAATGAATCCTTAATCACTCTCTTAAATGTAATTAAGCTTAATTAAGCATGTGAATAGTAGTTTAATCCCTTGATTAAGTTAATTAAACTTAGTTTAAGTGAATAGGAGGTTTATGGAATGGGTTTGGGGTATTTTTCCTAAGTCATTCCCTAAACCCCTTTCCTTTCTTAATCTAAATTTAATTAAGGGGTTAATCTAGTAATGACCTACTTAATTAACTTGATAAAATTTTCAAAACATTCCAGAACTCAATCATTCCATCTTAAGTAGATGCTTAGGTGGTCAATAACCTATGTAAACCTAAGGAAATCATACCTAACCTACATGTGTGGGAAAGGTTATGAAAGTACTTAAATTAAGCTCTTTAGCTTAATTAATCATTATGAGCCAAATTTCTTTCTTTCTTATTATTATTGATTTAAATTTCCTTATATTATTATGTCATTATTATAATTATTGTTGTGGTGGGTAAGTAATTAATGAACTTAATGAACACCATAGCCTAATAAAAAATATAAAATTCACTTAATGGTTCTAAAAATTAAACTAAATTGATTCACACATGAGGGAAAGTGGGTTAGGACCAACAAACCTTCTCATATTTTCTAAAATTTAAATCAAACTAAAAAAAAACAAAAAAAAAAATCAAAATCTCTTTAAATAATTTGATTTATTTTAAATAATCTTATTCCATAAGATTATCTTTAAGAATTAATTAAAATGAATGAATTTATATGGTTTCATCACACTATTTCTTTCCTAACATGCTAAATGTGTATGTCATATGAAAATCATGCATTCATGCCTTTTAAAAATTAAATTAAAATGAAATGTTTCTTTTATGTCAAATTGCATATTTTGGCTAAAGTAAGAATATGAATGGCTATTATCACTACTAAATCCAAAACTATTTTTTAAAACTTATAAATCAAACATTACAAATGAAGGGTATGCTATTTAGAATTGCTTATGGGCTTGCATGTGATTATAAAAATGTGTTATGTGATTCCCTCCTCTTTCCTTAACATAGGTTTGTATAGGAATAGCAAAGTGTATAGTCCATTTGAAAAGGACATAAAACTTGCTTAAATTCATTCCTATACACTCCTATATCACAACTTAAGAAGGAACTCCACATCACACATGTAAACTAAACAATCAAACCAAAATCAAACAAACATAAACCTTTTGCATGATTCTCTTTCCATGCATTTTTTGTACATGCACATGTATTTAAGAAAAGTGGTATATTAGTCTTGACAACCCCGGGATTGTGAGGATTTAAGTAGCCCTAAGTAGGTCTTATACCTTACACCCCTAGTACTAACAATGGCATCGTACTCACCTATGTCTTTTATACTTGTAAATGTGCATATGAAAAATGGATAAACGAATCCCTCTTTTCAACTTAATAAAATCATGCATCATAAAAACATCCAAATTTCTTAAACAAACTCTCTTAACATTCATCATTAAGGTGTGCTAAAAACTTCCATCTATATGTATAGATATTCTTAGGATTCATCCATGTGCATGTTACACATGTTAGGAAAGAAATGAAGTGTTGTGTGTTTTGTGATAGTATTTCACTTTACTTAATCTTAAAAGGCCTTTCTTTTTGAATTGGTTTGTTTGGGAAAAATCAAAACTTAGGATTAATCAAAACATATAATTAAACACTCACTAAACAAAAATCAAATATGAATTTACCTTAGAAATTACCTAAGGTAGGGAGGAAAGAGAAGTTCTCTTCTCTTTTCCTCTATTTACAACTTAATAATTAATTGTAGGTCCTTTCAAACCCAATTAAATCAAAAAATAAAAATAAACCAAATCAACTAAATCACTTAAATGAAATTACCCTCTAAGTTGAATATTTTCAAACTTAGAAAACTTCAACCTTAAAGCCTAGCTAAGCATACCACACAAACCCTAAATAGCACACACATTAGGCTAAGTCACCACTTCTAGCTTTAGGTTAGGGCGGTGCATGGTTTGATGTTTGCTTTTATTTTATGATATAATGTTTTACTCTGGTTGTTAGGGTGTATGTGCATAGACTGAATGGTAGGGCGATCTTAGTCTGTTAATTGTCATCTACAGGGGATTGTACTTAAGGGGTGCTGTAATAAAAAATATAAAAATACTTTTACTGTATAGGTGCTTATACCCTTAAACATAATCCAAAATAAGCTAGGTGGACTTGGTTACCCGTGTGTGAGGTGCTAAGTCCAATTTATATTTATAAATGCTTGAGATTGTATGGTTTGTTTAGCTAATTTCTGCTTTGCAGATTTTAGTTAGATTTCCTTTTTCCAATTTTCATGTAATTTTATAATTAGGATTTTGGAATGATTATTATGGGGTATTAGGATGAACATTGGTTATAAGACTTTGTCTTATGTACTATGTGAAGCCTTTGGAGCAACCACGTTCGAACCAACCAAAAGAAGAAAGAAGAAAGAAGAAAGAAGAAATGAAGAAATGAAGAATGAAGACAAATGGCCCATAACAATGAATTCCTTCTTGATTATAATTTATTCATTTGTAATCCGAGTTACATAAGGGTAGAGCTCGGCTACCAAATTTATTTTCGGGTTTGTGCGGTGGAGCCCGACCACAAATGGCCTCTTATTCTTTTGTGCTAGCTTTATAAATTGATTAATGTTTGTTTAACTTGTGCATTAAGATGACATCTTTTCATAGTTTATTCCTTGCTCTGATGTATGGCCTAGATGACGATTAGGCTATTAGGAAAATAAATTTTCTATCTAACTATTCAATTCAAACTAAAAAAATAAACAACTCATAACCTCATCTAAGGCCTAGCTATAAAACAAGTTAAAAGAATTAGCAACACCTTAGCTAGATGTTATATTTTCTTTCTCACATCATGCATAAAAATCATATTATTTCACTCTTGATTGGAGGGCTTCCACCTTTGCCATAGAACTTAGCTTAACCTTTGAGAGCCATGGTGGAAACACACCTCCTTATCTTGCTAATTTTGACCCATAATCTAATTTCTCATGCATTAGGCATATGAATCCTAAAGCCTGTGTCAAATTGATTATCCAAAATAAAAATAAAATGTAACAAAATTTGCATTAAATTTTGGTCATTAAATTATGCCCTACATGATCCAATTTCTTAGGGAGTGTTTTTAAGGACTTAGTCTCTTTCTAAATGAATAACAACCTAGTTATCTTGCAAAAGCATATGACTTGCCTACATGTATTTAAAATCATAAGAGGAGTTAGTTGGCGGGCCACCCCCATGCAATTGTAAGTCCAACAGTCGGGTGGTTTATCCTATCTTGTGGAGGTAAACCAAATACTAATTTTTGCCTTAGATTTAGATCGTGCTTTTGGCCCTCGCCAAAGTTCCCTAGATTTAGGTTCAGAGGTTGTTACTTCCTTTTGCAGGCTACAAGCATAAATCCTCACCTCTTAGGCATTTTCATGACCTTGTACCATGGAATTATAAGCCCTAGAGTTCTAATAAAAAATTTAACTCAAATACATAAATTAATTTAATTTCAAAATTGTAAAGCCCAGCTATAGGATAGTCTGGGATGCTTACTAGGATTCCTAGTATCCTAAGCATCCCCTACTCATCTTCAGTTGGCTTTGATAAGAACTCCCTAAAAATAAATCAATCAATTGATAGTACTACCTTCAAAATCTTTAGAGACAACGATCATTTACCTTAATCAAGAGTATTCATAAGGAACCCTATTCCTTAGGATGTAATTAATTATGGGGGCTTGCTCCTGTAGAGAACTTAACAAACCTGGTTTAAAATAAATCCTGCTTTACTTTTTCATATAAAGTAGGTGAAGAATCTCTGGTATATTCTGAAGACCCATAGTCCTTAGGAGTCCTTATTGAGGTGTTTAGGTCTATTGTAGGGTGGTGAATTCTATCTTTTGAGATAGTACACATTTCCTCAATGTCATACCCGATCACCCTAATGAGAATAACTGCGGATCTATGTGGTTTCCTAACAAGCCATAGTAGTTATATTTCTATTTCCATTTATCCTCTTTCCAAAAGGGATGGATGAAGGCAGGAATATATAATAATTTTCACCACAGATTTTCCTGGCGACTCTGCTGGGGATAGTTCCTCTCTCCATCTTTTGTAAATGATCATTTTTTCTAAGTATCAATAGTGGGTTTGTACTTTTGTTTGAATCCAAGACTATCTTTCTTTTTCATTGGCACTTAGCTTATTTCAACCTTAAGTTAAGCTAACAAACATCTTTAGGTTTTAGGACCTCACCTCGTGTTGGTCTTAAAACCCCCGTTGGGTTTCCCAATGGGAGAAAATAAAAATTTAATAAAAAGAAAATAATTAAAGACTTCCTCCTTACCATTTCTATGGCAAGGAAAGGTTCATTCCAAAAATAAAGAAAAAAATCCTTCAATTTCCAAAAGCACTTTTTCAAAATGCATATAATAAAATATTTTGCACAAAAATTTTCATAAATCACCTTCATCTAACAATCTTCATGATTGTTATATGTTGGATCATTTCAAAATTAAAATTAAAAAAAAAATCATACTTTCCAAAAGCACAACTCAACATCTTCATTCAATTTATTGAATGAAGATTTCATTTTAAAAAAAAAATGAATAATCATCTTTTCCAAAATGAAAATCAACCAAACATCTTTTCAAAAGTAAAATCCAACATCAATTTTTAAAAAAGCACAAGTGAACTTCCTCATTCAATTTATTGAATGAGGATTTTCATTTTCAAAATAAAAAGACAATCATCTCTTTCAAAAATAAAATCCAAAATCACATTTTCAAAAATCACAAATGAACTTCCTCATTCAATTTATTGAATGAGGATTTTCATTTTCAAAACAAAAAGATAATCATCTCTTTTAAAAATAAAATTTAACAATCATATTTTTCAAAAAGCATAAATGAACATCTTCATTCAATTTATCAAATGAAGATTTCATTTTTCAAAACAAAAATGAACAATCATCTTTTCCAAAAAGAAAATCAATAATCTTTTTTCAAAAGTAAAATCTAACAATCATATTTTCAAAAAGCACAAATGAACATCTTCATCCAATTTATTGAATGAAGATTTCATTTTTCGAAACAAAAATGAACAATCATCTTTTCCAAAAAGAAAATAAACAATCTCTTTTCAAAAATAAAATCTAACAATCCTATCTTCAAAAAGCACAAATGAACATCTGCATCCAATTTATTGAATGAAAATTTTATTTTTCAAAACAAAAATGAACAATCATCTTTTCCAAAAAGAAAATCAACAATCTCTTTTCAAAAATAAAATTCAGCAATCATATTTCTAAAAGCACAAATGAACATCTTCATTCAATTTATTGAATGAAGATTTCATTTTCAAACAAAATGAACAATCATCTTTTCCAAAAAGAAAATCAACAAAACATCTTTTCAAAAATAAAATCCAAAATCACATTTTTGAAAAGCACAAATGAACTTCCTCATTCAATTTATTGAATGAGGATTTTCATTTTAAAACAAAAAGATAATCATCTCTTTCAAAAATAAAATTTAACAATCATATTTTTCAAAAAAGCACAAATGAACATCTTCATCCAATTTATTGAATGAAGATTTCATTTTTTTTAAAATCAAAAATGAACAATCATCTTTTCCAAAAAGAAAATCAACAATCTCTTTTCAAAAATAAAATCCAACGATCATATTATCAAAAAGCACAAATGAACATCTTCATCCAATTTATTGAATGAAGATTACATTTTTCAAAACAAAAATGAATAATCATCTTTCCCAAAAAGAAAATCAACAATCTATTTTCAAAAATAAAATTCAACAATCATATTTTCAAAAGTGCAAGTGAACATCTTCATTCAATTTATTGAATGAAGATTTCATTTTCAACAAAATAAAAATGAAAAATCACATTTTCAAAATAAAATTCAACAAACACCTTTTTCAAAAATCAAAATCAAAAATTTAAAACAACACATTTGGATTTTCTTAGCATACCTAAATTTGCTAAGGATCCTCTTATTTCAAAATGAAATAAAAAACAAAAGAAACACACTTGGATTTCCTTAGCATATCTATATCTGCTAAGGATCCTATTTTTCAAAATGAAATAAAAAACAAAAGAAATAACACTTGGATTTCCTTAGCATACCTAAATTTGCTAAGGATCTTTTTTTTTCAAAATCAAGTCAAAAATAAAAGAAACACATTTGGATTTTTTTTAGCATACCCAAATTTGCTAAGGATCCTCTTGTTCAAAATCAAATAAAAAAAAAAGAAACATATATGATTTCCTTAGCATACCTAAATTTACTAAGAATCCTCTTTTTCAAAAATCAACCAAAAACAAAACACAGTTGGATTCTTCATTTAGCATACCCAAATTTGCTAAATGAGGATTCCATTTTCAAATCACAAATGATTCACAAAATAAGCAAACAAAGAAAGAAGAAATTATTTTCAAACACCTCACCTAGCATACCCAAATTTGCTAAGTGAGTACATTCCAAAAATCACCAAATCAAAATAAAATCAATTGAACCTTTACTTTAACATACTCAAATTTGTTAAATTAAGGGTCCTCAAGGTAAAAAAAATCAAAATTAAAATATGAAGTTATGGAAGCATCTCTCCAAAAATATTTGAACCCTTTTTTAATATACACAAATTTGTTGAAAATGGATTCTACATTCAAAAATCCCCTGTCCAATCAATCTCAAAATCTCTTCTAAATTCATTTGAGCCTCATTTAACACTTTTATGTTGTTGAGTATGGGTTTAAATTCTAAATTCTAAATTCAAAAATCAACAAATCATAAATCAGATTCAAGTTTCTTTTCGACATTGCAGACTTTTCAGTCAGCTTCAATCAGTTTTAGTTTTAGTTTCTGTCCAGTTCATTTGTAATGGCAGCGTAGAAGTATGTGTTCACATTTCCTCATGGAATGGATTTGGCTTGGATCAAGCCAGCCTTCCACGATCTGACTATGCCCACCTCATCAACTTTGGTCAAGGCTTTGAGGGGGCCAGGATTACATGTGAGGGAGTCCCCCTTACCTCAGTTAACAGGAGCGTGGTGACCAAGCAAAAGCTGGTCATCCATGTCGACATGCCATATTATTTAGAGATCCCCTCACTGAAGAGGAAGGCTGTGGCGATTCCCACAATATCATTAGGACAAAGACGACGCCCAGTTGCCCCAGCTAGTACCCACTCACTGGCTCCCTCAAAGGGGAAGGCTCCCTTGATTCCAAGGATTGTCTCCCCCTTTTTTGAGATTGGGTCTAGTTCCTACACTACTCGACCTACCAGGACTTAGCGCAGAAATAAGAACCACATGATCAAGCGGTATCACACTCACATTGCCAGGGAGTTGGATGCAGCTACTCAGTCTGTTGTAGAGGAGTTACTTAGATTGGTTTCCCTGCTGGTTACAAAAAAGTAGTTCCAACCTCTCTCTGGATCTGATAGAGAGGATGCTAGGAGGATTTTTTCTTCACCTCTGCCAGCAATTCAGTTTCAGGCACCTGTTAGTGAGAGAAGGAGTTTGTACGCTGGCCTTCGATCAATTTTACACCAAGTAGGTGGAGCCTATAGACGATCAGAGTCTAGGGCTCAGTTTACTTTGCATTCTGTCATTCCCAACAGCATTGGAAGATAGCTTAGGCTGGATAGAGCCATGGAGTCCCGTACATCAATTCATGTTACTAGCTGGGAGCATTAGAAGTACAACCGATAGTCTGCAGCCTCCGCACTTATGGACTTTCCAGATCGGCAGGCTACCCGCATCGGTCATACTGATTGTATCTTACTCACGGGGACTACACATCATAGGAGAGGAGCTCCTATCCTGAGAGAGTCGGTGGTGCCTCCACCACACCACTCTTCTCCGCGCCCACCATCTCCTGTACATGTTCCAACATCTATTGTTCTAGCCAAGGCCATGAAGGCCGCATCGGGGGAGAAGAGAACCCCATTGGTGATCCAGCTATGGCCAAGAGATCCCATTCCATCTATGCCACCTACTGTGGTGAGGCCAAGCTCTCCTGCTCAACCTTGTACCCTAGTTGTGGTGAGGAAGGAATGGCGACCTTGGAGTATCGTAGTCATCCCATCACCACCACTACTGCAACAAGCTATGGAGATAGTCGTAGCAGTTGAGGGAGGATGAGATAGTTCAGTCAGCCCTATGGCCATAGATCCTTCTAGGAGTACCACTCCGCCCAGATCTACCAGCAGTCAAGAGTATTTTTCCTCTAGTGAGCGTAGTCCTCACAAGATTAGCTCTCCGACAGCTTCAGACGTTAGGTGCCTATCTGTTCATGACAGTGATCCCACTACTGGTTAGACCCGATCTTTTGTGCCTGTTCGGTTGGACCGATCCCTAGATGACATCATAGCTCAGTATATAATAGAGAAGAAGGAAATCTTATGATATGTCTGGTCCAATTTAGAGGATGAAAATGTTAGTTTTAATCTGAATGAAGATGATCTGTTAGAGGACTTAGTAGGGGTATACATGGTAGATACTAGGGGTTCCCTCCACCATGATCAGCAGGGTATGGAAGGTGCTACGGTCGACCAGGAAGACACATCTTACTCAACCCAACACCTCCATCAACAATTAAAATAGAAGGATGAACAAATAGATTTAATGGGGAAGCAACTTGATGATTTTCTAGCAGCTATTTTAGCACTTCAAAACTAAGCACTGGTAGTTCATCCTACTATAGCTGAGACTAATCAGCTAGAGTTAGTGCATGTCTTGGATCCAGCCAAGACTTTACCTTTAGTAGAGCAGGGTAGCACCAGCCTGTATAGGAAGGTAGTAGATAGTACTTCCATATAGGAAAAAGATATCAAAGCCATGGTTGAGCAGCAGGTGAGAGAAGCATTGGCTCAAGCTCGAGGAGGATCATGAATTCCAAAGGGTAGACCCTACCCAAAGAAATTTGATGCCATCCAGTATCTTGAGGGGTTCATGCCACCTTATTTCAAGAGTTTCGATGGCAATGGGAACCCGAGGCAACACATTGCAAATTTCAGGGCCAGTTGTTGCAACGCCTGTGGCAGTGATGCTTTACTCTTCCATCTCTTTATCAGTAGCTTAGTAGGCATAGCCTTCGATTAATATGCTGAACTTTCCAATAATTCAGTGAAGACTTTTGCTAAGTTGGAGAAACTCTTCATCAAGAGATTTGCTAGAGCTCAACAAAGGATGACTGTAGGCGATCTCATTGTGGCTCAACAAAGCCCCAGTGAGTCCCTCGTTGATTATATTCTCATATGATATAATTTGAGTATGAAATGAGAACCACAGCTGTCTGAACAACATCCCTTTGAGATTATGCTTCAGAATATCCATGGCTAGGGGTGTGTTCGAGCCGATTTCAAGCCGAACCATAGTCGACTCAAAATCGGCTCGAAAATGGGTAATTCAGCTCGAGCTCGAGTCGTGGCTCAAAAATTTTGAGTTCGAGTGATCAATCAAGATCGAGCTCGATCCGTTGTGAAACGAGCTCTCAAAATCAAATGAGTTCAAAATCCAAATGAACCGGCTTGAAATGCAAACGAGCCAGCTCATTTGGCTCAAAAATTAATTCCCTTGAGAGAAGGAATTTTTAGTAGCTCAAAAATCAATTCTAGGTTGAAAATCAATTAAGATTCACAAATACAAGTCTATAAAATGATACAATTGGCATAACATTTAAAATAAACAAAAAAAACAAAAATATGAAAATGTCTTTTGTTTGTGAGACTCAGAGTCAGAGAAAGTAATATCCATCTTCAAGCATTAGCAATTAGCGGAAATTTGTAATTTGTATATTTTACTTCAATAATTGTATGCTCCAATCTCTAGGTTGTAAAAGCCATCAATTAGAGCCTTAAAGATAGAGAAACAAATCCCTAACAAAAGTGACAAAACCTCACAAATTAGAAACATCATGCATTAATATAGTAGAGTCAAAAAGCAGAATAAAGGCTGTAGGTTGCCTGGTCATCCAATGAGAGACTTGATAGCCACCAATAATGAAGCAAAAATAAATGAATTATCCCAAATTATAAATATATTCTCTTCTCATCATCGTCCAAAATTAAATAATCATAAATTCTCCATGATAAGCCCAGTTGAGGTTGACTATGGGCCTACGGCCCTTGATCTTAACGGTCGAAGCTATTTCACCCACACTCTCATTTTGAGTTGTTGCATTATCATCAATAGGTAGGCTTGATTTGCTTTAACAACTAATAGATTTACTTTGAGAAGGACTTGTCATTGTGTCTATAAGAAATGAAACAAAAGCGATGCATAGAATCACTCAAAAAAGCATAAATTCCCAAATTAGTAACTATTAATTTGAACAACAAATCATGCTGGACCATTAATTAAAGACTGGATTAGAAGAAAGATCAAAACCAACCAAGAAATCTACTTAAAGACTGGATTATAAATAAAAGATCCCCATATATTTACAACCAAGAAATCTGCATCTATCAACATCTACCAACAGTCAACAGAGCAACCAAGTTACTAAAGCGGCAAAGGCATGTGAACATCATAACATGTCCCATGAATGCACAACAACACCAAAAATAAGTAAACAACCTTTATAGCACCAAATAAGCTCCAATGGCATGAGTAACAAAGAATCGCCAGCCAAGTACCAACTAGCCAGAAGGCAGAGGCATAACATTCAACAGAGGCAGAGCCGCAGTAGTGAAACAATTAGGAAATGAAACAATGGCCAATGGGGAAGTATTTCTAATCAGAATTACAAAGTTTCAAAACCCGTAAGGCGAGGCAGCAGAGAGTAGTCGAGGGCAAAGTGGTTACAACATTACAAAGTTACATAATGTAATGAGGTCAAAATAATATCATCTAGCGCAAGTTTGCAACTACCACAACATTCAACAGACAACAATTGTTACAAACCCAGATGGCTAACCCAGACGGGCCAGAACCGAAACAACCCCAACATGCTAACCTAAAATAGTGGAATAACAGAGACAATTAAAACCCCACAAATTCCAAGTACCCTAACCGCAAAAAACATAGATACACATGAATGATTAAAGAACTGAAACATCCCCAAATCAACTGCACCAGAAATATCCCCAAATCAAATAGGCGAACCTTAAATAATGGAATAACAGAAACAATTGAAATAACCAACATCTCATAGGCATGATTCCATGAAATACTGTAATCGAAATGAAATAGAATCGGAAGTATTTCGGAGCAAGGAAGAAAACCAAGCGTATGGATCTGACCGACCACCGACAAATCAAGCAAACCAAGCACTCACTGATCAACGAACGATGATATCTTGAGTAGCGCACGTGGCACGCCACACTCAAAAACTAGGGCACGGCACGGAGAAGTGAGAACGGGAGAACCGGAGAAGTGGAGAAGGAGAACTGAGAAGTGAGAAGAGTCACGGGTAAGTCGAGTCGGGCTGTCGGGGTCGAGTCAACGTATTAGAATAGGGAATTTAGGGAATTAATCTCGCTCATCGAATTAATAGGACGATAATCTACTTTCGAGCTCGTGGCCCGCCCGTTTGCTTTGATCCGTTTGTGAGCCGCAAGCGAGCCACGGGTTCGGCTCAAAGTCAGCTCGAAATAAATTCGAGCCACATTTGTGGCTAGAAAATTGGCTTGTTTGCTTCGAGTCAATCTCAATTCGAGCCCAAGTTTGAGTCGACTTTCGAGCGAGCCACGATCTTCGGGAAAATCTCTCAGCCCTATCCATGGCCCGGTCACCTTCATGCTCAAAGGTTTCACCATCAAAATATTTGAGAAGCTAATCAACAAGGCGACTAGCTTACAAGGAAGAGCCAAACATTTGCTTTTTTGGACCAATCAACAAAGCAAAAGACATAGAAAGCTTACGAGAAGAAGCTCGGGGCAGTGATAGCAATAGACAAGGGCAAACAACCGGCCAGAAAGTAATTTGAGAGACCTCGTGCTCCACAGTCATCACTTCGACCTCCTCTACCAACATTATGGCAGTCCTACCGACCGCCACATCAGCCTCCACATCCTGCACCACCTCCTCCTCAGCCATATCAGCAACAACAGCGATACACATACCCGATGCCAAGTAGCTACGGCCAACCTACTCTATTGGATAAACTTAACAAGATTTATTCATTTAAGAGGGAGATAATCAGGAAGATCTTTAAGAATCTCTTAAAGAAGCTTGGTTTTTAGCTACCCGAACCTACGAGACCGGAGGAAGTGGGCAAAAGTAATGACCCTAACTTTTGCCCCTACCACCTTATGTTAGGTCATATTTTGGAAGATTGCTTTACATTCAAGGAATAGCTTAAGAATAGTTTCAAGATCGGTGCTATAGTTATCCCGAAGGAATACCTTATGGAACAACTATCCAGTTACATTAGGGTAATCCTTGAGGATACTTGCGATCCTTCTAAAACCAAAGAAGGTTGGGATATCTCCTTATCCCTTACCTCTAAGAAAATTGTCTCCAAAATCAAGAAACTTTCCTGTGTGCTGAGGCCTCAACCTCAACATTAGGTTTGTAAGTTGTTGGACAACTGGGAAAGTGGGAGCTAGCAGAAAGAGTAGCAGAGTAGTAGCAGAAGCTCAGGGGATAGCCAAGTAGCACCATCGACCGAGTCAGCCTCCACCCACCATTGCAAGATTACATCATGACTTCCCTTCAGCTAGTTCTAGACATCTTGTATCGGATGAGGGCATCACCCTCACTTTACTTGATTTACTATGTACAAAAAGTAAAGAATAAAGCCTTTATCTATTCCAATTATCTATTACTAATGAAAACTCTTCAAGTCTAAAAAACAATTATAACAACGTCGATCTTCCTCTTTCTGATTCAGAGTTGGTCTTTCCTTCTATGAATACTATGGGTTTGCCTCTTAAGATAGACTTGGAATCATCCAATTCTGAGGTTCCCATAGGTGAAGCTGTAGGTGGGCCTGACGAACAGGTAGAATCTTCCACTAACCTACCACAAGAGATCACCGAAGTCAACCTCTGTAGTGGCAAGGTTCTACCTCCTAGGGCAGCACCTCAAGATAGAGGAAAATAAGCCATTGGTTTAGATGATCGAGAAGCCCCTCCATAGGATGCTCCACCCTTGGATATGCTTGTGGAGGATCAGCCCAAAGTGGATTACAATGTCCTCTCTCACATAAGAAAGTTGCCATCTAAGCTAAGAATATACGATGCCCTTATCTTATCCAAAGAGATGAAGGAATCACTAATCAAGGATCTCCTTGATCCAGAGATATGCTTAGTTCAGTTGACCACTATTGGAGAGGAGGCACATTATTCCAGATCGACATCTCCACACTTCGAGGAGATCGGATGATGTTGAGAGGATTCAATGAACAAGACGAGAGGGTTTTAGGTTCTATAGTGTTACTTTTGGAGATAGGTGATTAGAAGACTGAAGCCAAGCTTTATAACATTGATTTGAATACTTCGTTCATCGATTTACTCAGTAGGCCTTGGATACATCAAAATAAGATGATTTTATCCTCCCTCCATCAGTGCATCATGTTCAAAAAGGATGGGATTGAGTACTATGTCAAAGGAGATGAAAAACCATTTTCAGTCAAAGAGGTTGAGATGTATGAGGATGCGACCTACTATCTTCCTCAAAACACATTTTCTCATGAACTTGGTTAAAATTCAAATGCAAATGCAAAAGAAAAAGAAGAAAAAGAAAAAGAAAAAGAATGAGAAAAGAAAAATGAAAGCCCAAGTGAACAAGAAAAGGAAATCGATGAAGAAGTGGAGCCACATATTACATTCCACCCACAGTTCATTCCATCATATGGACATGTGGGTAGGATGACTTGACCTCCACCAGGTAGAGGTAAAGGTAGAAACAGAGGCAATTCCAGAGGTGGAAGACCCCCTGGTTGGCCATCAGCCAACAGGGGTTATGTTCCAGTTCACAAGAGTACCCCTACTATTCACATAGACTTGGAATCTAGCTTGGAGGATGAGTCTAATGTGATTAGCATACCAACCAACCCCTCTCAGCGGGTTTCATTAGAGGTGAAACTTGAGTCAGACAGCGATGAAGACCAGACCTCTAGACAAAACATGAATGTATTCAAATTAAATGTATGTAAAACTATTTGGCACCAGGTAGGAATCTTAGCTCTAACCTCACTTTCATCTCAAAAAATTAAAGGTTTAATAGTTAAGGAAGCCCCTTAGCCTTCCAAAGATGTCAAGCCAAAGAGATTCTTTTTGGGATCGTCATCCTCAAGTCCAAAAAATGATGTAGGACTTGAGGATATTTCAAACAAAGAATTAATGGAATTGCCTTTTGATTGGTACTCGCCTTGTGTTCTTAATCTTGCAAAGAAAGGTTTGATTCCTTATTCATGATCTAAGCATAAGTCAAAATACTTTGAAAAGTTGTGGAACAACAATGGCCGGGATACACAATCAAGATCAGGAGTAGGATTCGGTACAGTGGGTTCAATTCATCATGATGATTACTGCTTAGTTCTCACCAACCATCTGGAGTTTGATAGGTTCTTTTCACACCAAACCAACTCTTATGTGGATGTGTGTTTAGAAATTTTAGATAATCTAGATGATCTCCAAATCAAAGATGCACCACCAAAATTTGAAGAGGAGATCCATTCAACAATTGATAAGCTTAAAAAAATCAACCTCGGGATCAAAGAAAATTCACACCCGACATATATCAGTTCGTTATTGAATGAAGAAGAAACTAATGACTTAGTCAGGCTATTGACTAAGTTTAAGGACTGCTTTGCATGGAGTTATAAAGAAATGCTCAGATTATCTCCTGACGTAGCAGTCCATAAACTAACAATAGACCTTAGTGCTAACCCTATTATGCATGCTCCTAGACGGATGCGATTATAAATTGAACTACATGTCATTTCTGAAGTTAAGAAACTAATCGATGCTGGTTTCATCAGGGAAGGAAAATACCCTACCTGGTTAGCTAGTGCAATCCCAGTTAAGAAGAAGAATGGCCAAATTCATATTTGTGTTGATTTCAAGGACTTAAATAAGGCATGTACTAAGGATAAGTTTCCTCTTCCTATACTAGAACTAATGGTGGACATCACCTCATCTCATGAAATTTTCTCCTTCATTAATGGGTCATCTGGCTATAACCAAATCAAGATGTCCCCGAGGATGAAAGAAATACTGCTTTTTGAACATTGAACGAAATCTATTATTATAGGGTCATGCCTTTCAGACTTTAAAATGTCGGTGCTACATACCAACAGGCTATGACTCAGATCCTTAATGTCCTCATCCATCATAAGGTTGAGTGCTACGTTGATGATCTAGTAGTCAAAACAAGAGAAAAGGAAGATCATATCTTTGACTTGAGAGTAATTTTCTAATGATTAAGATAATATAACCTTAAAATGAATCTCCTGAAGTGTTCATTTGGGGTAGCTTCAGGGATATTCTTTGGGTTTGTTGTCTGACATCGAGGAATAAAAATAGATCCAGAAAATATCAAAGCTATCTTAGAAATGCCACCTCCTAAAAGTTTAACTCAACTAAGATCTTTCTAAGGACGGTTGGCGTATCTAAGACTCTTTATTTTCAACCTATCGAGGAGATGTAAGCCATTCCCAGCACTTGTCAAAAAGGATGCCAAGTTCAAGTGAGATGATAAGTGCTAGCATGCCTTTAAAGATATCAAATAGTATTTGATGAAGCCACCAATTCTAGCAGCTCCTATCATGGGCAGGGCACTCATCCTCTACACTACTGCATTGGATGACTCTCTTGGTACTTTGTTTTCCCAAGCCAACAATGAAGGGAAGGAGAGTGCTCTCTATTATCTCAGCCACCATCTAATTTCTGCTGAAGCAAACTACCCACCTATTGGGAAACATTTCCTAGCTTTGATCTTTGCATCCCAAAAGCTACTACACTATATGCTTTCTCATAAGGTGAACTTGATTTCCAGAACCAATCCACTATAGTATCACATGACACGACCAATGCTATCTAGACATTTGACACGTTGGTCCATGATTCTTTTGCAGTTTGATATCACATTCATACCCCTCCATGCAGTAAAAGGACAAGCAATAGCAGATTTCTTAGTAGCACACTCACTGCCTGCTGATTCTCGGCTTAGTGACAATCTCCCTAACAAGCAAATCATGAACTTAGGGGAGGTCAACAATCATCGATGGGAGATGTATTTTGATGGTGCAGCTTACTTTCATAAAGGAGAAGCACCACAATCTACTCTTCCAGGAAAGACAAGGGTAGGAATAATTCTCTTAACTCCAGACAGTGATGTGATGAGATTCTCATGCTATCTCTCCAATCCATGCACCAATAATGAAGCCAAGTTTGAGGCTTTGATTGCTGGTCTAGAGTTAGCCATCACAGTCTGTGTCAAGAGCATCAACATCTATAGGGATTCTCAGTTGGTCATCAACCAGATTATCGGGTCCTATAAGGTTCTCAAACCCAAGCTTTGTCATTACCATGAGTATACCATGAAGTTGTTGGCCCAAATCCCTAAAGTCACCATCTACAAGGTCCTTCGAGGAGAGATCATAGTAGCAGAAGCTTTGGTTAAACTTGCCAAAGAATTGGCATGTCCAAAAGATGAGTCCATTCCAATAAAGGTCCAAAATAGACAAGTCTTATCCTTTATTGATGCTGAACTTATCGAGAGACTTTCTCTTGAAGGGGAGGTTACTGATGCATATAAGGACAAAGAGCTGGATTGGAGGCAACCATTCATAGATTACTTGAACACCGACAAACTACCTCAAGAGAAGTCACAAGCCCATCAGGTGAAACAGAGAGCTCTTTCCTATGCTCTCATTGATGGCACCTTGTACCAACGATCTTTCGATCAAATGTGGTTACGCTATTTAGACAAACACGAAGCCCATAGGATTGTGGTTGAGGTACATTCAGGTCTATTTGGAGCACATCAATCCAGTCTGAAGATGAAGATGATGATCTAGAGACTAGGATACTACTGGCCTTCGATGATTACACACTACATGGATGTAGCTAGGAGATGCCATTAATGTCAGGTACACAGTGTGGTCTTACATCAACCACTCAACATTCTACACCCTACATTGGCCTCAAGGCCATTTGAGTGTTAGGGTACCAACATTATGGGTCTGATCGATCCTCCTTCTTCCAAGGGTCATCTGTTCATCTTAGCTGCCACCAACTACTTTTCCAAGTGGGCGGAGGTAATCCCACTCATAGAGGCCACAGCTCAGCTTGTGCTTCAATTTTTTAGGAACCATATCATATATAGGTTCGGGGTGCTTTGATGAAATATATCTGATAATGGCACTGCATTCAAAAGCACCAAGATCAAGAGCTTCACCAGAAGACACATTATATATTAGAGATACTCCACCATCTACTACCCTAGAGCAAATGGCTTAGTAGAAGCATTCAACAAAACTCTCATCCAGATACTAAAGAAGACACTTGATCACAATAAGCGACAGTGGCATAAGTAGTTGGTTGAAGCCTTGTGGGTCTGCCACACCATATACCGAACTCCGACTCAATCTACTCTGTTCTCCTTAGTGTATGGGTTTGAAGCCATTCTACCTTTAGAAGTTCAACTCCCATCACTAAGGATAGCATTCGGTAATAAAATTACTACAGAATAGAATGAAAAGTTATGGTTAGAAGAGCTCGAAGGTTTGGAGGAGAGTCGCCTACGGTCATGCTAGAACCTTGAGTTGTACAAAAACAAAATGATTCAGGCTCACAATAAGATGGTCCACCCTAGGTCTTTTCAAGTAGGAGAACTTATGTTAGTCCTAAGGAGACCAATTATTGCATGTTGAAAGATGGGAGGTAAGTTTGAACCCACTTGGGAAGGCCCTTTTTTCATAGAGAAGGCCTACCAAGGAAGATCCTAACAACTTATTGATTGCAAAGGAGAACATTTGATGCTTCCAATTAATGGGCTCTGTTTGAAGAAATATTACCCATAAATCATGTTTGAAAAAAATTTCTGACAAAAAGAACAAAAATCTGATTCCATTTCATCAAAATCTTCTCTTCTTTCGAAGCATTGTTTGCTTGTCTTGCGAATCTGCCATGACGTGTTTAGGATAGGTGTAAGAGAACCCAAGAGGCATCCTATCCCTCTTTCATAACACAAACACAGTTAAACACAATTTCTCGGCGCTGCTAGAATAGGTGTGAGAGAACCCAAGGGGCATCTTATTTCGATTAGCACAACTGAGTTAGGTGTAAGATAACCCAAGTGGTATCCTATTCTCTTTAACGCAAGCATAAAAATAAACACAAATCTTTTGACTCAGGCTATTTTGATGTGAGAGCAAAGCCCCTGTGGAACTCACTCATTAGCTTCCCTAGCTCAGGTTTACATGCTACCTTGCTAGTATGTCACCCCAGTGGCTCTTTATTTTGGAAGATGTGAGTCCCTGTGCTTTCTACCTAACTTGGCCATTACAAACCAATGAGCACCTTGTTAGTTTGGTAGGCTTCACTACTCATCCAGTAAGCTACCTTATGTTGATTTTGTTTAATAGGATGTGAGTCCCCATGCTTTCTTCTTGAACTAATCATCGTGTACTGACTAGGTTGAGTATATTTGAGATTTAGGGTAAGTCCCCCAGAAGCTCCTTTCCTCTTGACTCATTTAAGTTGATATAAGCCTACAGTGGCATTCACTCGGTAGTTGCCCTAGATCGGATGGAACTTGTCGAGTCGAAGACAGACTATCCCAGCAATCAGTTCCGCTCTAGGAGGATGTGAGTCCCCGAGCTTTCTTCTTAGGCTGATTGTTGCAAGTTGACGGCACCTTAGGTTGGTTGATGTTCGCTATACTGACAGCGACTCACCCAGTGGATACACACCTTTTGGTAGATGTGAGTCCCCGTGTGTTCTCCTTGAGTTGGCCACCAAATATTTATTGATATTATCTTCTCCAGGGTTTTGGATCAAGCCCTTAGCAGCCCCTCTCCGTGTGAGCACTCTATTTGGATCACGTCCATTGTGACCCCATTTAGACACTACCTGGGTTACTTTTGGATTAGACAATCCCCCTTTCCTGGTAGCCACCCCTATTGTTGGAGAATTTATTCAGCGGATGCACATATTCTCCCTTTGTTCATTAAATCTGAGATATGTCTAAGCTGATATAAGTTCCTTCTCAGCTTAATCCCTCGCAAATTAACAAGGTCCATGATAAGCAAACTAAATAAACAAACAAAATTTTCACTTGTAGATTATGAATTCAAGCCCCCAAAGGGCCCCTTTTTCCAAGCAGACATCCTATCTTTAGGGTAATGTCAGTAGAACTCCGTATAGGTCAGGTTAAATTTAGGCTGATAAGTCTGATAAATCTAGGATGACATGTTTAGGCTGATAAGTCCCCGGGTCAGCACTCTCTCCATAGTCGTTGTTAGGTTGGGTTAAATCTATTTTTCCACAAGCAGGTTTACCCCGACAATCATTCTGCTTTGGAAGATGTAAGCCTACGTCACATTATTTCTAGCATGACTATCGCAAATCGACGGGCAGCCCTAGGTTGGGTTTGATTTGTTGCCCAAACCAACCGATAACCCTAGTGGTCTTTTATAATAGAAGATGTGAGTCTCCGTGCTTTCTTCCCTTGAATTGATAATTGTAAACTGAAAGGCACTCCTTTGGTCAGATAGTTCTCCCCTCGACCAGGAGGCTACTCCCTTTGGTTCAAGAATCAGATAGCTACATAAGCTCCTTCTCAGTATGATCTATCGCAAACCAATAAAATCCATCAAAACAATTAATAAATGAAATTAATCATGACTATCTTTGAGCTGATTTAAGTCCACAAGTGGCTTTCACTCAGTAGTCAGCTCTAGGTCGGGTTCGATTTGTTACCTTGCCAACCGATCACCCCAGTGGTTCCTTATTTTGGAAGATGTGAGTCCCCATGCTTTCTTCTTAAACTTAACCATTGGAAACTGAAAGGCACCCCTTTAGTTGGATAGTCCTACTATGTAGTTGGTAGACTACTCCCTTTGGATTGATAAGTCTGAGTTAGCTCAAGGCCACCATGACCCCTACTCAGTGCAGTCCATCGCAAACTGATGGGATCCATCAAAATAACTCATAACTAAAAATGAAACTAATCTTTGACTATCTTTGAGTTGATTTAAGTCCCCCAGCGACATTCACTCAAATAGTCAACCTAATGGTGGGTTCAATCCGTTGCCTTGCCAATGGATAACCCTAGTAACTGGTCCCTACTTTGGAGGTTGTAAGTCTACTACATTTTCTTTCTAGTATGATTGCTGCACACCGAAAGACAACCCCTTCAGTTGGATATTACTACTATGTGGTTGGCAGATTACTCCCTTTGGATTGGTAAGTCTGAGTTCGTTCAAGGCCACCATGACCCCTACTCAGTGCAGTCCATCACAAACTAATGAGATCCATCAAAACAACTCATTACTAAAATTAAAACTAATCTTTGACTATCCTTCAGCTGATTTAAGTCCTCAGCAGCATTCACTCAAATAGTTAGCTTAAGGTTGGGTTCAATCTGTTTCCTTACCAATGGTTCACCCTAGTAACTGGTCCCTACTTTGGAGGGTGAAAATCTACTATACTTTTTTCCTAGTACAACTGCTGCACACCGAAAGGCAATCCCTTTGGAGTCAAAAAACTAAACAAACAAAATAAATTCAATCAATCTCCCTCAGTGGAGTCAAAATAAAAGCAATCAAAATAAATAATCAAAATAAACAAATAAAACCAAACACAACTAAACAATCAAACAAATCAAATCAAATCTCTCATCCCCTTTATGGATGTTTTGAACTTGTTTCCCTAGTGGAAGGTTCATATACTCTATCCCTAGTGGATTCCTCCTTCACTCTCTTATGTCTATGACATGAGTAGAGTCACATTGCCCGAAGCTCTTGATTCCTTCTCATTTGGGAGTAGATCATTTCTGCTAGCTTGTGATCGCTCGTGTTGTTGATCATTTCAACAAATACGTGTGTATTCGGTCACCACACCTATTGCCTTTATTAACCTCATTTTCAGGATGAGCTCTCAACCCCTCCATCTTAGACATAGGACTTCTCTTAGACACTAAGAGTTTCCTTAGTCATAAGACACTTCTATTGATTAGGTGAACACTTAACCTAACCCTAGAGACTTAGAAGAGTTAGCCATAGGAATAGTTATTGCCTTAGGGGTGTTAGGAAAATTTGCCCACCCTATAGCTTGAACCAAATCCTCACTTCCTCCTTTCAAATCAAACTCCAAATCAAAGCAAATGTCAAACTCAAATCAATTCCAACTTGATTAATTTTCACAAATCTTAAATCAATTCCAATGGATTTTCTCAAATCATGAATCAATTCCAAATGATTGAAACCCATGATTGAATTCCAAATCATAAAAATCTTTCCTAAGCCATCTTGATTTCATCTTATGGAATTAGCCTAAATCAAATCCAAATCAATTCAAATTCAAGAAATTTTCTCATAACCCATTTATATTCTAATTTATATTAACAAATATAAATGAAATATAAATTCAAATATCGAAAACTAAATTCAAAACTCAAATTCAAATTCAACAAAAATTCAACCAAAGCCTTTCAAGTCAAATTCTTGAACTTAGCCAAATCAAACTCAAATCAAGCCAAACCCTTGATTTTTCTTCATGATTCAATGAACCCTTTAATCAAGAAACCAAATATAAACATAAACTTCAATCATCAAAACAAAACTAAATTCAAAACTCAAATCCAAATTCAACCAAAATTCAACCTAAGCCTTTCAAGTCAAATTCTTGAACTTAACCAAATCAAATTCAAATCAAGCCAAACTCTTAATTTTTCTTCATGATTTAATCAATCCTTCAATCATGAATCCAAATATAAATACAAGCTTCAATCATCAAACCAAAACAAAATTCAAAAAATCAATCCCAAATCAAACTCATGTTTACCCTTTTGAACTTGAAATTGTCAAATGAATCAAAACCCATTTGACTCCAAACCACTTACAAATGGATTTATATTTCAATCATAAGTCCATATGTGAGTTCAATCAAACTTGTTTCAAGCCTTGATCAAGTCAATTAACCCACTTAGGCTCACTTGACCCAAAGTGACCTAAAGTACCCCTTATGAGCCAAATTATAATCCTACCCAATTGGATTGAACTAAGCCCACCTAAGCCTCGCATTGTGAGCATAAATCATCATGAGATGATCAATCACTCAAATTGGGTCAAACCAAGTCAAACCTAAGGGTTGACTAAGTCAACACTTAGCCAAAATGAAACCTAAACTAGTCAAAATCCACCATAGACCAAATTGATTGAAACCATTGATCAAAACCAATTCATGATCAATGTTTGAACTTGACCAAGTCATTAATTGAGCTTAACCTAGCCCAATTGGCCACTTGACCCAAGTTGACCCAACTTGACCTAAAAAGTCAAAATATGTCAAAACTTATCTAAGCTAAATTGATTGAAACCAATGGGTCAAGTTCATTCCAAATCACTTGTTGAACTTGACTAAAGCCTCAGTTGGCCAACTAGACCCAACCTAGCCCAATTGACCATGAACCCAACTTGGCCTAAAAGGTCAAATTGAGCCAAAATCAAATTAAAATAAAATCAATTGAAACCAAAGCTACCTAAATATTTCAAATGATCAACAAAACCTAAACCAACCCATGACCTAATCCAAATATGTCAAATGGGTCAAATTGGTTAACTTGACCCATTTGACATAATTGAAGTCAAATGAACCGAAACCAAATATAAACCAAATTAAACTAAACCAATGATGCCAAAACATTTCAAATGGTCATATGAACTTGACCCAACCCTTGGTTTGACTCAATTTGACCAATTTATCAACTTGACCCAAGTTGACCCATTTTGACCTAAACTAGTCAACATGAGCCAAATGACATCAAATCAACTCCAAATCCCTTGAAATTTGGGCCAACCTAATTTCAAACTATTCTAAATCTACCTAAAATGAAATCAAAGCCAAATGACAAATTTACCCCTGGGTCAAGGGATAACCTAGGCCAATTCCACTTAGAATTTGGTCATATCCTTTTTATGGCCACTTGACACCCTCTTAGTGGAGCAAGTGGACACTAGTAGGTGTGGTGCACAAGACCCAATGAATTTTGGGTCATCCAAACCAACCCAATGGCAAAACAAACCACCCACTTAGAAATTGAGCACATGGGATCACTCCTCCACTCAATTAAGCACATGACAACTTCTCCACTACCTCCCTCTAGCCAAACTGAATCACATGGTGTCCAAAATGGCCTAACCAACTCAACCCATAGGATCAATTTGATCAAAATGGCAAAGGAAAGCTCAGCCATCCGATCCTCCTAGGGGGAGATATACTCCCCCTAATTTCATTTTATTTTTATTCTCTTGCATTCGATTGAAGCTAAGGAAGCCAGAGGAAGCATTCCCAAGTCTCTCCAATTTCTCCTAAGCCAACTCAATTTCTCCATTTTCGATTTTGCCTAAGCCGAAAATAGGGGAGGTAGCAAGATTTTCCAACTCACCCAATACTCAAATTCAACTCAATTCCTCCTTCAAGCGCCTTGAGGGAACCCAATCAAGCTCACCCAAGTTTTCATCCAAGTTCTCAAGGCACAGGAGAGGGGAGTTTGATCAAGGCCATAAGCATTTGAAAGGGACTTTGACCAATTGAGACCTATTGAACCCAACTTGACCTAAAGGGTCAAACCAACCTAAAAACCAATCAAATCTAAATTGAATTCAACCAAAGCTCACAAAATATTCCAAATGATTAACCAAACCCAAACCAAGTCATGACTTAAGCCAATTGGTCAATTGGGTCAAATTGGTCAACTTGAGCCATTTAACCCAAATGAATTCAAATGAACCAAAATAAAATCTAAACCAAATTAAACCAAACCAATTGAAGGATCCACTCAACCTCAAGCCCTCAAACTCTCAACAAAGCTTTGTATCTACTAGACGAAGCTACCTCAATGGTTGGGAGCGTTGGTGAGGTACTATTCAAAATCGAGCATAGTTTGAATTTTCTTTGGTTCTTTTTGAACGAAAGTTTCATCCCAAGTAAAATTGGCAGTTAGAACTTCTTCACCTTGTATGTTGTTGGTGTGGGTAAAATTTGAGCTCAATCTGAGCTCAGTTGAGCTCGGATCATGCCCTAAAGAGTAGATGGATTCCCTCTCCCGTAGACGAGCTCAGTAATGAGGTTGAGAGGCTTTAAGTAGCCCTGAGTAGGTCTTATACCTTACACCCCTAGTGCTAACAATGGCGTCGTACTCACTTATGTCTTTTATACTTATAAATGTGCATATAAAAAATTCATAAAAGAATCCCTCTTTTCTACTTAACAAAATCATTCATCATAAAAACATCCAAATTTCTTAAACAAACTCCCTTAACATTCATCATTAAGGTGTTCTAAACACTTTGATTTGCATGTATAGATATACTTAGAATTCATCCATATGCATGTTACACATGTTGGTAAAGAAATGAAGTGTTGTGTGTTTTGTGATAGTATTTCACTTTACTTAATCTTAAAATGCCTTTCTTTTTGAATAGGTTTGTTTAGGAAAATCCAAACTTAAGATTAATCAAAACACATAATGAAACATTCACTAAAGAAAAATCAAATATGAATCTATCTTAGAAATTACTTAAGGTAGGGAGGAAAGAGAAGTTCTCTTATCGTTTCCTCTCTTTACAACGTAGTAATTAATTGTAGGTCCATTGAAACCTAATTAAATCACAAAAAAAATCAACTAATTCAATTAAATCACTTAAATGAAATCACCCTCTAAGTTGAACATTTTCATACTTAAAAAACTTCAACAATGTATTCCATCTTGATTGTAAATTATTCATTTGTAATCCAGGTTGTATAAGGGTAGAGCTCGGCTACCTAATTTATTTTCAGGTTTGTAAGGTATAGCCCGACCACAAATGGTCTCTTATTTTTTTGTGCTAGCTTTATAAATTGATTAATGTTTGTTTAGCTTGTGCATTAAGATGGCATCTTTTCGTAGCTTATTCCTTGCTTTGATGTATGACCTGGATGATGATTAGGCTCTTTGAAAAATAAATTTTCTATCCAACTAATCAATTCAAACTAAAAAAATAAATAACTCATAACCTCTTCTAAAGCCTTGGCTATAAAATAAGATAAAAGAATTAGCAACCCCTTACCTGGATGTTGTATTTTCTTTCTCACATCATGCATAAAAAGTATATTATTTCACTCTTGATTGGAAGGCTTCCACCTTTGCCAGAGAACTTGACTTGACCTTTGAGAGCCATGGTGGAAACAAACTTGCTGATTTTGGCCTATAATCTAATTTTTCATGCATTAAGAATATGAATCCTAAAGCCTATGACAAATTGATTGTCCAAAATAAAAATAAAATGTAATAAAATTTGCATTAGATTTAATTCATTAAATCATGCCCTACATGATCTAGTCTCTTAGGGAGTGTGTTTAAGGACTTAGTCTTATTCTAAATAAATAATAGCCTAACTATCTTGCAAAAGCATATGACTTGCCTACATATATTTAAAATCGTAGGAGGAGTTGGTTGGCAACCACCCCCAGGCAGTTGTAAGTCCAACAGTCGGGTGGTTTATCCTCTCTTATGGAGTTAAACCAAATACCCATTTTTGCCCTCGCCAAAACTATTTCTTATGGTGGTTTATCATCTTTGGAGACAATGATTATTTACCTTAATCGAGAGTGTTTCTAAGGAAACCTATTTCTTTGGATGTAATTAACTATGGGGGCTTGCCCCTGTAGGGAACTTAATGAACCTAGTTTAAAATAAACCCTGCTTTACTTTTCCATGTAAAGTAGAGGAAGAATCTCTAGTACATTCTGAAGACCCAAGTCCTTAGGAGTCCTTATTGAGGTGATTAGGTCTATTGTAGGGTGGTGACTTCTATCTTTCGAGATAGTATACCTTTCCTCAATGTCATACCCGATCACCCTAGTAAGAATAACTACAGATCTATGTGTTATCCCAGCAAGCCATAATAGTTATATTTCTGTTTTCATTTATCCTCTTTCTAAAAGGGATGGATGAAGGTAGGAATATATAATAATTTTTACCACAACATCTTTGCTCAGTAGGCCTTGGATACACCAGAACAAGATGTTTCCATCCTCTCTTCATCAGTGCATCAAGTTTCAAAGAGATGGAATTAAATACTGTGTCAAAAGAGATCAAAAGCTATTTTTGGTTAGAGAGGTCGAGATATATGAGGACGCGACCTATTATCTTCCTCAAAATTAAAATGTATATTCTCACAAACTTGACCAAAATTTGAATACAAAAGAAAAAAAAAGAAAGTTAGGTGGGAATCATTGGAGGTGACACTCAAGCCAGACAGTGATGAAGACCAGACCTCCAAGCAAAGCACGAATGTATTCAAATCAAGATTATGTAAAACCATTAGGCAACAGTTGGAAACTTTAGCTCTAACCGCACTTTCTTCTGAAAAAGTTGAGGGTTTGGTAGTTAAGGAAGCCCTAGATCTTCCATGGATGTCAAGCCAAAGAGATTTCTGTTGAGATCATCATCCTCAAGTCCAGAAGCAGATGTAGAACTTGAGGATAATTTATATAAAGATTTAATAGAATTACCTTTTGATAGGTACTCGCCTCATGTTCATAATCTTGCAAAGAAAGGTTTGATTCATTATACATGGTCCAGGCATAGGTCGAAGTATTTTGAGAAGATGTGGAACAACAAAGGCAGGGGTGCACAATCAAGACCAAGATTAGGATTCAGTACAGTGGGTCCAGTCGGTAGGATGAATACTGCTTAGTTATCACTAATCATCTATAATCTGATAGGATCTTCTCAAACCACACTAACTCTTATGAGGAGGTGTGCTTAGAAACTTTAGATGATCATGATAATCTTCAAATCAAAGATGCACCTCCATATTTTGAAGAGGAAATCCATTCAACTATCGACAAACTCAAAGAAATCAACCTCAGGATAGAAGAAGATTCACACCCTACATACATCAGTTCTCTATTGAATGAAGAAGAAACCAATGACTTAGTTAGGCTAATGACTAAGTTTAATGACTACTTTGCATGGAGCTATGAAGAAATGCACGGATTATCTCCTGATGTTGCAGTCCATAAACTAGCAATATACCCTAATGCTAGCCCTATGAAGCAAGCTCCTAGACGCATGCGGTTAGAAATTGAGGAACAGGTCATTTCTGAAATCAAGAAACTAATCGATGATGGGTTTATCAGTGAAGAAAAATACTCTACTTGGTTAGCTAGTGTCATCCCAGTTAAGAAGAAGAATGGCCAAATTCGCTTATGCGTCAATTTCAGGGACTTAAAAAAGGCATGTCCTAAGGATGAATTTCTACTTACTATACCAGAATTAATGGTGGACATCACCTCATCTCATGCAGTATTCTCCTTTATGAATGGATCATCTGGCTACAACTAAATCAAGATGGCCCCCGAGGATGAAAGAAACACTATTTTTCGAACCCGGAATGGAATCTATTGTTATAAGGTTATGCCTTTCGGCCATAAAAATACTGGTGCTATATACCTGCGAGCCATGAATCGGATCTTTGATGAACTCATTCATCATCAAGTTGAATGCTATGTTGATGATCTAATAGTCAAAAGCAAATAAAAGGAAGACCATCTCTTTGACTTGGCAATAGTTTTCGAATGGTTAAGATAATTCAACCTCAAAATGAAGCCCTGAAGTGTGCATTCGGAGTAGCTTCAAGGAAGTTCCTTGGGTTTATTGTCCGACACAGGGGAATAGAGATAGACCTAGAAAAGATCAAAACTATCTTAGAAATGCCACCCCTTAAAAGTCTAACTCAGCTCAGATCTATCCAAGGGTGGTTGGCATATCTAAGGCGCTTTATCTTCAATCTATTAAGGAGATGCAAGCCATTTTTAGCACTTGTTAAAAAGGATGCTAAGTTCAAGTGGGATGACAAGTGCCAGCATGCTTTTAAAGATATCAAATAATACTTGGTGAAGCCACTAGTTCTAGCAGCCCATATCCTGGGCAAGTCATTTATCCTCTACACTGCTGCATTGGATGACACCCTCGGCCTTTTGTTGGCCCAAACCAATGACATTGGGAAGGAGAATGCTCTCTACTACCTCAGCCGTCATCTGATCCCAACTAAAGAAAACTACCCACCTATTGAGAAACATTGCCTAGCTCTCATCTTTGCATCCGAAAAGCTATGACACTACATGCTTTCTCATAAGGTAAACTTAATTTGAAGAATCAATCCATTGCAGTATCTCATGACATGGCCGATGCTATCCGGACGGTTGGTACGATGGTCCATAATTCGCTCGTAGTTCGATGTTGCATTCATACCCCTCCATGTTGTGAAAGGACAAACATTAGTGGATTTCATAGCAGCACACCCACTTCCTGCTGACTCTCTGTTTAGTGATGACCTCCTTGATGAAAAAATCATGAACTTAGGGGACACTAACATTCACTATTGGGAGATGTATTTTGATGGTGCAGCTTCCTTTCACAAAGGAGAAGAACCACGATCTACTCTTCTAGGAAAAGAAGGGCTAAGAATAGTTCTTTTAACTCCAGACTGCGATGTGATGAGATTCTCATACTATCTCTCCAATCTATGCACCAATAATGAAGCTGAGTATGAGGCTTTGATTGTCAGTCAGGAGTTAGCTATTACAATGTGTTTGTTGACCTCATTTTAGATTAAGCTCTCAACCCCCTCCATCTTAGACATAGGACTTCTATTAGACACTAAGAGTTTCCTTAATCTTATGACACATCTAGTGATTAGGTGAACACTCAACCTATCCCTAGACACTTAGAAGAGTTAGCCATAGGAATAGGTCATGCCTTAGGGGTGTTAGAAAAAAATCTTGCCTACCCCATAGCTTGAACCAAATCCTCACTTCTTTCCTTCAAGTCAAATTCCAAATCAAGTCTAAACTAACTCCAAACTCCAAATCTAATCAACTTCAAATTCAAATTAATCCCAACTTAATGGATTTTCTCAAACTCAAATCAATTCCAAATGATTGAAGCTTATGATTAAAATCCAAATCCTAAAATTCTTTCCTAAGTCACTTTGATTCTACCTTATAGACTTAGCCAAAATCAAATCCAAATCAATTCAAATTCAAGAAATCATCTCATAACCCACTTATATTCTCAGTTATATTCATAAATATAAATGAAATATAAATTTAAAAATTAAATCCAAATTCAACCAAAATTCAACCTAAGCCTTTCAAGTCAAATCTTTGAACTTAGCCAAATCAAATTCAAATCAAGCCAAACTATTAATTTTTCTTCATGATTCAATCAATCCTTCAATCAAGAATCCAAATATAAACATAAACTTTAATTTTCAATCCAAAAATCAATTTAGAACTCAAATCCAAATTTAACCAAAATTTAACCTAAGTCTTTCAAGTCAAATTCTTGAACTTAGCCAAATCAAATTCAAATCAAGCAAAAACTCTGGATTTTTCTTCATGATTCAATCAATCTTTCAATCATGATTCCAAATATAAAATAAACTTCAATCATCAAAGCAAAACTAAATTCAAAAATCAAACCCAAGTCAAACTCATGTTCACCCCTTTAAACTTGAAATTGTCAAATGAATCAAAACTCATTTGACTTCAAATCACTTACAAGTGGATTTATATTTCAATCATAAGTCTATATGTGAGTTCAGCCAAACTTGATTCAAGCCTTGATCAAGTTAATTGACCCACTTAGGTCCACTTGACCCAAAGTGACCTAAAGTGACCTAAAGTACCCCTATTGAGCCAAATTCTAATCCGACCCAAATTGGATTGAATTAAACCCAACTAAGCCTCACATTGTGAGCAACAATCATCATGAGATGATCAATTACTCAAATTGGATTTAACCAAATCAAACCTAAGGGTTGACCAAGTCAACACTTAGCCAAAATGAAACGTAAACTTGCCAAAATCCACCATATGATAAATTGATTGAAACCATTGATCAAAACTCATTCATGATAAATGTTTAATTTGACCAAGTCATCATTTGAGCCTAACCTAGCCCAATTGGTCACTTGATCCAAGTTGACCCAACTTGACCTAAAAAGTCAAAATGTGTCAAAACTTGATGTAAGCCAAATTAACTGAAACCAATGGGTCAAGTTCATTTCAAATCACTTGTTGAACTTGACCAAAGCCTCAATTGGCCAACTAGACCCAACCTAGCCTAATTAACCTTGAACCTCTTGACCTAAAAGGTCAAATTGAGCCAAAATCAAATTAAACCAAAATTAATTAAAAACAAAGATACCAATACATTTAATATGACCAATGAAGCCTAAACCAACCCATGGCCTAACCCAAATCGGTCAAATTGGTCAAATTGGTTAACTTGACCCATTTGACCTAAATGAAATCAAATGAACCAAATCCAAATATAAATCAAATTGAACCAAACCAATGATGCCAAAATATTTCAAATGGTCATATGAACTTGACCCAACCCTTGGTTTGACCCAATTTGACCAATTGGTCAACTTGACCCAAGTTGACCCATTTTGACCTAAATGGGTCAACATGAGCCGAATCATATCAAATCAATTCCAAATTCATTGAAACTTGGCCCAACACATTTTTCAATCATACCAAAGATATTCAAACTGAAATCTAAGCCAAATGACCATTTTACCCCTTGGTCAAAGGGTAATTTTTGGCCAAATTCACTTGGAATTTGGTCAAATCCTCTTCATGGCCACTTGGCACTCTCTTAGTGGACCAAGTGGATACTAGTGAGCATGATGCACCTGACCCAATGGGTTTGAGTCAGCCAAACCTAACCCAAGGTCAAAATCGACCACTCCCTTCATTTCAAGCACATGGCAATCACTCTTCCACCTTATTTTACACATGGAAACTTCCCCACTACCTCCTCTAGCCAAAACCGAATCACATGCAACCCTAAACGGCCTAACAAACCCATTGCATAGGGTGAATTTGATCAAAATGACATCTCTATGCTCGGCCATCTGATTCACCTAGGGGGAGATATACTCCCCCTAATTTGACTTCATTCACACTCACTCACAGTCGATTGAAGCTAGGGAAGCCAAAGAAAGTAATTGCAAGCTCCTTCAAGCCACCTAGAGCTACTTCCATTTTCTCCTCTTCTCAGTTTCTTCAAGCCAAAAATAAGGGAGCTCCACCATTTTTTAAACTCATCCAATGCCCAAATTCAACTCAATTGCCCTTGCAAGCACCTTGATGGATCCTAATTGAGTTCACTCAAATCTTCTTCCAAGTTCTCGAGCCACGGGAGAGGGGACTTTGATCAAGGCCGCAAGCTTAGGAGGAGCATTTTGGTCAATTGAAGAAGTCACTCAATACGAAAGCCTCAAACCTTCAACAGGACTTCATCTCTATGAGACAAAGCTACCTTGATGGATTGGAGCACCAGTGATAGCCTCCGGCGAGGTATGCCTTCAGCCCGAGCTTAAAATAGGGAGTGTGTGGTCCTTTTTGAAAGAAATTTTCACCTCATGCAAAATTGATAGTTAGATTTTCTTATGCTTACTCCTAAATGGTGTGGGTAAAGTTTGAGTTCAATCCAAGCTCAATTGAGCTCAGATCTTGCCCTAGAGAGTGGACGAATGTCCTCTCCCATAGGAAAACTAATTGACGGATCATGGACCATCTATCCGCGCATTTTGGATTAATGGTCATGATCAAGCCACGTAGTATCTATGATTAATCCCTTTAGAAACTGCGGGCTCAATCTTAACCACCCGATCCTTGATCGGACGATCCAAAGAGAAAGCTATGCAATCGCGCGGATGGATGATGTGACAATCTCATCGGTGTGAAAGTGCACGCCACATCGTGATCCACGCGGCATGGGATTAATTAATAATTAGGGTTTTAATTAATTGTTAATCACTGAATCTTCAAATATTCATAACTAAATGTGGAAAAATAAAAAAAATGCAAAATAAAAAGTATTATGAAGGTAATTTAAAGGGGAATAATCTAAAATTAATTTTAATTGATTTTGAACAATAATATTTTCTGAGTTTTTATTTGATTTAGAATGTGATTAGGTTAATTACTCTCTAATTATCCCACTAATTAATTCCAAACTTCTTATGTGCATTTAGTGGGATGACATCTACCTCCCTTAATTTTCTTGGAATTTATTAATAGTTTAATTAGGGAAATTTCTTGAGTCATTCCTAATTACCCTCTTAATCAATCAAGTAATTAATTAACCTTTTAAATAGTGATAAATTAATTAATTAAGTTTGATAATTACCTTAAAACTGTGAATGGACTTAGGGAATAAGATTAGGAATTCTTTCCCAAATCTTTTCACCTAAGTTTATTTCATTTGGATAAAATCTAATTAAAGTGCAAATTAATTAAATAGTTTAATCACTTAATTAATTGACTTAATTAATCAAACTTTTTCAAAATTAAAACATTCGAGAACTTAATCAATTCATCTTCGGTAGGTGCTTAGGTGTTCAATAACCTAAGCAATTTAAGGAAATCAAAATCTAACCTACATGCATAGGGAGAGTTATGAAAGTACTTAAATTAAACCCTTTAGCTTAATTAATCACTAATTGTGTGCCAATTGCATTAGGCCCGTTTCTTTCATAGGTGCATTGTTGATTTAAATTTCTTGTGTGGTTTATGTCATACATTGGCTCATAATTATTTGATTAAATATGTTAAAGTGGTGTAGTAAGCGGTAATTAATGAACTTAATATACACCTTAACCTAAGCAAAGCATAAAACTCACCTAATGGTTCTACAATTAAACTAAACAACATACACATGTGGGAAATGGGTTAGGACCAGCAAAACTTTTCACATTTCCTAAATTCAAATCAAACGTAAAATAAAACAAAAATCTCTTTAAAACAAATTTGGTTTACTTTTTAAATAATCTTATTTCGTAAGATTGTCTTTAGGAATTAATTATGGTGAATGAATTCACATGCTTTCATCACTTTATTTCTTTCCTAATATACTAAATGTGTATGCCATATGAAAATCATGCATTCATGCCTTTTGAATATCAAATTAAAAATGAAATGTTTCTTTTATATCAAATTGTATGTTTTGGCTAAAATAAGAATATGAATGGCTATTATGACTATTAAATCCAAAATTATTTTCAAAACTTATAAATCAAATATCATAACTAAAAGATATGCTACTTATGATTATTTATATGCTTGCATGTGAGTATAAATTTAAAGTTATGTATTGTGTGGCTTTCCTTCTCTTCTCTTTTAACATGAATTTGGATGGATTTACAAAGTGTATAGTTCTTTTAAAAGAACATAACATTTGCTTATATCCTTTCCTATCCACTTCATGTTATGAATTAAGAAGGATTCTCATGTTTACACATGTAAATTAAACAACCAACAAATTAACCAAACAAATATCAACTTTTGCATGATTCTCTTTCCATGCATTTCTTTTTGTACATGCACATGTATTTAAGAAAAGTGGTATATTAGTCTGGAAAATCCCGGGTTGTGGGCTTTAAGTAGCCCTAAGTATGTCTTATACCTTACACCCCTGGTTCTAATAATGATGACATACTCACTTATGTCTTTTATACTTGTAAATGTGCATATGAAAAATGGATAAAAGAATCACTCTTTTTCTACTTAACAAAATCATGCATCATGGAGCATCCAAATTTTCTTAAGTAACTCTCTTAGCATTCATCATTAAGGTGTGCTAAACATTTCCATTTGCATGTATAGATATGCTTACGATTCATCCATATGCATGTTACACATGTTGGGAAAGAAATGAAGTGTTGTGTGTTTTGTGATAGTATTTCACTTTACTTAATCTTAAATGTCTTTCTTTTTGAATAGGTTTATTTAGGAAAAATATAAACTTAGCATTAATTAAAACACATAATAAAATATTCACTAAATAATAATCAAATATGAATCTACCTTAGAAATTACTTAAGGTAGGGAGGAAAGAGAAGTTCTCTTCTCTTTTCCTCTCTTCATAACACTTAGTAATTAATTGTAGGTTCTTTCAAATCTAATCAAATCAAAAAATAAAAATCAACCAACTCAAGTAAATCACTTAAATAAAACACCCACTAAGTTGAACATTTTCACACTTTGAAAATTTTAATCTTAAAGCCTAGCTAAGTATACCACACAAACCTTAAATGACACACACATTAGGCTAAGTCACCATTTCTAGCTTTAGGTTAGGGCAGTGCATGGTTTGTTGTTTGCTTTTATTTTGTGATGTATTATTTTAGTCTAGATATTAGGGTTTATGTGCATAGACTGAATGGTAGGGCGATCTTGGTCTAACCATTATCTTCGTAGGGGATTATACTTAAGGGGCGTTGTAATAAAAATATAACTATTTTGTCAAGTGTGTTCTACCCTAAGCATAATCCAAAATATAGGTAGACTTGATTACCCATGAGTGGGTGCTAAGTCCATATATATATATATATATATATGATTGGGATTGCATGGTTTGTTTAGCTAATCTCTATTTTGCAAATTTTAGTTAGATTTTCTCTTTCCTATTTTTATGTAATTTTGCAATTAGAATTTTAGAATGATTGTTATGGGGTATTAGGATGAACATTGGTTATAAGGTTATGCCTTATGTACCATGTGAAGCCATTGGAGCAACCACATTCCAACCAACCAAAAGAAGAAAGAAGAAAGAAGGAAGAAGAAAGAAGAAAGAAGAAAGAAGAAAGAATAAATGAAGAATGAAGACCCCCATAATAATGAATTCCTTCTTGATTTTAATTTATTCATTTGTAATCCGGGTTGTATAAAGGTAGAGCTCAGCTACCCAATATATTTTCGGGTTTGTGCGGTGGAGCCCGACCATAAATGACCTTTTATTCTTTTGCGCTAGCTTCATAAATTGATTTATGTTTATTTAGCTTGTGCATTAAGATAACATCTTTTCCTAGTTTCTTCCTTGCTTTGATATATGGCCTGGATGACATTTAGGCTCTTAAGAAAATAAATTTTTTATCCAACCAATCAATTCAAACTAAAAAAAATAACTCATAACCACAACTAAAGCTTAAGTTATAAATCAAGATAAAAGAATTAGCAACCCCTTAGCTAGATGTTGTATTACTTTTCTCACATCATGTATAGAAAAAAAATATATCATTTCACTCTTGATTGGAGGGCTTCCACCTTTGTCAGAGAACTTGGCTTAACTTTTGAGAGCCATGGTGAAAATACACCTCCTTATCTTGCTAATTTTGGCCCATAATCTAATTTCTCATGCATTAGACATATGAATCTTAAAGCCTGTGTCAAATTGATTGTCCAAAATGAAAATAAAATGTAATAAAGTTTGCATTAGATTTAAGTCATTAAATCATGCCCTACATAATCTAGTCTCTTAGAGAGTGTGTTTAAGGACTTAGTCTCTTTCTAAATAAATAATAGTTTAGCTATCTTGGAAAAGCATTTGACTTGCCTACATCTTTTAAAATCATAAGAGAAGTAAGTTGGCGGCCACCCCCAAGTAGTTGTAAATCTAATAGTCGGGTGGTTTATCCTATCTTGTGGAGGTAAACCAAATACCCATTTTTACCTTAGATTTAGGTTATGCTTTTGGCCCTTGCCAAAGATCCCAAGATTTAGGTTAAGAGGTTGCTACTTCCCTTTGCGGGCCATGAGCATAAATCCTCACCTTTTAGGCATTCCCATGACCTTGTATCATAGAATTGTAAGCCTTAAATTTCTAATAAAATTCAACTCAAATAAATCAATTCAATTTAAAAAATGTAGAGCCTAATCATAGGATAGTTTAGGGTGCTTACTAGGAACAGCTCGCAAAATCCAACCACTTCACCTACTTCATTGCCCCAACCGTTTCCCGTACATCTAATGAAACAGAATGGTTTCATGTTCTTTCATCGATTGGTTATTCCTCCCCATTCGTATCTTCTTATTCCATTTTGGTCTCTATTAGTTCCCCCTACTTGCTGCATCAAAAACTCAATCGCAGGCTTCTGATAAAAAAACTAGATTTCTATTCAAATTTGTCAGATGAATACCTTTACGCTTTGCAGAGATGTAAGGAGCCATTATGGTACCCTAAGCATCCTCTACTTATCTTCATTTGGCTTTAATAAGAACTCCCTCCTCTTGATCGATCCCACTTGCTTTTGTAAAAATAAACCAATCGATTGATAGTCCTACCTTCTGATTGATCCTCCTTCTTCCAAGGCTCATCGGTTCATCCTAACTTCCACCAATTACTTTTTCAAGTGGGTGGAGGTAATCCCACTTAGAGAGGTCACAACTCAGCATGTGCTCCAGTTCTTCAGGAACTAAATCATATTTAGGTTTGGGGTGCCTCGATGAATTATATCTGATAATGGTACTGCATTCAAAAGCACCAAGATCAACAGCTTTGCCTGGAGACATAGTATAGATTGGAGATACTCCACTATCTACTATCCTAGGGAAAATAGCCTAGTAGAAGAATTCAATAAAACTCTCACCCATATACTAAAGAAGTCACTCGACGATAACAAGTGACAGTGACATGAGCAGCTAGTTGAAGCTTTGTGGGCATACCGCACCACATATAGAACTCCAACTCAATCTACCCCATTCTCCTTAGTGTATGGGTCCAAAGCTGTTCTACCATTATAAGTTCAGCTCCCATCACTAAGGATAACAATGGGTAGCAAAATCACTACAGAGCAGAACACCAGGTTGCGGCTAAAAGAGCTTGAAGGTTCGGAGGAGAGATGCCTATGGGCATGCTAGAACCTTGAGTTATACAAAGGAAAGATGATTCAAGCTCACAACAAGCTGGTCTACCCTAGAGCTTTTCAAGTACGAGAGCTTGTTTTAGTTCTAAGGAGACCAATTATTGTCCATCAAAAGATGGGAGGGAAGTTTGAACCCAATTGGGAAGACCCTTTTGTCATAGAGAAGGCCTACCAAGGAGGATCTTATCAGCTTATCAATTGTAAAGTGGAACACCTGATGCTTCTAATCAATGGGCTCTATTTGAATAAATACCATCTATAAAATCATGTTTGAAAACAATTATCTTCAAAAATTCCATCTCAATTCATCAAAATATTCTCTTCATTCAAAGTATTGCTTGCTTATTTGTGAATCCACCATGACGTGTTTAGGGTAGGTGTAAGAGAACCCAAGAGGCATCCTATCCTTCTTTCACAACACGAACACAAATTGAACATAATTCCTTGACGCTACTAGAATATGTGTAAGAGAACCCAAGAGGCATCCTATTTAGACTTGCACGGAAAAGTTAGGTGTAAGAGAACCCAAGCGGAATCCTTTCTTGTTGGGAACACAAATGCTATTTGTGGCACCATTTCATCAACTCTTAAGCGTGTTTTACAATAGGTGTAAGAGAACCCAGGAAGCATCATGTCCTCCTTCAAACACAAACACAAACACAAACACAACTTTTGTCTCAGGCTATGTTGATGTGGGAGCAAGCATCCTATGGTACTCAATCATTAGCTGCTCTAGGTCGGACTGACATGCTACCTTGCTAGTGTGTCACCCCAATGGTCACTTGTCTAGAAAATGCGAGTTCTCGTGCTTTCTTCCTAACTAGACCATTGTAAACCGATGAGAACCTTGTTAATTTGGTAGATCTCACTGCATAACCAATAAGCTACCTCATGTTGACTTGTTTTAAGAGGATGTAAGCCTACATGCTTTCTTCTTAAACTAGCCATCATGCACTAATTAGGTTAAGTATATTTGAGGCTTAGGATAAGTCCTTGAGTGGCTCCTTTCCTCTCAATTACTTTTGAGTTGGTATAAGTCCCCCAGTGGCATTCACTCAGTAGTTTCCCTAAGTCGGATAGCTCCTATTGAGCCGAAGATAGGCTATCCCAGTAATTAGTTCCATTGTAGGAGGATGTGAGTCCCTGATGCTTTCTTCTTAGGCTAATTATGGCAAATTGATGGACACCTTAGGTTGGTTGATGTTCTCTATGCTAACAGTGACTCACTAGGTGGATACACCACTCTTGGCAGATATGAGTTCCTGCACTTTCTCCTTGAGTTGGCCGCCAAATACATGTAGACATTATCTTCTCCAGGGTTTTGGATAAAGCCCTTAGTGGCCCCTCCCTTGCAGGCACTCTACTTGGATTACGTCCTTAGCAACCCCATTTAGACACTACTTGGGTTACTTTTGGATTGGACAGTCCCCCTTTCCTAGTAGCCCCCCCTGTGGTTGGAGAATTTATTCAGCGGATGCACATATTCTCCCTTGGACCAGTAAATCTGAGATAGGTCTAAGCTGATATAAGCTTGTTCTCAGTATGATCCCTCGTAAACCAATAGGGTCCACGATAAACAAACAAACAAACAAATTTACTCGCTTGTGGATTAGGAATTCAAGCCCTCAGAGGCCCCTTTCCCAAGCAGACATCATATCTTTAGGGCAGTGTCAACAAAACTCCCTATAGGAATTGCCTGACTACTCTTGAGTGGAGATAAGTCCACGGGTCGATACTCTCTCAGTAGTCGCCCTTAGATCAAGTTCAATCTATTTTTCCACAAACAGGTTACCCCGACGGTCATTTATCTCTGGAAGATGAAAGCCTAGTACGCATTCTTTCTAGCATGACTGTCGCAAACCTACAGGCAGCTCTTGGTTGGGTGATGTGTTACCTTGCTAATGTGTCACCCTAGTGGCCTTTTATTCAAGAAGATGTGAGTCCCCATACTTTCTTTCCTGAATTGGTCATTGTAAATTGAAAGACACCCCTTTGGTTGGATAGTTCTCCCCTCGGTCGAGAAACTACTCCCTTTGGATCGATGAATCTGAGTTAGGCCAAGGCCGACATGACCCCTACTCAGTGCGGTCCATTGCAAACTGGCACGATCCATCAAATATAATTAAACTAAAATTAATTTTTACTATCTTTGAGCTGATTTAAGTCCCCAAGCAGCGTTCACTGAATAATTAGATTTAGGTTGGGTTAGATTCGTTATGTCACCAATAGATCACCCCAACGACTGATCCCTACTTTGGAGGATGTAAGTCTGCTACACATTCTTCCTAGTACAACCACTACACACTCAAAGACAATCCCTTTGGTTGGATAGTCTTACTATGTGGTTGGTAGACTACCCATTTGGATTGCTAAATCTGAAGTAGATCAAGGCCAACATGGCCCCTACTCGGTGTGGTCCATCGTAAACTGACAGGGTCCATCGCAAATTGATAGGGTCCATCTTAAAGTCCAAAAATTTAAAATCCAAAATAAAATCAACCAAACACCCTAGTGGAGTCAATTAAATAATCAAACCAATCAACTTCTCCTCAGTAAGAACCAAATCTTTCCAATTCCCCTAGTGGAATCAATTTAATCCAACCCAAACTTGCACCCCTAATGGAAGGTTCACGCTTTTTATCTCCAGTGGATTCCAAATTCTAATCCCCAGCAGATTTCACAACTTCTTATCCCCAGTGGATAACTGGAACCTTTTCCCCTAGTGGAAGGCTCACATACTCAATCCCTAGTGGATTCCTCCTTCGCTCTATTATGTCTTTGACATAAGTAGAGTTGCAATTCACTAAGATCATGATTCCTTCTACACCTCAGGTTTAGGAGTAGATCTCTTCTGTTAGTGCTTGCGATTTTTCAAACATTGTTCATCATCTCAATCAACACCAATATGTGTGTTATGCCTTGTTAGTCACACCACACCTATTGGGCGCCCTTTGTTGGCCTCACTTTTAGAGTGAGCTCTCAACTTCTCCATTTTAGACATAGAACTCCTCTAGAAACTAAGAGTTCCTTAGCCTTAAGACACTTATAGTTATTAGGTGGATACTTAACCTAACCCTAGAGACTTAGAAGAGTTAGCCATGTGAATAGGTTATGCCTTAGGGGCATTAGGAGGACTTGCCTATCCTATAGCTTGAACCCAATCCTTGCTTCGCTCCTTCAAACCATTCCAAATAAAATCTCAAATCAATTCCAACTCAATTGATTTTCTCAAATCTTAAATCAATTCCAACTCAATTGATTTTCTTAAATCATAAATCAATTCCAACATCTAAATCATAAATCAATTCGAAATCAAATGATTGAAACCCATGATTGAATTCAAATCCCAAAATCATTCCTAAGCTCTTTGATTTCATCTAATGAACTTAGCCCAAACCAAATCCAAATTACTTCAAACTCAAATGATTATCTCGTAACCCATTTATATCTTCATTTATATTCACAAATATAAATGAAGTATAAATTCAAATAACCAAAACTGAACCCAAAATTAAACCAAAATTCAATTTGTACCCTTTCAACCCAAATCCTTGATCTTAGCCAAATCATTCTCAAATCAATCCAAACCCTTGGATTTTCTTTTCAAATAATCACTCCTTCAATCATATGCCTAAATATAAACATAAACTACAATCACCAAACCAAAATCAAACTAACCCAAGTCAAACATATGTTTATCCCTTTTGACTTGAAATTGTCAAATGAACCAAAACCCATTTGACTCCAAACCACTTATAATTGGATTTATATTTCCATCATAAGTCCATATGTGAGTTCAACCAAACCTAAATCAAGCCTTGATCAAACTAATTGACCCATTTAGGCTCACTTGACTCAAAGTGGCCTAAAGGACCTTTTTAAGCCAAATTCTAATCAAACCTAAATTGGATTGAACTAAGCCCATCTAAGCCTCACATTATGATCAACAATCATTCTAGGATAACCAATCACTCAAATTAGGTCAAACTAAAGTCAAACCTAGCCTTTGACCAAGTCAACACTTAGCCCAAATGAAACCTAAACTAGCCAAAATTTACTACAAGCCAAATTGATTGAAACTATTGATCAAAATCAATCCATAATCAATGATTAAACATGATCATGCCATAGACTGAGCCAAACCAAGACTAATTGGAAACTTGACCTAAGTTGACCCAAATTGACCTAAAGAGTCAAAATGGGTCAATTCTTGATCTAAGCCAAATTGATTGCAACCAATGGGTCAAATTCATTCCAAATCACTTGTTGAACTTGACCAAAGCTTCAATTGACCAATTAGACTCAACCTAGCCTAATTGACCATGAACCCAACTTGACCTAAAAGGTTAAATCAACTTGGAATCAAACCAAATTAAAATTGATTGAAACCAAAGCTTGCAATACATTTCAAATTATCATCCAAGCTTAAACCAACCCATGACCTAATCCAATTGGGTCAAATGGGTCAAATTGGTCAACCTGACTCATTTGACCCAAAAGAACCTAAATGAACCAAAACCAAATCTAAACCAAATTGAACCAAACCAATGATACCCATAGGCTCCAAATGATCATTTGAACTTGACCTAACCCATGGTTTGACCCAATTTGACCACTTGGTCAACCTAGCCCAATTTGATCCAACTTGACCTAATTGGATCAAATTGAACCAAATCAAATCAAATGAACTCCAAATCACTTGAAATTTGGCCCAACCCATTTTTGAATCATTTTAAATCTGGCCAAATTTAAATCATGGCTAAATGACCACTTAGCCCTTAGCTCAAAGGGTATCCTATGACCAAATTCACTTAGAATTTGGTCATTTCTCTCTCAAGGCCACTTAGTATCCTTCCATTGGTCCACATGGGCACCAAGGGAGGTGATGAACATGACCCAATGAGCTTGGGCCGGGCATGACCCAAGGCAAGGCCAAACCAACCTCCCCAATGGCAATTGAACACTTGGAACTCCAAATGCACTCACCTAGCACATGGGAATCCACTCTCGTTCCCTCCACTACCTAAAATGACCAATGTGGGGTGTTTTGCAGCTCTTTCTGTGCTTCCAATCCTTATCGTTAATCAAAAATGGAAAAATTGCCCATCACTGTCCGATCCAAGGAGGTTGAGTTGAAGCTTCTCAAGCTTTTACAAGCCATTCCCGTGCTCCCCCACTTCCCATTCTCGGTTTTGCTCAAAGCCAAAACAAGGGAGGTGAATTGAAATTCCAACTGACTCAATTCTCCATCAAAACCAAATCAACATTGCACATACCATCAGTAGACTTCATCGAGCTCAACCAAATTGTTTCCCAAGTCTCCATGCCACGGGAAGCATCACTTAAATCAAGGTTGATCACCATTGAAGGGGAGCTTAGTCAACCATGCAATATACTTCAAGTCAAGGCCATATTCCTTCAACAGGGCTTCATCTCTACTAGAAGAAGCTACCTCCTCCATTGGAAGCACCGACGATAGCCTCCGGCGAGGTAATTGCTCAAAACAATAGCCATAGAAAAATTTGGTTGGTCCTTTTTGAAGGAAATTTTCACCCCTTGAAATCTTGACCGTTGGATGTGCATCCCCCCTCCTTCCAAAGGTGTGGGATCATTTTGATCCCAATCTGAGCTTGAGTGAGCTCAAAGGATCACACGTCGTCCATCCCGTGAGATTGGAATGGACGGTTGTGATTATATCACGCTAGATCCCATTGATTTAAGCCTAAACTACGGGATTAATCTTAGCCATTCGATCTACGGATGCAGAGAGCACATCCACGCCATAATCGACGGATGTGACAAATTAAATAATATATCCCGTCGCCATCAAGCAGAAAAGCATCCACCACATCCCAGGGATTAGGGGTTAATATTTAATTAATCTAAATTTAATGCTGAAACGTCCAAAATTCATAACTAATTATAAAAAAAATTTCAAAAACACAAATTCAGGTTCATTTTAAAGATAATTCAGAGGAGAATAATATAAAATTAAAATTGATTAATTTTGAAGAGTGATTTTAACTCAATTTAGGTTTTATTGGAAATATAATTAAGCTAATTACTCTCTAATTAATCTAGCAATTAACCCCAAACTTTTTGGGATTAATTAGTGGGATGACCTTTGCCTCTCATGATTTTCTTGGAATTTATTGCCTGATTAATTAGGACAACTTCTTACTTCATCCCTAACCACTTTTTTAATCAATTAAATGATTAATCAATGTGTTAAAGAGTGATAAATTTATTAATTAAGCTTGCTAATCATCATGAAACTGTGAATGGACTTAGGGAATGAGATTAGGACTTCTTTTCCAATCTTTTCCCCTAAGTTTATTTCATTTGGATAAACACTAAATTAACTTGTAATTAATTAATGACTTAATCACTTCATTAATTAGTTCAATTAATCAAACTCAAAATTAAATCATTCTAGAACTTAATCATTCAATTATTGGGTATATTCTTAGGTGTTCAATAACCTAAGAATATTCCAAAGGAAATTATAATCAAACTACATGTGTAGGAGGGTTATAAAAGTACTTATTTCAGCCCTTTAGCTTAGCCAATTATATTAGGCCCCTTTATTTTCTTGGTGTATTGCTGATTTAATTTCAATGTGATTGCATATCATATGTTGGCTCATAATTACTTGGATAATTATATTAAAATGGTGTAGGTAAGGGATAATTAATGGATTTAATTCATAGCTTAACCTAATCAAAACATAAAATCAACCTAATTATTCTAAATTAAACCATACCAATTTACACATGGGGGAATGGGTTAGGATTACCAAACCTTTATTACATTTCCTAAGTCAAATCAAATTCAAAAATAAAAATCTCCTTAAAGAATTTTGATTCATTTTAAATGATCTGATTTTATAGGATTATCCTTAGGAATTTATTACGGTGAATGATGTCATGTGCTTAGATTTCTTTATTTCTTTTCAACCATGTTAACTATTGTTTGCCATATGAAATCACTGTTGTACTTCGTTCAGTTACGTATTGCTTTTTATTTCTTTTCAACCATGTTAACTATTGTTTGCCATATGAAATCATGCATTCATCTCTTTTGAAATTTAATTAAAGGAAATATTTCCTTTTATGTCAAATTGCATGTGTTGGCTAAAACTAAGAATATGAGTGGCTATTATTACTATTAAATCAAAAAATCATTTTTCAAAAAAACTTATAAATCAAAGATTATAAATAAAGTGATGCTAGTTATAAATATTTATAAGCTTGTATGTGATGATAGCATAGGATGTGTATTATGAAGTTCCTTCTTTCTCTTAATATGGATTTACATAGGATTTGCAAGTGTATAATTCATTTGAAAAGAATATACCACTTGCCTAAATCTATTCCTATGCATCTTTATATTAAGACTTAGGAAGCACCTTCATATTACACATGTAAATCTTACAACCAAATCAAACACAATCTTTTGCATGATTCTTCATCCATTCAGTTCTTTTTGTGCATCTACATGTATTTAAGAAAAGTGGTATATCAGTATGGACATCTCAGGGCTGTGAGGCTTTAAGTAACCCCAAATAGGTCTTGTACCTTATGCCCCTGGTATAGAAAATAATAGTGTCGTACTCACTTATAACTTTTATACATATAGATATGCATTTAGCTAATGGATAAAGGAGTCCCTCTTTTTTACATAACAAAGACATGCATCCATGGAATATCCAAATTTTTAAACCACACTTCTATGCATTCATCATCAGAGTGTGCTAAAATTTGCATTGGATGTATACGTATGCTTAGGATCATTCATATGCATGGTGTACATGGTGAAAAGAAATGAATGGGTGTATGTTTTTTGATAGTAATCCACCCTAACTAATCCTAAGAGGCCTTTCTTATTGACTAGGACTATTTAAAAAGAATCTAAACTTAGGATTAATAAAAATACATAATAAATCATTCACCAAGGGAAATTCATTGATCAATTTACCTTAGAAATTGCTTAAAGTAGAGATGAATAAGGGTTCTTCCTCTCTTCCTTCTCTTACAACCTTTAAGCACTAATTGTAAGTTCATTCAAACCAAATCAAATCTTCAACTAAAATTGACAAATCAGCTAAATCACTTAAACTGAAATTACCATCTAAATTGAATTTTTCACACTTAGAAAACTCCAACCTTAAAGCCTAGCTAGGAAAAGCCACTCAAACCTTAAATGGCACACACATTAGGCTAAGTCACCATTTCTAGCTCTATGTTAGGGTAGTGCATGGTTTGATGCATGATTTTATTTTATGATGTGATGCTTTAGACTGGATGTTAGGATGTATGTACGTAGACTGGATGATAGGGCGATCTTATCATGATCATGTCTTTTGCAGGTGGTTGTGCTTAAGGGGAGCTATAATCAAAATATAAATGCTTTCACTGTGGAGGTTGCTTATACCCCTTATGCATAATCCAAACTAGGACATGTGAGCTTGGTTACTCATGTTTGGGGTGCTAAGTCCAAATTATTCATATAACTGCTTGGGTTGTGTGGTATGTTTAGCTAACCTTTGTTTTTGCAAGTTTAGTTAGATTTACTTTTTCAATTTTGATGTAAATTTTGTAATTAAGATTTGGAATGGGTGACATGTTTCTTTTTGGGTTGTAGAAGAATGAAGCAATTATGAAGAATGAAGAATGAAGAAAACTCTTGAATTCTTTTTAATTGTAATTATTATAAATTGATTGATATTTTATTTATGATTGCGCAATTAAAATATCATGATTTTTTTAGTTTCTTCATTATTTGGTGATTGTTGAATAACCTAGATGCGATTAGGCTCTTAGGGAAAAAAATTTCTATATAATTAATCAACTAAAAATTAAATTAAATGACTCATAATCGCACCTAAAGCCTATGACATAAATCAAAATAATAAAATATTTAGCAACCCCTTAGCTGGATGTTGTATGTCTCACATCATACATAAATCATATTGCATCACTGTTGCTAATGGAGGGCTTCCACCTTTACCAGAGAAAATGGCTTGACCTTTAAGAGCCATGGTGGAAATAAACCTCCTTTTTTTATTTTGACCCATAACCAGTCTTCTCATGCATTAGGCATGTGAAATATCATAGCCTATGTCAAATAACAATGTCCAAAAATCAAAATAAAACTTAATAAAATTTGCATTAGATTAAGTCATTATTCATGCCCTTCATGATCTAGTCTCTTAGGGACTGTGTTTAAGGATTTAGTCTCCTTTCTAAATAAATAATAGCTTAGCTATCTTACAAAGCATATGACTTTCCTACATGTATTTAAAATTGTAGGAGGAGTTAGTTGGCAGCCAGCCCGAGGCGATTGTAAGTCCAACAGTCGGATGGTTTATTCTCTCTTATGGAGGTAAACCATATACCCATTTTTGCCTTAGATTTATGTCATGCTTTGGCCTTTGCCAAAGCTCCTTAGATTTAGGATCTGAGGTTGTTGTTTTCCTTTGTGGGCTACAAGCATAAATCCTCACATCTCAGGCATTTCTACAATCTTGTGTTGTGGAATTTTAAGCCCAAAACTTCTAATAAAAATTCAACTCAAACGTATAATTATCCTCAATTTCAAAAATATAAAGCCCAACCATAGGATAGTTTAGGATGCTCACTAAGATTCCCAGTGTTATGAGCACCCCCTACTTATCTTCCTTTGATTTCGATAATAATTCCCTCCTTTTGCCCAATCTCACTTGATTTTTTAAAATGAACCAATTGATTGATAGTCCTATCTTTGAAATCTTTGGAGACAATGATCATTTACCTTAATCGAGAGTATTCCTAAGGAATTTCATTTCTTAGGATGTAATTAACTATGGGGGCTTGCCTCCATAGGGAACTTAATGAACCCAACTTAAAATAAACCCTACTTTATATTTCCATGTAAAGTAGGGGAAAGATCTCTGGTACATTTGAAGACCCATTGTCCTTAGTAGTCCTTATTAGGTGATTAGGTCCATTGTAGGATGGTGACTTCTATCTCTCGAGATAGTACATCATTCCTCAATATCATATCCGATCACCCTAATGAGTACATCTACGGATCTACGTGGTGTCCAATAAACCCACCTCCCCAAAATAAAATGCCACACTCAATCATTGTAATGTAATCATTCAAGATTTCATTTAATGAATTTAATTTTATAAATAACCATTATGATCATAATATTTTTTTTTACTTTGACTTTCAAAATGTTAATTGAGTTTCTCGAGTGTGCATCACTTAAACTTTTAAGAAATTAATTATAAAATCTTTGATGATACTTGGATTTAATAACTAGAATGATCAAAATAATGTCACATTAAATTTGACATCAAAATTCTAACTTTATTAAATCCTCCAAAATAAGTTTGTACTTCCTCATTTATTGTCCCATTCTCATTTCAATTACCTTTCTAGCAACTTTGCTTTCAAACTATTACAAGTAAAATGGAATTCTTACTCACTAATATCATCTCATGTTTGAATTACAAGTAAAAAAGAATTCTTCAAAAGTCAATAGAAAGAGCTAATGCCAACTTTATGAAATTCCAAAGTTATAATCATCAATGAGTTTGTAGATTTTGATGATAATGATGATACTAAGATTAAATATCAAAAGTATCTTATGCTTAGGTATATTGAAGAATCATAATGCAATGAGTTATGCATGTTAATATTTGGGGATTATAATTATTATTATACAATAAATTCAGAAATTGACAATGAATTAGAAAAAGAGGGTTTTAAAAGGACTATCATGAGTTTCATCTAATGAGTATATTTTAAACATATTGTTGACCTCATTTTTTGGGATGAGCTCTCAACCCCTCCATCTTAGACATAGGACTCCTCATAGACTTTAAGAGATCCTTAGCATTAAGACACATCTAGTGATTAGGTGGACACTCAACCTAGCCCTAGAGACTTAGAAGAGTTTGTCATAAGAATAGGTCTTGCCTTACGGGTGTTAGGAAAAGTTACCTACCCTATAGCTTGAACCACATTCCTCACTTCCTTCCTTCAAGCCAAACTTAAATCAATTCTAACTTAATTGATTTTATCCAAACTCAAATCAATTCCAAATTATTGAAATCCATGATCAATTCCACATGATTGAAACTTATGATTGAAGCCCATGATTGAAATTCCAAATCTTTCATAAGTCCTTTGATTCCCTCTTAAGGGCTTAGCCTAAATAAAATCTAAATCAATTCAAACTCATGAAATTTTCTCACAACCCATTTATATTCTCATTTATATTCACATATATAAATGAAATATAAATTCAATTTAATCAAACTAAATCCAAAATTCAAATCCAAACTAAAAATATTTTCTAAGTCCTTTATTTCCTTCTTAAGGACTTAGCCTAGATCAAGTTCAAATCACTTCAAATCCTTGAAATTTTCTCATAACCCATTTATATTCTCATTTATATTCACATACATAAATGATATATAAATTAAAACAACCAAAACCAACTCTGAAGATCAAACTCAAGTTCAATCAAACTCTAACCTAAGCCTTTCAAGTCAAAATCTTGAACTTAGCCAAATCAATTTCAAATCAACCCAAACTCTTGATTTTTCTTCATGATTCAATCAATACTTCAATCATGAACCCAAATATAAACATAAACTTTAATCACCAAACCAAAACTCAATTCAAAAATCAAACCCAAGTCAAACTCATGTTCACCCCCTTAAACTTGAAATTGTCAAATGAATCAAAATCCATTTTACTTCAAAGCACTTGCCAATGGATTCAAATTTCAATCATAAATCCATATGTGAGTTCAATCGAACTCAAATCAAGCTTTTACTAAGCCATTTGACCTACTTAGGCTCACCTGACCCAAAGTGACCTAAAGTACCCTTATGATCCAAATTCTAATTCCAACCAAATTGGATGGAACTAAGCCCACCTAAGCCTCTCGTCAAGATCAACAATCATCATAAGATGATCAATCACTCAAATTAGGTCAAACTGAGTGAAACTTAAGGGTTGACCAAGTCAACACTTAGCCAAAATGAAACCTAAACTAGTCAAAATTCACCATAGGCCAAATTGATTGAAACTATTGATCAAAACTCATTCATGATCAATCTTTGAACTTGATTAAGTCAACATTTGAGCCTAACCTAGCCCAATTTCCCACTTGACCCAAGTTGACCCAACTTGACCTAAAAATTCAAAATGTGTCAAAACTTGATCTAAGCCAAATTGATTGAAACCAATGGGTCTAGTTCATTCTAAAATGATTGTTGAACTTGCCCAAAGCCTCAATTGACCATTAGACCTAACCTAGCCCAATTGACCTTGAACCCAACTTGACCTAAAGAGTCATATTGAGCCAAACTCAAATATGAACCAAATTGATTAGAAACAAAGATACCCATTCATTTCAAATGACCAACCAAACATGAACCGACCCACAACCTAACCCAAATAGGTCAAATGGGTCAATTTGGTCAACTTGACCCATTTGACCTAAATGAACTCAATTAAACCAAAACCAAATATAAACCAAATTGAATCAAACCAAAGCCACCAAAATATTTCAAATGGTCATATGAACTTGACCCAACCCTTGGTTTGATCCAATTTGACCAATTGATCAACTTGACCCAAGTTAACCCATTTTGACCTAAATGGGCCAACATGAGCCAAATCATATCAAACCAACTCCAAATTCAATGAAACCTGACCTAACCTATTTTTAAAGCATATCAAACATATTCAAATTGAAACCCAAGCAAAATGACCATTTCACCCCCAGGCCATGGGGTAAATTTTGGCCAAATCCACTTGGAATTTGGTCAAATCCTCTTCATGACCACTTGACACTCTCTTAATGGACCAAGTGAACACTAGGGAGTGTGGTGCACCTAGCCCAATGGGTTTGGGTCAGCCCAACATAGCCTAAGGTCAAAATTGACCGCCTCACTTGAAATTAAGCACATGGAATCTTCCCTCCACATTGTTTGAGCACATGGCCACCTCACCCACTCCTCCTCTGGCCAAAACTAAATGTCATGCCACCTTTAACAGCTCAACAACCTATTGAATAGGGTCAATTGGATCAAAATGGAAAGCTCCTTCATGGCCATCTAATCCTTCAAGGGGGAGATATACTCCCCCTAATTCCATTCAATCTTCACAGTCTCATACTCAATTGAGCTAAGGGAAGCCAGTGGAGCTATTGCCAAGTGATCCCAAGCTTCTTAGAGCGATTTCAACTTCTACATTTTGGATTTTCTGAAACCAAAAATAGGGGAGCTCCATTGAAATTCAAACCTACTCCACACTCAATTCCAAGCCAATTCACTTTGCAAGCTTCATCATGGAGCTCGATCGAACTCACCCAAGCCTTCACACAAGCTCCAAAGGAAAGGGAGGGCTACTCTTGATCAAGATCGAGCCTACTTGAAGGGGAGCTTGGCCTCTAGAAGGATCCATCCAATTCAAGACTTCATCTCTCAATGACAACTGGAAGCCACCTAGGTGTGGTCTGGTCCTTTGGAAGTAAAATATCACTCCATGAGATTCTAGCTGTTAGATGTGATCCTCTTTACCCTTAGATGGGGTGGGTTAAATTTCAATCCAATCTGAGCTCAATCGAGCTCGTATCTCCCCTTAGAAGATGGATGGTGGCCATCTCCCGCAAGGAAGATCAGAGGAGAATCATGGGCCATCCATCCATGCATTTAGAATGGATGACCATGATTAAATCCACGTAGATCCATGTTTTAATCCCTTTAGAACTACGACTTTAACCTCAGTCGTCCGATCCTTCATCAGACGGATGAGGAGAAAGCGCATAGCACTGCCGCTGATGCAACGCTACAATGTGACAACTTAAATATCGAATTCTATCACACCACGTGGAAAGTGCATGCCACGTCAGCAGTCCACATGGTGCCGACGGGATTAAACATTTAATTAGACCATTAAATCACCTAATTAATCATGAAAACTTCCTAAATTTATATCTAAGCCTAGAAAAATTAAAAAAATATGAAATAAATTACATTTTATAGATAATTGAACATAAAATATTTTAGAAATGACTTCAATGGATTTTGAATAGTACTTTTCTATGGATTTGGATTTTATTAGGAATATTATTTTGCCAATTACCCTCTAATTACTCTACTGATTAATCCCAAACTTCTTGTGCATAATTAATAGGATGACTCTTGTCTCTCCTAATTTTCTTGTGATTTATTAGTGGTTTAATTAGAGGAATTACTAGTTCATTCCTTAATCACTTCCTTAATGTAATTAAGCTAACTTAAAGGGTATAATTAGTGGTCTAACCCTCTAATTGAGTCAATTAAGTTTTTATTAAGTGAATATGAGGTTTAGGTAATAATTTTTGGATACTTTTCTTAAGATATTCCTTAAACCCCCTTTCTTCCTTAATCCAACCTTAATTAAGGGTTAATTCACTAATTACCCCTTTTTTAATTTCATAAAATTCTAAACCTTTCCAGAACTCAATTAATCTATATTGGGTAGATGCTTAGGTGTTCAAGATCTTAAGTACAATTAAGGAAATCAAATTCAACTCACATGTGTGAGAAGTGTTATGAAATTACTTAAAAAAAACCCCTTAGATTAATTAATCCTTAATCATGAGACAATTACATTAAGTACCTTTCTTTCCCTAGGCGCTTTGCTGATTTAAATTCCTTGTGCAATTTTATGTCATATCATTGGCTCATAATTATTTGATTAACTATGCTAAGGTGGTGTAGGTAAGGGGTAATTAACATAATTAATTCATACCTTAACCTCAACAACATATAAAATCATCTAATAATCCTAAGAACAAACTAAATCAGCAAACATATGTGGGAATGAGTTAGAAGCAGAAAACTCACCACATATTTCTCAAATTAAATCAAACTCAAAACAAATTGAAACCTTCCTTAAAAATAACTTGATTTGCTTTAAGCTTTCTTATTTTATAAGATTTTCTTTAGAAATTAATTAGGGTGAATGTGTTTACATGCTTTCATCACTTTAGTTCTTTCCTAACATGTTAAATGTGTATGTCATATGAATTTTATGCATTCATGCTTTTCAAAAATCAAATTAAAAATAAAAAAATTTCTTTATGTCAAATTGCATGTTTTGGCTAAAGTAAAAATATGAATGGCTATTATCACTACTAAATTCAAAACTATTTTCAAAATCTATAAATCAAACATCTAAAATTGAAAGTGTGCTACTTATAATTATTTATGAGTTTGCATGTGGATATAAATATGAAGATGTGCATAGTGTAACTTTCCTTCTCTTTTCTTTTATCATAGTTTTGAATAGGATTTGGCAAAGTGTATAGTTCATTTGAAAAGAACATAAAACTTGCCTAACCCCATTCCTATCCATTCTTATGCTATTACCTAAGAAAGTCATCCACACTTGTACATATAAATTTCATTAAAAAAATAACCAAATAAATACAACCTCATTGCATCTTTCTTTTTCCATTCATTTCTTTTGTACATGTGTTTGTATTTAAGGAAAGTGGTATATTAGTCCGACAACCTGGGGTGAGGCTTTAAGTAGCCTAAGTAGTCTTTTTACACCCCTAGTGCTAACAATAGTGACATACTCACTTATGCCTTTTATACATATACATGTGCATGTGAATAATGGATAAAAGAAACCCCTCTTTTCTACTTAATGAAAAGTCATGCATCATAAAGCATTCCAATTTTCTTAAGTAACATTTCTTGGCATTTATCATAAAGTGTGCTAAACATTTCCATTTGTATGTAGATATGCTTAGGATTCATTCATATGCATGTCATACATGTTGGGGAAGAAATGAAGTGACGTGTGTTTTGTGATATTAGTTCACTTAATCTTAAAATGTCTTTCTATTTGAATAAGTTTGTTTAAAAAAATTCTAAACTTAAGATTAATTAAAGCACATAATAAAATATTCACTAAATAAAATCAAAGATGATTATGCTTTAGAGATTACTTAGGGTAGGGAAGGAAAGAGAAGTTCTCTTCTCTTTTCCCTCTCTTTACAACCTTTAGTAATTAAGTAGGTTCATTTAAACTAAACAAAAATCAATAAATAAAATTGCCCCAAATCAACTAAATAACTTAAATGAAATCACCCTCTAAGTTAAACATCTTCACACTTATAAAATCTAAACCTTAAAGTCATAGCTAAGCATACCACCCAAACCTTTTAAAACACACACATTAGGTTAAGTCACCACTTCTTGCTTTAGGTTAGGGTGGTGCATGGCTTAATGTTTGCTTTTGTTTTATGATGTATTGTTTTTAGTCTAGATGTTAGGATGAATGTGCATAGAATGAATGGTAGGATGATTTAGTCTGATCATTATTTATGCAGGGGATTGTGCTTAAATTATACAAATATATATATATATATATATATATATATATATATATATATATATATATATATATATATATATATATATAAATTCTTTTGTGTGTGCTTATACAAGCATATACAATAGGTTAGGTGGACTTGGTTACCCATGTGTGGGGTGCTAAGTCCAATACACATGCTTGGGATTTATATGATTTGTTTAGCTAATCTCTATTTTGTAGGTATTAGTTTGATTTACTTTTTTTTTTCATGTATTTTTACAATTAGGATTTGGGAATGAATGTTATGGGGGATTAGGATAAGCATTGGTCATAAGATTACATCTTATGTACCATGTAAAGTTTTTGGAGCAACCACCTTCCAACCATCCAAAAGAAGGAACCAAAAGAAGAAAGAAGAAAGCAGAAATGAAGACCCCTATAACATGAATTTCCTTACTTGATTGTAAATTAATTCATTTATAATCTGGGTTGTATAAGGGTAGAGCTCGACTACCTAATTTATTCTCAAGTTTGTGCGGTGGTGCCCGACCAAAAATGGCCTTTTTGTTCTTTTGGGTTACCTTTATAAAATGTTTGATGTTTTATTTAGCTTGTGCATTAAGATGGCATGTTTTCCTAGTTTCTTCCTTGCTTGATGTATGGCCTGGATGATGATTAGGCTCTTAGGAAAAAATAAATTTTCTACTAAATTAAATAACTCAAAATTAAAAATAAATAACTCATAACGTCATTTAAAGCTTAAGTTAAAAATTAAGATAAATTAATTCGTAACCCCTTAGCTGGATAAGTATTTTTCTTATAACATGATGCATAAAAGCATATTATCTCACTTTTGATTAGAGGGCTTTCACCTTTACCAGAAAACTTGGCTTGACCTTTAAGAGCCATGGTGGAAACACACCTCCCCTTCCCACTGATTTTGGCCCATAATCTTATTTCTCATGCATTAGGCATATGAATCCTATAAACCTGAGTCAAATGATTGTCCAAAAATGAAAATAAAATATAATAAGTTTTGCATTAGATTTAGTTCATTTTTCATGCCCTTACATGATCTAGTCTCTTAGAGAGTGAGTTTAAGGACTTAGTCTATTTCTAAAATAAATAATAGCCTAGCTATCTTGCATAAAGCATATGACTTGCCTACATGAATTTAAAATCATAGGAGGAGTTAGTTGCCACCCCAAAGTCCAATGTCAAGTGGTTCTCTCTTGTGGAGGCAAACCAAATACTCATTTTTGCTTTAGATTTAGGCCGTGCTATTGGCCCTCACCAAAAGCTCCCTAGATTTAGGTTTTGAGGTTGCTTCTCTCTTCTATGTGCCATAAGCACAAATCCTCTCCTCTTAGGCATTTCCATAATCATGTATTGTGGAATTATAAACCTTAAACTTTTAATAAAAATTCAACTCAAATAAATAATTCAATTTCAAATATGTAAAGCCCAATCATAGGATAGTTTGGGATGTTTACTAGGCTTCCTAGTATCCTAAACATCCCCTACTCATCTTCATTTAGCTTCAATATGAACTCCATCCTTTTGATCAATCCCATTTGATCTTACAAAATAAATTAATTGATTGATAGTCCTACCTATTAAAATCTTTGGAGATAATGATCATTTACCTTAATCGAGAGTATTTCTAAGGAATCCCCTTCCTTCAGATGTAATTAACTATGGGGGGCTTGCCTCCATAGGGAACTTAATGAACCCGATTTAAAATAAACCCTACTTTACTTTTCCATGTAATGTAGGGGAAGAATCTTTGGTATATATGCATACCCATTATCCTTAGGAGTCCTTATTGAGGTGATTAGGTTCATTGTAGAGTGGTGACTTCTATCTTTCCAAATAGTACACCTCTCCTCAATGTCGTACCCTATCACCCTTAATAAGAATATATGCGGATCTATGTGGTGTCCAAAAATGCATAAAAAGAAGTATATTTCTATCTTCATTTTATTCCACATAGAGTGAAGATGGAAGTATACACTCTTAGAAATCTTAATATAAATTTTACCACACATATTTATTTTGTAAAGTCCCTTAGGGTAAATTATAATATATATTTTACAAATATAATTTATCTTTTTAAACTCATTATCTCTGATTTATTTTTCTTATAAATTCTAAGTAGAGCAAATGATAATATATTAAGTAATTGCTTTTAATGAGTAAATGAGTAGGCTATATTGACTTGCAATAAAAAAATATGTTGAATTAATTGATTTACCTCATTAGTAGAATTTTCTTGTAAATCGAATTATCAAAAAATAAAATAAAATAATAAAATAAATTTGAGATATTATTTTGGAGTCCTATTAAACAATTTTTATTTATGTATCTTTGTATAAATTATCAACATGTATCGGTCTTGCCTTAACTTTCAGTTTTATGGGGTCAAGCATCTCTAAAATCATGACTTAGAAAAGACTTCATTCACTCTAAATGAGACTTAGTTCAACAAAATTTGCTTATATTTTTGATCAAATTCATATATTTTAAGTGTTAGAATAAATTTATAAAGTGCAGACTGTTTGCCATCTTGGTGGTTTAGCTCCTCTGTATGGAGTAATTTCATGATTTATAAATATGACACTAATTTGAAATCACTCTAATCCTAAGTTTAAGATAGTTTATCACTTATTTAATTAACTTATTAGATTGCATTTAGAATACAAGTATTTTTTTTTAATTTAGTTAAGTTGTCAATAGTACTAATTTAAAATTGGATATTTGAACAACTTCAAACTAAACTAATGAATATTTATTTCAAGATTTCAAAATATTAATAATTTATGATACATTAAACCACTTGAGCAAGTTTCTTTCAGGCTCACCAAATTACAGATAAGTTCAATGAGTGTTTGTCAAATTTAAAGGACAGGTTCTTTAAGTGCATGTCTAAATTTAAGGATGAATTTCTCATGTGCTAGTCAAATTCTTTGAGAATTCTTAGAGTATATTATCAAGTTCTTTTAGAATATTCTAATTAAATATTATAGAAGGTTTATAAAATATTTTACTATCAAAAGTAGATTTTTCTCCTACAAAAGATCAAGTAGATATCTTGGAACTCATTTTTTTAATATTTAGAAATGAACTAGAAAGTTTTTATAATTCATTTTTTATTAAACTTAAGAATTATTACAATGCTTGTACTCATGAAAGTTTGATGCTATCTAGATGACTTGTGACAAACATGATTCATTTTTTATTTTCTCTATTTTTTTTAGTTTCCATCCAAGATTTGCGAGTAAAAATTCTTTAAACATTTTTACTCTAATGAGTTCATCAACTTAGTTACAAAGATATCAACAATCCTTATTATCATAGTTATGATTCTTATGAAAAGCACAATAAATTGATAGCTCTTAAGTTGTGTGTATATTGAAGGAGGTTGATAAAAATACTTTTTTTGTATGCATTCACTATCGTTTTAAGTGATACTCACAAAGATGTGCATACATGATATTTATTAGCTACTGGTGACTTATATTTGATAATTATTGTACTACATTTCATCTTTTATTAAGTTAATGCCACTTCAATACTTAGCCAATGTTCATGATGCCACCATAAGTCTATGGTGTCTTCCAAATATTGAGTTCTTAAGGTCTCCACCTTAATTTTTTTCTTCTTTTATTTATATTTTTGTTGGCGAGTTCTAACAATTTAACCAATATTTTTGGTTACTTTTGAACTAAGTGTATAGGTTAATGGTCTCCTTTAGAGATCTAAGTATATCATGGGCAACTACAGATTCTAAATCTTTCACATTGAACATATCATATTTAAAAATAAGTAATAAATCATTATAGTGATTCAAGAGACTCTTACCTAATTTTTATAAAATCTTGAGGGGTTTTTAGTTAACTTTGTACATCAATGAATAATATAATAAAAAATCATTTAACTTCCAAGCAGCTTGTAGTGCATCTTGGAGGATTTCTTGAAAATCATCTTAATGATACCCTTTTAAATATTATGTGTAATATTGTGAATAGTTGACATTATGTGTAATACTATGAGTACGTAGTTGACACTTGATTGTACCACTTATAATAACTAATGATGATATTGAGTAAAACTAAGTAATAAGATATAATGGGTTAGTTGGCATGATATAGATTTTCTTGGACTAAAAGAGATGAGAAAATTCTACTTCATTTTCCTTTTTGATGTGAAGACAATATTTTTATACAGCTTAATGCAAAAATTGGGACAATAAAGATTTGGTTAGACTTATAATCTTGGTGAGGGAAAATATAATAAATTTATTGTTATAAATGCATTAAAAATCCTTGAATCCTTTTTTATGAGTTAGTATTCTATTTGGATGAATCACTCAAAAGTAATGAAGTTTTGCACTTTTCATATGTTATTCTTCTTTTTCATTATAATTATACATTACTTGAATTTTTACACTTGGCATCATCCATGCTAATCAAATATAATAATTTTTATCTAAATTTATCTGAGTGACTCTATAGCTTTATTAATAACAACGAATTAAGCTAAATATATAAAAAAAGATAAAGAAGGATTTTAGAGCTTGAAACTCTAAAAGTACATTATATTATTATAAGATTTTAGACTTAACAAATGATTAAATATTTTAGGCTCATCTTTTAACCTTCTATTTATAGGTTTAGCTGGAAGCACATCTCTATAGGGAATGTCATATTTGAGATATATAAGTAAATGCTACATTTTAAGGCTTAACAAGTACTTATCATAATATGAACTTTTTAAACACATAAATAACAAATATTGACTTTTAAGTGAATAACTATTTTAAGTCTTATGCTAACTTCTCTTGGAAAAGCCAATTGTATATGTAGTCTCTTTGGCTTTTTTTCTATTATATAAGTAACTTTAAGGCCCCCGATCAACTCATTTGGTGAATAAGTAAAGTATCCTTGGAAACATGAGTGACATTGCCCAGCCTTTGAGTTAGATACTATTAATCAAATAGCTTTAGATGATTCACATTCAATGATGAATTTAGTGTGGTCTTTAGTCATTTTCATGAATTGAAGTTTTTTTTTTCACTTAGTTGACTAGCCTTGAATGGTCCATATCAATTAAACTCAGGTTAAGCAATATTTCAATGTATATTTAATTATTTGATTCTCTTATACTTTTAAAATATTTATAAACATAATTGAAGAAAATATTCAAATTTTTCTTGAAGAGATATTATATATTATTATTTGATGCATTTGCTTGATATGTAGTTATGGTGCTTATTTTCAGATGTTTCATGTGGACACCATGTAGATCATATGGGGTGCTTATTTAAGTGATCGGGTATAACATTAAGGTATGATGTACTATCTCAAAAGATGGAAATATCACCCTACAATGGACCTAATCACCTAATAAAGACTCCTAAGGCATGATGGGTCTTCATATATACCAAAGATTCTTCCCTTACTTGCATGAAAAAGTAATGCAGAGTTTATTTTATATTGGGTTCTTTAGTTCCCTAAAGAGGCAAGCCTTCATAGTTAATTATATCATAGGAAATGTGATTTTCTAAGAACTCTCTCGATTAAAGTAATCAATTATTTTTTTTTTGTCTTCAAAGATTTCAAGGTTGAGACTATAAATAAATTAGATATTTTGGAAAATCAAATTGGATTACTCAATTGGAAGACTTATTTTTAGAATCTAAAGAAAAATTAGTAGGAAGTGTTCATGTTATTAGGAAGCCTAGCGAGCATTCCAATCCCATCCTATGGTGAGGCTTTATCTATTTGAAAGTGAGAGGATTTATTTTGTTTAAGTTGAAATTTTATTAGATTGCTAGGGCTTATAATCCATCAACACAAGATTACAAAAATACCTAAGAGATTAGAATTTATACTCATAGCCCAAGGGAAATAAACAACCTCGGATCCTAAATCTAGGGGGCTTTAACACATGCTAGAACACTGTGGTGAAAATATTATATCTCTACCTTCATCTATTCCCTTTCAGAAAAAGAGGATAAATGAAAACACAAAAATAAAATGCCTTGTTGGGATGCCACGCAGATCCACAGATGTTCTTATTAGGGTGATCGGGTACGACATTGAGGAGAGGTGCACTATTTGGAAAGATAAAGATCACCACCCTACAATGGACCTAATCACCCCAATAAGAACTCCTAAGAACTATGGGTCTTCAAAATATACCAGAGATTCTTTCCCTATTTTATATTGAAAAGTAAAGCATGGTTTATTTTAAATAGGGTTCGTTAAGTTCCCTACAGGGGCAAGCTCCCATAGCTAATTATATCCAAAGGAATGGGATTTCTTAGGAATACTCTCAATTAAGGTAAAGGATCATTATCTCCAAATATTTCAAAAGGTAGGACTATCAATCTATTGGTTTATTTTTAGAAAACAAAGTGGGTTCAATCAAGAAGAGAGAGTTCTTATCGAACCCAAATGAAAATAAGTAGGGGATGCTTAAGATATTAGGAAGCATAGTAAGCACCCTAGACTACCCTATGGTTGGGATTTACCTTTTTGAAATTGAATTAATGTGTTTGAGTTGAATTTCTATTAGAATGCTCGGATCACAAAAATGCCTAAGAAGTGAGGATTTATGCTCATGGCTTGCAAAGGGAAGTAGCAACTTCTGAACCTAAATCAAGGGATCTTAGGCGAGGGCCAAAAATCACGACCTAAATCTAAGGCAAAAATGGGTATTTAGTTTACCTCCATAAGAGAGGATAAACCACCCGACTATTGGACTTATAATCTCTTGGGGGTGGCCTCCAACTAACTCCTCCTACGATTTTAAAATATGTAGTCAAGTCATATGTTTATGCAAGATAGCAAGGTTGTTATTTATTTAGAATGAGACTAAGTCCTTAAATACACTCCCTAAAGAGACTAGATCATGTAGGGTATGAATTCATGACTTAAATCTAATGCAAATTTTTCATATGTTTTATTTTCATTTGGACAATCATTTGACTCAGGTTATAGGATTCTTTATGCCTAATGCATGAGAAATTAGATTATGGGCCAAAATCAGCAAGATAAGGAGGTGTGTTTTCACCATGGCTCTCATAAGTCAAGCCAAGTTCTCTGGCAAAGGTGGAAGCCCTCCAATAAAGAGTGAAATAATATGCTTTTATCCATGATGTTAGAAAAGAAAGTAAACATCCAGCTAATGGGTTGCTAATTCTTTTATTTTGATTTTAACTTAGTTTTTGAGGTTAGGTTAGTTATTTATTTTAATTTTGAGTTGATTAATTTGGTAGAAGATTTATTTTTTCTCATAAGAGCCTAATCGTCATCCAGACATACATCAAGTAAGGAAGAAACTAGAAAAATATGTCATTTATAGCGCATAAACTAAATAAAATATCAAACATTTTATAAAGCTAACGCAAAATAATAAAATATCATTTATGGTCAGGCACCACTGCACAAACCCGAAAAAATGAATTGGGTAGCTGAGCTCTACCCTTATATAACCCAAATCACAAATGAATTCATTACAATTAAGCATGGAATTCATGCTATGGGGGGTCTTTTCTCTTCACTTCTTCTTTCTTCTTTTCTTCTTTTCTTCTTTCTTCTTTTGGTTCCTTCTTTGGATGGTTGGAATGTGGTTGCTCCAAAGGCTTCACATGGTAAATAAGATGAAATCTTATGACCAATGTTCATCCAAATCCCCCATAATAATCATTCTAAAATCCTAATTGCAAAATTACATGAAAAGAAAAAGTAAATCTAACTAACACCTGCAATACAAAGATTAGTTAAACAAATTCTACAAATCCCAAGCATGTATGAGAACATATTGGACTTAGCACCCCACACATGGGTAACCAAATCCACCTAGCCCATTGGATTATGCTTAGGGGTATAAGCACTTACATAGCAAAAGTATTTATATTTTTATTATTACAGCACCCCTAAAGCACAATCCCCTGCAGAATATAATGGTTAGACTAAATTATCCTACCATTCATTCTACGCACATTCACCCTAATATCCAGACTAAACATTACATTAAAAAATAAAAGAAAAGCATCAAACCATGCACTGCCCTAACCTAAAGCTAGAAATAGTGACTTAGTCTAATGTGTGTGCTATGTAAGGTTTATGTGGTATGCTTAGCTATGGCTTTAAGGTTTAAATTTTCTGTGTAAAAATGTTCAGCTTGAAGGGTGGTTTCATTTAAGTTATTTAATTGATTTGGGTTGATTTTATTTAATGATTTATTTTGGTTTGAATGAACCTACAATTAATTACTAAGTTGTAAAGAGAGGAAAAGAGGAGAAAACTTCTCTTTCCTCCCTACCTTAAGTAATTTATATGGTAGATTCATATTTGATTTTGTTTAGTGAATGTTTTATTATATATTTTAATTAATCCTAAGTTTAAATTAACTCTAAACAAACCTGTTCAAAAAGAAAGATATTTTAAGATTAAGTAAAGTGAAATAATATCACAAAACACACACCACTTCATTTCTTTCCTAAAATTTATAACATGCATATGGATGAATCCTAAGAATATCTATACATACAAATGGGAATGTTTAGTACACCTTAATAATGGATGCTAAGTAGTGTTACTTAAGAAAACTTAGATGCTTTATGATGCATGATTTTCATTAAGTAGAAAAGGGTTATTCTTTTATCCTTTATTCATATGCACATGAGTATGTATGAAAGGCATAAGTCAGTACAACGCCATTATTAGCACCAGGGGTGTAAGGTACAAGACCTACTTAGGGCTACTTAAAGCCTCGCAATCCTGGGGTTGTCCAGACTAATATATCACTTTCCTTAAATACATATACATGCACACAAGAAATAAATGGAAAAAGAAAGATGCAAAAGTTTATATTTGATTTTTGGTTTGATTGTTTAATTTATATGTGTGATATGAAATTCCTTCTTAATTCATGACATAGGAGTGTATAGGAATGGATTTGAACAAGTGTTATGTCCTTTTCAAATGGACTATACACTTTGTCAATCTTATACAATTCTATGTTAAGAAAGAGAGGGAGGATCAAAACCACATAATACATATCTTTATATTTCTCACATGCAAGTTTAAAAGCAATTATAAGTAGAATACCTTTCAATTTTTATGTTTTGATTTATAAATTTTGAAAATAATTATGAATTTAATAGTGATAATAGCCATTCATATTCTTACTTTAGCCAAAACATGCAACTTGACATAAAAAAACATTTCATTTTAATTTTGATTTTTAAAAGGAATGAATGCATGATTTTCATATGGCATGCATATTTAGCATGCTAGGAAAAAAATGATGAAAGTAATATAAATTTATTCACCCAAATTAATTCGTAAATATAATCCTATAGAATAGAATTATTTAAAGCAAATCAAATTTGGTTTTAAAGAAATTTTGTTTGATTTTGAGTTTGATTTCAATTTGAGAAATGTGAGATGAGTTTGCTGGTCCTAACCCATTCCCACAAGTGTATGATTTTTTAGTTTAATTTTTAGGTGATTAGATCAATTTTATGTTTTAGTTAGGTTAAGGTGTACATTAAGTGTATTAATTACCTCTTACCTATACCACCTTAGCATATTTAACCAAATAATTATGAGCCAATGATATGACATAAAATCACACAAGGAATTTAAATAAGCAATGCACATAAGAAGAAAATGGCCTAATGCATTTGGCTCACAATTAATGATTAATTAAACTAAAGAGTTTAAGTTAAGTACTTTCATAACCCTTCCCACACATGCGGATTAGGTTTTGATTTTCTTAAGCTACTTAGGTTATTAAACACCTAAACATCTACCGAAGATGGATTTATTAAGTTCTAGAATATTTTGAAAATTTTATCAAGTTAATTAATTAAGTAATTAGTGGATTAACCCTTAATTAAATTTAGATTAAGGAAGAGAAAGGGGGTTTAAGGAATAACTTAAGGAAAATATCTCAAAATTATTCCCTAAACCTCCTGATCACTTAAACAAAACTTAATTAACTCAATCAAGGGATTAAACTACTATTCACACACTTAATTAGGCTTAATTACATTAAGAGGGTAATTAAGAATTCAATAATTGATCCCCCTATTTAACCAAATAATAAATCCCAAGAAAATAAGGGGTGGCAGAAGTTATCCCCCTAAATGCACAAAAGAAGTTTGAGATTAATCAGTGAGATAATTAGGGAGTAATTATGGTTATTAAGTTTTTATTAAAACCCTAATTAAGGAAAATATACTATTCAAAATCCAGTGAAATTAATATTAGAATATTCTCCTCTGACTTATCTTTCCAATGCTTTTTTACCTTATATTTTTAGAATTTTTCTAGAATTAGTTATGCAATTATAAAGATTCAGTGATTAAGGATAATTAAATAAATCCCTAATTAAAATAGCTAATCCCGTCGGCGCCACGTGGAGGCTGATGCGGCGTGCGCTTTCCACATGGCATGACGGGAGAGGCTATTTAAGTTGTCACATTGTAGCACCGCATCAATGGCGGCGCTATGCGCTTTCTCCCCATCCATCCGATCAAGGATCCGACGGTTGAGATTAAGCCCATGATATTAAAGGATTAAATTGAATATCCTACGCGTCTTGATCATGGTCGTCCATCTAAAATGCTCGGATGGATGACCCATAATTCATCCTTCATCTTCCCTACGAGAGATGGCCACCGTCCATCTTCTAGGGGAAGATCTGAGCTCGATTGAGCTCAAATTGAAACCAAATTCAACCCACACCATCTAAGAGTAAAAGGGAACACATCCAACGATTAACTTTGCTTAAGGTGAAAATTTGTTTCACAAAGGACCACACCATGGCTAAATTAAGCTCAGATTAATGTCATACCTTGCCGGAGGCTATCATCGATGCTCGAGTTCGATGAGGTAGCTTCATCTAGTAGAGACGAAGTCCTATTGAAAGTTTCAAACCTTGGGGTTGAGTAGATCTCTCTATGGACCAAGGTCTCCTTCAATTGGGCTCTGTCTTGATCAAGAGCACTCCTCCCTTTCCTTGAGAACTTGGAAAAAGGTTTAGGCAAGTTTGATTGAGTCCTCTGATGAAGCTTATAAGAGGAATTAGCTTGATATGGAGTATTGACTAAGTTGGATTTTCACTTGAGCTCCCCTATTTTCACTCTAAGAAAATTGAGAAATGGGAAAATGGAAGATGCTTAGGAAACCTTGGGGGAGCTTGGAATCACCTTCTCTGAGTTCTTATGCTTCAATCGAATAGGGGAGAATAAAATTCAAGTGAAATTAGGGGGAGTTTATCTCCCCCTAGGTGAATCACTAGCAGCTTACCATTTGATCCAATACACCTCCTTGAGTGGGTTTATTAGGCTGTTAGAGGTGGCATGGCATTAGGTTTGGCTAGAGGAGTGGAGTGGTGAAGCTTGCCATGTGCTTAATTGAGTGGAGGAAGGATTTCCATGTGCTCAATTTGAAGGAAGTGGTCAATTTTGGCCTTGGGTTGGGTTGGGCTGACCCAAACCCATTGGGTCATGTTCACCATGTCCATTAGTTATCATTTGGTCCACTAAGAGGATGCCAAGTGTCCATGAAGAGGACTTGACTAAGTTCCAAGTGGTTTTAATTTTAGGTTACCCTATGGCCTAGAGGTAAAATGGTCATTTGACCTTGATTTTAGTTTAAATATGTTTGGTATGATTGAAAAATGGGTTAGGCCAAGTTTCATTGAATTTGGAGTTGGTTTGATATGATTTGGCTCATGTTGACCCATTTAGGTCAAAATGGGTCAACTTGGGTCAAGTTAACCAATTGGTCAAATTGGGTCAAACCCAGGGTTGGGTCAAGTTCATATGACCATTTGAAATATTTTGGAATCATTGGTTTGGTTCAATTTGATTTATATTTGAATTTGGTTCATTCGATTTCATTTAGGTCAAATGGGTCAATTTGACCAATTTGACCTATTTGGGTTAGGACATGGGTTGGTTTATGTTTGATTGATTACTTGAAATGGATTGGTATCTTTGTTTCCAATCAATTTGGTTTATATTTGGATTTAGCTCAATTTGATCCTTTAGGTCAAGTTGGGTTCAAGGTCAATTGGGCTAAGTTAGGTCTAGTTGGCCAATTGGGGATTTAGTTAAGTTCAATAAGTGATTTGGAATGAACTTGACCCACCCATTGGTTTCAATCAATTTGGCTTAGATCAAGTTTTGACACATTTTGACTTTTAAGGTTAAGTTGGGTCAATTTGGGTCAAGTGTCCAATTGAGCTAGGTTAGACTCAAATAATGACTTGGTCAAGTTCAAATATTCATTATGAATGAGTTTTGATCAATGGTTTCAAACAATTTGGCCTATAGTGAATTTTGGCAAGTTTAGGTTTCATTTTGACTAAGTGTTGACTTGGTCAACCCTTAGGTTTGACTTGGTTTGACCCAATTTGAGTGATTGATCATCTTATGATGATTGTTGCTCATAATGTGAGGCTTAGGTGGGCTTAGTTCAATCCAATTTAGTTAGGAATAGAATTTGGCTCATAATAGTACTTTAGGTCACTTTGGATCAAGTGAGCCTAAGTAGGTCAAATGGCTTGGCCGAAGCTTGATTTGAGTTTGATTGAACCCATATATGGACTTATGATTGAAATATAAATCCATTTGCAAGTGGTTTGAAGTCAAATGGGTTTTGATCCACTTGACAATTTCAAGTTCAAAGGGTGAACATGAGTTTGACTTAGGTTTGATTTTTTATTTAGTTTTTGTTTGGTGATTGAAGTTTATGTTTATATTTGGGTTCATGATTGTAGGATTGATTGAATCATGAAAAAAATCAAGAGTTTAGCTTGATTTGAATTAGATTTGGCTAAGTTCAAGAGTTTGACTTGAAAGGCTTAGGTTGAATTTTGATTGAGTTTGGATTTGACTTCTGAATTGATTTTTGGATATTTGAATTTATATTTCATTTATATGTGTGAATATAAATGAGAATATAAATGGGTTATGAGAAAATTTCATGAATTTAAATTGATTTAGATTTGATTTAGGCTAAGTCCATGAGAGGGAATCAAAGGACTTAGGAAATCTTTTTGATTTAGATTTGAATTTTGTATTTAGTTTGATTGATTTGAATTTATATTTCATTTATATATGTAAATGTAAGTGAAAATATAAATGGGTTGTGTGAAAAACCTCTTGAGTTTGAATTGATTTAGATTAGATTTGAGCTAAGTCCATAAGATAGAATCAAAGGGACTTAGAAAATATTTTAGGTTTTGGAGTTCAATCATGGGTTTCAATTATTTGGAATTGATTCATGATTTGGGAGAATCCATTGAATTGATTAGATATTTGATTTGGAATTGGTTTGATATGAGCTTGGAATTTTGACTTGAAAGAAGGAAGTGAGGATTTAGTTCAAGCTATAGGGTAGGCAAATCTTCTAATACCCCTATGGCATGACCTATTCCTATGGCCAACTTTTTTAATTCTCTAGGGCTAGATTGAGTGTCCACCTAATCACTAGATGTGTCTTAAGACTAAAGAACTCTTAAAGTCTGAGAGAAGTCCTATGTCTAAAATGGAGGGGTTAAGAGCTCATCCTAAAAATGAGGTCAATAAGCACGACCTAAATCTAAGCTAAAATGGGACATAAGGGTTTACCTCCACAAGAGAGAATAAACCGTCCAACTCTTCTGGACTTACAATCACCTGGAGTGGCCACCATTTAACACCTCCTACGTTTTAAACCCATGTAGGCCAATCTGATATAATTGTAAGATGGTTAGGCTTGCTATTTAATTTTAAAATAGTCTAGAGCCCTAAACTCACTCTCTAAGAGACTAGATCATGTTTGGCATGAGCATATGACTTAGTATAAAAATGCAAACCTTTTATAATTTTTTATATAATTTTGACACAATATTTTGGACAAAGGCTTTGGGATTTCTTATGCCTAAAGGCATGATGAAATTTGGTTATTAGCCAAATCAAAAGAGAAAGAGGGTGAAGCTCCATCATAAGGGGTTGCTCTCATAGGTCAAGCGGTCCTTAATGTGACAAAATGGAGGCCCTCATTTTGCAAGAGTGATGGAATATGTCATGCATGATGTGAGACATACAACATTCAATTAAAGAGTTACTAAATCTTTTAGTTATCTTGATTACAACCTAGGCTTTAGAATGAGGTTAAAAGTTTCAACCAAAGAAATCAAGTTAAAGAAACTATGAAGAAGATGAAATTCTATTGCATAATATAAACATAACATCAATCAAACATGAATAGATTTCGTAAAAGAATAAAAAGTCGGTGCGGCCGGGTACCACCGTACACCCTGAAAAAGAGAAAAGTTGGGTAGCCGAGCTCTACCCTTATACAACCTGGATTACAAAAGAATATTATAATTTAGAATTGAATATATGATATGAGGTCTTCAGTCTTCATTTCTCCTTCTTCTTTTCTTTCTTTTGATTTTCTTCACTTTAAGGCATCGCAGGGCCTCTCAGGACTATGCCTTCTAGCCACTGCTCATCCTAAAACTCCATTGCACTAATCCTAATTCCTATTACAAAATTATATTTTTATGTAAAGTAAATATAACTACAATTTATGTTAGCTATAAATATGCAGATCCTGCCATTATATTTATATGGACTTAGCACTGCATGCAATTCAATTACCAACCCTAAGCATAATATAGAAATAACATATATATATCATATATATATATATATATATATATATATATATATATATATATATATATATATATATATATATATATATATATATATATATATATATATAAAATAGTGATTAGAATTCTAATGTGTCTTAAGGTTTGATGTGGCATGTATTAACTAGGCTTTAGAATTATGATTATCTAAGGTTTGGAATGTTTAATTTAATATGATGGATGGTTTTATTTTAAGTTGTTTAAAGGTTAATGAGTTTTAATTTGAATTTTATTTTATTTCATTTGATTTTAGCACGGCAAGAGAGAAGAAATGGGCTTATCCTATCCCCAAAAGCTATTTTTTTTATAATTTAGTTTCTTTTAATGACTGATTTATTAAATATTTTATTAGTTTGAAATTTAGGTTAACCTTAAAGAATCCTATTCAACATGAAAGGCATCTTAAGATTAATGTGGTTAAATTATCATCACATGAAATATGTTGAGTCATTAATTTTCATTACCCATAATATGCATATGATTTATCACTTAACATACATATACATGCAATATTTTGGCACACTTAAATGATAATGAATGCATATATTTAGTAAAAAAAGGGGACTTTCATTCATTAATCAAGTACACATAGACATGTAAAAAAGCTATAAGTAAGTACTTGTTGTTGTTTAAACCAGGAAAGTGAGATAATTAAATGACCACCTTAGGGCTACTTAAAGCCTCGTATTCCCAAGATGTCTAGACTATATACTTTCTATCTTAAATACATATGAATGTATACACAACTACAAGAATAAAAATCATGTAAAATATTATACTTTAGTTGAATTACTTACACATGCAAAGTATAGTTCTATCCAAATTCTATTACAAGTACACATAAGAATGAAATCAAATAAGTACGTACCTTTGTTAACTAGGAAAGTGAGATAATCAATGACCTCCATGGGGCTACTTAAAGCCTCATATTCTCAGGATGTTCAAACTATATACTTATTAATATTCAAATATATTTAAACCCATACATGAATGTAGGAAATAAAGCAAACCTTTGTCATGCTTAGGTTATAAACCCATGCAAATTCTACATATGTATTCATAACTAATATCACTCCAAATGTTGTTATCAATTTATAGCTTTTGAAAAATATTTTTTGTATCTATTAGTGATAATAGCCACACATATAATAAAATTAAATCATCACATAAAATTTTGCATAAGTAAACTTCATTTTAATTTTTAAAATATGAATGCAAGATATCACATAGCATACAACATTTATGGTGATTGAAAAGGAATAGCCAAACTCATCCGCATAATTCATTCAATTACACTAATCCCTAAGGACAATCACATTAAATAAAATCATTTAAGGACAACTAAAGTTTCTTATTAATTTTAATTTTGGATTTGAATTAAGCTTAAAGAGGGGAGATCATTTGTTGTTTTCCATCCCATTCCCATGTTGGTGATTTTAAGTTGTTTAAAGAAAGTTAATTAAGTGATTTTTATAATTTAATTATGTTGGACTATTAAACAATCCATTTAATTACCCTTTCCTATGCTTCTTTAATTTAATTAACCATTTAATTATGAGCCACAAATGACATGTACATGACAAAAATAAAATTGTAATGCTTCTAAAAGAACTAATCCAATTGGCTTATGATCAGGGATTAATTAAATTAAAGAATCTAATTAAGTACTTTTATGATTTTTTTATACTTATGGGCTAATCATAATTTCTTTAAGGTCTTTATATTGTTGAACACATAAAGAGGAACCCTCAATTTAAATATTAATTTTTTCATGTGATTATCAATTTAATTTGATTTAATTTGGTCATCAATTAATTAATTGATTCCTTAATCAAGACATAATATAATTAACTCTCTTTTAATGAAGTGAATTTGGAAAAGTGATTAGAAAAGAGGTCTTAATCACTCTGCCTCACCATTTCATTATTAATAAATAATCAATTGACTTTAATTAATTAATTTTTACTATTTAAAATTTTAGATAATCATTAAATTAATTAATAGGGTAATTAAGATTTGAATTTTAAATTTTCTTAACCACATGACCAATAAAACCTAAGATCATGGGAGGCAGAGGTCATACCATTAAATCAATATGCTAAGTTGGAGATTAATTGCCTAAGTAATTAAGGCTTAATTAAGCTAATTAGAAAAACATTCAAATCATAATTAATCTATAATCACTATTTAAAATTAAATAAAATTAAATTTATTAAATTCTCCTCTATTTAACCTTTCCAAAATATATTTATTTGCATTTTTTGGATTTTTTTTATAATTAGTTATGAATTTATGAATTTTTTAGCAATTAATCACTTTTTAAACCCTAATTAATCCTATCTCACGCCACCGTGACGTGATAACACTTTCTACGCAAGGATGACCATTTAAATCGTCCGAGCGCGACTCGAGTCACTGCGAATGCGCTCCCTATTGTCTGATCTAAGATCGAATGGTGGGGATTAATTTTGAGGTTTCGATTAAGATTAAATTGAGATTATCTTGCGGATTAATCATGGTTGTCCATTCCAATCATGCGAAATGGGTGGCGGGTGATCCTTCGTCCCTCGAGCGATAAAAGATGGACCGTCCGCCCTCCTTTGCTCGATCTAAGCTCGTGAGGCATAGGGATCGATCTTAAATTGTTCATAGAGGGGATCTAGAGGGATCTAATGGTGGAAATCACATGAGAACACAATTTCCTTCACAATGCCCAAATTTTTTTTGAAATTCCTATGGTTTGTTGGAATTTACCTTATCGAAGCTTAGGACTGGTGGTTAATGGACCGAGGTAGCTTTATCTTAAAGAGACAAAGCCCTGCTGAGAAGCTCGTGCCTTGCCTCCTCTTCGGTGGCTTTGTAGACCAAACGCTGTCGGAATCCTCGCCATAGTTGGTCTAGAAGTGGTCTCCAATGCTCAAATTGATCGAGAATCAATTCATTTCTCCTCACCAAAACTAGGGGAAGGTGTGGGTGAAGTTAATTTGAAGATGGTGGAGTTTGAGAGGGGTTGGATAAAGATAGGCTCTGTCATGTTTTCGGTTTGGTGTTGCTGGCGATGGGGAGGCTCATAGAAAGCTTGGGGGAGTTCGTTTTGACTCTCCCATGCTCTAAGGATGCTCTCTCTGCCCATTTAAATCAAGATGGGAAAAGTATACCCTCTCCCCCTCTAATCTGAAGGCTTAGATTGGTTCTAAAATTTGTATGTGTCTTGCTGGCGCAAGCGGCCATGGGTGGCAGGGAGGTGCTGAGGTGGCTCGATTTGAGTGGGTGAGTGAGAGAAGTGGGCTGCCAAGGGCTGAGGTGGTTTGTCCTTGGTTTCCTATGTGTGCTAATTGGAGGATGAGGGTTAGCTCACCTCCACTTGACTCACGGCTGACCCAATCAACTTTGGGTCAAGTGAGCCAGTAGTCATCATGTCCAATTTGAGCTTAGGGTGGCTGCGAGGGTAGGAGAGTGGGTTTGATCATCTAAATGAGGGTTTTGTCTTATGTGGAGGGCTTTACCCAATGGGTAATGTGTCAATTCAAATTTGATTTGAGTTGTGTTAGTTTTGGGCTGACCCAAGGATGGGTCATGCCATGTTTGAATGAGTTTGTAGTTGGTTTGATTGGGTTTGATTCAATTTGACATGTAGGTCAATTTGGGCTACATTGAGTCAAGTTAACCAATTGGTCAAATTGGGTCAAACCATGGGTTGAGACAAATTCAAATGATGATTTGGGATGTTTGGGTTCAATTGGTTTGATTTAATTTGGATTAGATTTGAATTTGACTCATATGAGTTCATATGGGTCAAATGGGCTAAGTTGACCAATTTAGTCAAATTGGTCAAATTTGCTTAGGTTAGGTGTTGGTTTAGGTTCAATTGATCATTTGAAGATGATTATAAGTTTTGATTTTAATTAATTTGGATTTAAGAGTGATTTAGATCAATTTGACCCTTTAGGTGAATTTGGGCTAAATGGGCCAGTTAGGTTGACTTGGTCAAATTGGGTTCAACCAAGGGTTTTATCATGTTCAATAATCAATTTGTAATGGATTTGAATTATTAGTTGTAATCAATTTGATGTAGGATTTGATTTGGCCTAATTTGGCCTTTTAGGTCAAATTGGGTCAAAGGGCTAATTGGATTTGGTTTGGCTCAATTGATGGTCAAGTCATGTTCAAGGATCAGTTTGAAGTTGGTATGAATCATTGATTTCAATTAATTTGAATTGGGATGGGACTTGGTTTAATTTGGTTCATGTAGGTTAATAGGGTTAACTTAGATCAAGTGATTAAATTTAGTTGGTTTGACCCTCATTGATTGCAATTGATCAATTAAGGATGATTAATAATCAATTTAGGAGGTTTTGGATAGGTTGATTCAATCCAATTTGGGTTGGATTAAAGTTTAGTTCAAATGGGTCTTTTAGGTCACTTTGAACCAAGTGAACCTAATGGATCAATTGAGTTAGTTTTGGGTTGAATTAGATTGAGTTGAGTTTAATAATTAATTTAGAATTGATTGATGGCTTTGATTGCAATTGATTTGGGTTTAATTGGATTTTTGGCTCATTTGTACATTTTGGGTTCAAATGGGCTAGCTTGGGTTAATTGAATTAATTTTGGCCAATTGGCTTGATTGTAGATTTTGTAAGAGTTTGAAGTGATGATTTAAATGATTGGCGTGCTTTTGTGAAAATTAATTGAATTAGGCTTAATTGAAGGAATTTTGGTTAATTACATTAGGTTGACTTAAGAGATTGAGATGGATTTAGGTCATGGGTTTCAATCATTTGGCTTGAAATTTGGATATGAATTGGAATTCAATTGAGCTTTGGTTGGATTGATTTGAGGTTTGATTTTGCATGATTAGGTAGGCATAAGTTATGGTTTAGGCCATAAGATAGGTAGACTTCCTTAGATCCTAAGGCAACTCCTTCTAAACCTCTAAGTTTGCGTTAAGTGTTCACCTAACCACTAGAAGTATCCTGTGACTAGGAAAGTCTTAGTGTCTAGGAGAGTCCTAAGCTTAAGATGGAGAAGATTGAATCCTCACTCCAAAAATAAGGTCAACAGTAGTCAATTCATTGACTATTTCAAATTTATAATTATCATTTATTGCATTAATTTTAGAAGATGTTATGATACAAACTGTTTATTTGGATTGGGTTGGGAACAATTCGATTAGGCTCTGAAATGAGTTAGCCCTGGCTCAGTGAGTCACTCCTTCTGAGTGGTATGAACCCGGCTGGGTTGAGTTGCTACAGGGGTCCTATCGGGTGAGATCTGGACCGTAGATTAGCGCCTTTTAACTACAGCCGTTGGATGCTAGCACTCGGATCGTGTGTTTGTTGAGCTGGGAATTGAGCCGTTAGATCTGTTGCTTCTTTCTGTGCTCTTGGATCTGTGTTTCGACGGAGCCTTTTGTCTTTAAACTTACCTCCATCTGATTTGTTAATGGAATCCAGGTGTTCTTCTCCTGTCGGTTTGATCCTTCCTTTTCGTGAGTGGATGTGGAATGGAAGTGGCTGATAGAGCCGTTGGATACAACAGCAGAAAAGGCCATTAGGTTTGTCATTTGTCTCTCATTCGGTGCGCCTCAGAGCGAGAGGAGGGAGGAAGCCAGAGGGAGTTCGCCGGCGATTCCACCAGAGGACAGACCTTCCAGTGAGGATCAACCGTGGAAATACTTTGGGGAAGAGGAAGAAGGAAGGAGCTCAGGCAGAAAGAGAGTTCTTGATAAGAATTCCGATTACCCCCTTCTTTCTCCTCTGATCTCTATTTATAATCTACTTTCTGTCTTGGATTCAGGCTTTCTTTAACTTATAACAAATTTCTGTTATGTTTCATGCCTCTGTCGTGTATTTAGTTGCACTTCTTGATTCTTGTTACCAGTCTATTATTCTACTATGCTTCTGGTCGTTATCTCTGTTATGGATTGTTGGTTTATTTCTTTAGATTGTATTTGTAATTGTCTTCTGTACTTCCTTACTGACTGAGCAAGTCATAATATTAGTGCACTGTTGTAAAGCTGATATTTTGGCCTTGGAAGAATTGGATTCATAACATTACTCCCCTCCTCAAACTGACCTTGTCCTCAAGGTCAACATGAACATCTGCCTTCTCTGTTTCTTCAATTCATTTCTCAGAAGCTCCTGTTAATACTTGCCCTCCCACTGACTATGAAAGTAGCAATTTGATTTTCTGTTGGAAGTAGTATTCTTTTGTCAAATGATTGCTGGTTTCTATTAATAAGAATGGGAATTTTGTCCCTTGTTGTAGCCTTGTTTTACTATGCTCATGACCACAGATTGGATTACCACTTGGATATTGTAGTTCACTGAATTCACCGGACTCATCTCTATTGGATAGATGTATGAATGCTATGGGTTCTTATTATATTAGATATTGGAATAGCTTTTGTTGAGTAATTTATGTAAGGATGTGTTATCGAAAACACTAAGCTATATAGGATATAGGTGGCTAATAATTATGTATACTTGATAGATATGCTTTCTTAGCCTGGGTTAAATGGTTGATACATGAAGCTTGTTGCTACTGTTTCTTCTTATATCCATTGGTTGTCGGGCTGATTATCATGTTGCGATTGATGTCATCATTGACTATCATTAATAACTTGACTTACGATATGCTCTTTATGGTACTTCTCATCACAATTGAAGCATAAGCCTCTTTTTTGTCTTCTATTTGAGTTGCTGTTAAATTTTGAATTGAAATTTGTCATTTTGTTGAGTGTTGAGTGGCATTTGTGGGAGTAAGTGGTTGGAGCACTCGATATTACTTACTACTAGAGTGTCGATTTCTTTCTATGCATTTCTATTACATCGACAATCTGCCTTCCATTAGCTTTTAATTGAAATGCAGCTTTGTGGACGTAGGCTCTTACTTCTCTTTTAATTTCGGTTTAAGCCCGATTCAAAGCTTTGTAGCAATTCATGTGGAATGGTTAGGTCTTCATTCATTCATTATAAAAATGTTGCGTGATTTCTTGAAGCTTAGCTAGTTCTCCTCTTAAATCTCTGTAGAGGGAAGGGCCAAATCTTTGCATAATTTGTTCTTTGAACTGTGGCCAAGAATACAATTGTTTATTTACTTACATCCATTGATACCAGCTCAAAGCAAGTCCATCCATGTATATTGAGGATATTAAAAATTTCTGATCCTCCGAGGAGTTATATCTTGAAAAAAGCTCGCTTTAAAGAGCCATCCCTAAGGTCTTCTCCATTAAATGGGCATATCTATTTTAAGAGGTATTGACATGGATGTGTATGTGGTCTGTTTGGAGAATAGGATTAGAAGGGGATGCATCACATACCAGATTGAGGTTATTTTTCCAATCTGCTTTCTATGGTCAATCTTCTTGATATTTATTAATACCATGGCGAGGTCATTTGCTCTTGTTTTTGTTTAATCACGGTAACACATTCTTCAAGTGTTTTGATGTGTTTCTTGCCATTTTCAGTGTTGTAGTCAACGAGAAATAATGATACACTGTTTATTTGGATTGGGTTGGGAACAATTCGACAGCTCAAATGAGTTAGCCTGCTCGCTGAGTCACTCTTCAGGTATGAACGGCTGGGTTGAGTTCTCTGAGGTCTATGGTGAGATCCGACCGTAGATTAGCACCTTTAACCACAACTCATGCTTGCTCGGATCGTGTTTATTGGGAATTGGCCGTTAGATCTGCTTCTTTCTTCTCTTGGATCTGTTCGGAGCCTTTTGTCTTTAAACTTACCTCCGTCTAATTTGTTAATGGAATTCTTCTGTCGGTTTGATACTCCTTTGCAGTGCGTAGGATGTGAATGAGTGGAATCCAAGTGGCGCTGATAGAGCCGTTGGATACAACTTCTCGGGAAGCTTCAGCAGGAAAAGGCCATTAGGTTTGTCATTCGTCTCATTCGACCGTTCGAGCCGTCAATGCGCTCCAGAGAGAAAACAGAGGGGAGGGAGGAAGCCAGAGGGAGTTCGTCGGCGATTCAACCGGAGGACAGACCTTCCAGTGAGGATCAACCGTGGAAATACTTTGGGGAAGAGGAAGAAGGAAGGAGCTCAAGCAGAAAGAGAGTTCTTGATAAGAATTCCGATTACCCCCTTCTTTCTCCTCTGATCTCTATTTATAATCTACTACTCTTTGATTGCTTCTTTAACTTTAACACAAATTTCATATGTTTCATGCCAGCATTCGTGATTCTTATTACTATTATTCTATATACACCTTATTTATGGATTGATTGTTATTTTTATTTCTAGATTGTCTTATTGTGTCTTGCTTCCTTACTGACTGAGCAAGTCATAATATTGGTGCACTGTTGTAAAGCTGATATTTTGGCCTTGGAAGAATTGGATTCATAACATGTTAACTTATTAAAAATTTCATTATTTTGAAGTTCATGCCTTAACAATCCCTCACATGAATACATTGAGAAAATTATGGACTGTACCAACAAGGAGGTCATTATCATATTATTGGAGAGAGTTACAAAAGGCAAGAAAAGTGCAATACTGTAAGTAAATTTATTCTTATGCCGCTTTCGAAGAAGATTTAAGAGAAAAAAAAATAAAGTTGATAAGAGAAAGAAGGTTGAAGTCGCTACCACCTAATAATATTATTTAAAAAAAGAGAGCATATTTTAGCTCCAAATCATTGCTGATTTTTAAATAATCGACCCGCCGCCTAGCCTACCTCCCCTGCGGTCCCCTCCGTAAACAGCAGCGAGACCAAATATCTTCTTTAGTCCTCATAATCTTCAACTTTACGCTTCTCTTCTATATAATAACCGCACTATTCGAACACACCCAAGTTTCTAGTTCTGAACCTCCTCCACTCCTCTCTCTCTCTCTCTCTCTCTCTCTCTAAAAGGGTCTCCCTGATCGGCAATGGCGTCTCTCTCTGCTGCCTCTCATTCTCTCTTCTAACTCATATGGCTATATCCGACTGAAACCTTGAGCTCAGGGCACAATAATCGCGCAGTAAGAACAGCCTTCCTCCTGGAATAGGACCACTGCCTTCATTCTTGCTTCAATCTGCCCTATTCTGCGGACTTCTCTCTTCGTCCCTCCCTCGAATTAGAACCCTCTTCTTTGCTTGGCTCTCGCCATCCTACCTCTTCATCACCGTCCATTTCATCATCATCGTCATCTGGAAGCTTCACAACCATAACTATCATCCCCCAGTACAAAATGAAGAACAAATCCAATACCTATCGAAGCAATCAGAGATCCTCGGCGCCATTCCTCCTGAGACGGTCACATCATTCTTGGATTCCCCGATCTCCGTTCCGGATCCACCAGATTCCGAGATGGATCGGCCAGATTCCTTCCCGGATCCAGCCAAATCCGGCGAGACAGACCTAGAAGAGTCGCATGACAGCATGGATGCGACCTGGAAGGCTATCGTGGAAAAGGGCGCCGCTGCGGCTGAATCGGCTGCGCCGCCTCGGATGAGGAAGAGCGATACCTGGGAGAGGTGCGGCCGCGATCGGGAGGAATCGCCGGCGGCGACGCAGGAGGGGAGGTTTCGGAAGTCGGAGACGTTCAGGAGGATTTCAGTGGGAAGGGAGGAGCTGTTCGGGCGCGCGGAAGCGTTCATCAGAACGCATTACGAGCAGCGGCGAATTCAGCGTCAGGAGTCCGAGCAGCGATACATCAGGATGGTGAACGCCGCCTGCTGAAAATGGAATCGGAAGAAGAAAAAGAAAACGAGCAGATGGAAACCCTAATCCAATTGATCAAATCCGTGCGAGTCTTGTGAGATTTTGTAAATAGTTCAGGTGTTTGATGTTTGCGTAGATAAAAAGGAGTGTGATTTGCGTGAGATTGATGGAGATCTGTGGTTTGTCGTCTTCTTGGTCTGTTCACAGGTACGCCTCCCGGTTTTGAGGGCAGATCCTCTCTGATTTACGGACCACTCTGTTAACTGGCAGTGACGCATGACTTGTTCCTGGACCTGTTTTGTTTGAAAACCAAAAAATAAAAATATAAACAAATAATAAATAGTTCAGTACATCTTTTTTTTGGATAAAAAGATGAGAGCTTTGCCCAATTTTATTTCAAAAAGATAATTAATACAGAAAAAAATAAAGTATAGAATACACAAGGAGGGTCGGCAGTCTCGGCCAAAAAAACAGACCTAACAAAACTCAAAAACAAGCTGGAGGAAATCTCCATCGAAACACTATTATCATATAAAATCATGCATCCGCTTCCTCCTATGCTACCGCCATCCATTAGGGTTTAAAATAGGGTCTTGTCAACAAAAGGAGCAGACATAAGTCCAACAGTCCATCAAACATATCCCAGGTTTCAAGTAGCACCTGTCAGGGAGGGATCGGTGATGTCTTAACAAGATAAAATACCAAAACCACCTTAGAAAACACTAAGCTCATCATCGTCCAGCCAAAACGGTAACAGAGCGAGGACATTATAGCATGTAACCAGTGCCAAAATCGTGAAACAGATAAATAAATACCCAAGGACAGATTATCTAACACCCTTGCACCCACCCGCAATGGAACTACAAGCCATCATAGATAGGAAACACATCACCACCATGTCCGGACAAATAACATTCACACTGTTGAATTTTTTCCAAGCTTCCAAGGTAGAGATAACCTTGAGGCCGTGATTGTTTAATTGTCGTCCAGCTTTAAGAGATAGCCTCATCTTAATTTTGAAGCATAGAGTTTCAAAAGAATTTTCTTTCTCCTGGAATAATCTATAGTTTCTTTCACACCAAAGTGTATAAACAATAATTGCCACCATAAGTAAGTAAATCCTAGCCAAGACTTTATGCTCAAGAGGAAGAAGCGACAGACTTAAGGTTGAAGAAGAAAAACTCCCATTAGGGGGAATCTCTTTAATGATTCGAAATGAAAAAGGGCATCCAAAAAGGATATGAGAATGTGATTCCTTCTCAACATGACAAAATTTGCAATTAATAACTGAGCCAAGACCTCTAGAGCACAAAACATTTGTCATTTTTAACCCCTTATGATAAGCCATCCAACAGAAGAGTGCATAGTTTAAGGAAAAACCTTTAAACCCAATGTCATTAGTCCAATCCACGGAGGGAATGTAATTGAAAAAGTAAGAATTAGCTCATATCTTTGTTCTTCCCTCCCAAAGAATTTCGTCACATCTGCTAGAAAGAGAGACCTCTCCAATAGAAACAGCATGATTCCAGCTTGGCGGATTTGGAAGGGCCACCCACCTATTGTTCATAATGATAGAGAATGGCTAGGAAGATTGAGCCAAGAAAACATCCTTGGCCTAAAATTTCTACCATGATCTGGCACCAAGGATCAAGAAAGAGAAAAAGAAGCACCATTACCAATTGAAAATCGAATTTTTTCTCTAAACCAAGCAAGTGAATTTCTCTCCAAAGGGCGAGGAGGAGCGAAGGTTATGCCAAACCGATCCATATTTATGGCGTAACCAGGATGCAAGGGGATTGGAATGATTAAGAACTTTCCAAAAAATCTTCACTTTACTCAATACATTAAGAGTATTCACTGATATTAACCCAGTGCACCCTTTTTCTCTTGGAAGAGTGGTTAAGAACCAAGAGATAGTGTGCAATTTCTTACCCAGCTCACAATGAAAAAAGAATTTGGAAGTGATTGAGGTCAACTTCTTGAGGATAATTTCAGGACATCACGAACCAAAAGATAAATAACCATTAATGGAAGAGCGAATAAGCTGCAACCAACCCCCATAAGACAGCCATTTGGACTTCCAACCCATCAGCCAAGAAGATATTCTATCCAGTAGAGAAGAAAAATGTTGTGTTTCAAGTGTGCCAGCAGTCAAAGGCAGCCCCAAATACTTCAATGGGAACTCCCCCTCATCAAAATTTAATAATTGACAAAAGGCTCATTTTCAGGAGAAAACTTAGAAAAACATAACCTGGACTTATTGAGATTAACTTCGAGAAAGAAAGAGAGTTTGCAAGGTGAGCAATGCCGAGCAGAATCCACTTCTCCAACGACTAAAATATCATCAGCAAATAGCAAATGGGAAATGTGATAATTGTCATATGAGATCGGCTTAAAGAGGCCCTGCTCAACATTCTTATCCATTATACAAGAGAAAATATCCATAATTATAGTAAAGAGAAAAGGAGATAGCAGACATCCCTGTCGAAGACCATTCCCGGAGGAAAAGCAACCTTTCATCTGCCCATTTAGGACTAGGGAAAACAGAATACCCATGACACAGCCTTCAATCCATCTGATAAAAAGCTCAGAAAGCCTTTTGCCTAAGTCACAGAAAGGGCTTCCCTGATAACATTATCAAAAGCTTTTGAGATCAATTTTTGCACAAAAAATTTTGCTGCCATGACTCCTAAAATCTGCGCAAATTTCCTGAGCAAGCCCGATATTGTCCGCTATGTCCCTGTGCTTAACAAAAGCAGATTGTGCAGAATGCACAATGTGAGGCAGCACTGATTTGATTCTATTCGCAAAGATTTTGGCAATAACTTTGTAGATAGTGTTACATAAAGATATAGGTCTGAAATCAATCAAAGAAGTGGCATATTTAGTTTTCGGTATTAGAGTAATAGCACTATGTTTCAGGCAATCTGGAATATGGGATGTTTTAAAGAAATGATGAATCGCAAGTAGGAATTGTTTCTCAATGATATCCCAACACAAATGAAAACTTTGATGTGAATCCATCCGTCCATTATTCCCATTAATGCTATGAAGTGATGATTTGATAGAATTTTCAACTCATATTGAGCACAGAGACAACATTCCCTCTGAGAATGCCCCAAGATTAATAGCATCTGGTTTAGCCTGATTAAACAAAGACATATAGGAATTACATATCACATTTGCAATCTCACCAGGATCAGTAAGGGTACCATAATCTGTTTCTAATTCTTTAATGATATTCGTGTTCCCTCTTTCTTTAATAGAATGGTATAAAAACTTAAGATCATCATCAGCATGTATAAGCCAATAATTTTTAACTCTTTGTTCTTTCAACTTTCTTGCAACTCGAATTTATTTCGCAAGTGTTGAAGCAAAGTAGGATTAAGGGGCCCTTCTCTAGAGCTTGAAGGTGTTGATCTTGATCTATTCTAAGTGAATTGTTGCTTAGCGGATGACTATCCCAATGGAAATTTCTAAGGGCTCTTTTGACATTTTTAGCTTCTTGAACAGCAACATTATTGGGTCCCCCTCAACAAACACAGCCCAAGCACCCCTCACAACATCATGAAATTGCGGATAAAGTACCCAATAGTTCCTAAACATAAATCGGTGGGACTTATGATCAACTAACTTGGAGCATAGAATCAGAGGAGAGTGATCAGATGATAAAGGGGGAAGAACCTTGTAGAAGGAGTGAGGAAAAAGATCCAGCCACAACGTATTACAAAGTACTCTATCCAGCTTTGATAAAATAGGGAGGTCGGTCCTTTGATTGGACCAAGTATATAGCAGCCCTGAGCTAGAAAGGTCCAATAATCCTGCATCGTTAATACACTCCGAAAAATCAGATAATCGGTTGGGATGCATAGGCTTACCTCCAGCATTCTCATGTGAGTAAAGAGCACAATTGAAGTCGCCTAGAAGCAGCCAAGGAGACACCATAGAGCTAGAAAAACTCCTAATAGAATTCCAAAGATCTCTCCTTACGGAAGCATCATTATGTGCATATATCCAAGTAATAAAGAAGTCCCGAGCTCTAGAGGATGAAACAACCCCATGAATGAATTGTGAAGACATCATTATAGGGGTAAAAGAAATATTCCCAGTATTCCATTTTAACCAAATACGACCACCCAAGCTTTGGTCAAAATTATTGCAACAGCTTTCTGAAGGAAACAGATTGAGTGTTTTGCTAGCAGAGGAGACAAGAAGATGATCTCTACTTAGTTTGGTTTCAAGAAGACAAAGCATATCTAGCTTAAACTCCTTAATAATTCTTCGACAATCTTGAGTCCGGCCTTCCGCCAATAAGCCCCTCACATTCCAACAACCTAATTTTGGAGGGAGCATTGGGAAACCAAATGAGATTAGTGGTTTTAAGGAGAAGGAAAGAGGGATTGGTTTTTGGCATGGTTTTCCCTTGGGATTATTTCCCAAGGGATTTGGATCTGTCAATTATCTTCATAGGAGATGTTGTAGCAGAACGGGTAGTAATGTTGTAAAGCACATTGGATGTAGAGGTGGTTGTTGCTTCATTTTCATCCTCATTTGAAAGGATAATATTGTCTTCTTCCGAGAAAGAATGAGATTGACTTAAGTCATTAGAGGGTGGGGTTAGAGGGGAGTTTTCATGGGCCATATCTGCTAGCTCATGAGAGGGATCTTAATTTGAGAGGAGGAGAATGATTTTAGCAACGATAGGAGGGTTCCCCAGGAAGAGTGCGCCTTGAGGTTTGCGGCTGCTTCTACCACGATTCAATTTTTGATTCATTTCTGTAAGAGGGCATTGCATGGAGGAGTGAGAGAAGGTTGAGCACTTCCTACAGGCTTGCGGTTTCCAATCATATTAAATCTCCTGCTCAATTCTAGTCCCATTCAGATTAATGAAGACATTGTCGGGCAAGTTGGAAGAAGGGCTGATTTGAACACAAATCCTAGCAAAAGTCAGTCTCGATCTAGTAGCAGTTAAATGATCCACTGCAAGAGGAATGTCAATCTAGCTAGCAACCTTAGAAAACCCTTTCTCATTCCAACAACACAAGGGGAAATTAGGAAGTTTTATCCAAAGTGGAATGTCAGAAAAATTTTCTTTTTGAAAATCCCAAGACCACTTCTTGAAAACAAATGGTTTATCATTTAAAAAACAGAGACCATTATCCCATACCACATCAAAATCTTCCTGACAAGAAAACTTAAGAAGAAAAAAATCGCCCTCAAGCGTAAGTAAGTCAAAATGTTCCTTAAATACCCATTTTTTTTCTTAATAGCAGTAAGGAGTGATCCATAAAATGGACGTTTCCCGATGGCATGACCAACAAGGGAAAGCTTCCAGTCTTTTTGGCCTGCCTCAAGTTCGGCTTCAGAAAAACAAACCTCCTCTTCTATCGAAGGCATGTAGGTAAGGTTAAGGGTTTTATCCACCGATGGAAAGGAATTGAACAGCTCTTTCCAATTACAAGTGGAAAGGGGTCTCAGAACAGGGGGGTGAGTAGAAAGTGAATCCCAGAGATTGGGAGACGCCAGAGCATGTGGGAAAGATGAAGCTTGACCGAGGTCCATATTAGTGCAGAAATATTAAGGAAAGGGGGAGAGAAACTAGAGGCAATGGAACAAGTAGAGGCCAATCTACAATATGGGGGCCGCTTGAATCGGGACCCAGGTGTGCGGTCAAGAACAAGAATAGTCTGAGAGAAGAAAGGGCTGCATTAACCAAAACCACCACGAAGGAGATCGAGTCGGGAAGCCCTAGCATCAAGAACCCGACTTGTAGTTCAGTACATCTTAGCTAAATAACTATCATCATAGAATAATAAATTACTTATGTTAATTTTTTTTATTTATTACATCACATATTTCATAAATCAAATATATGCCACATAAACATGAGATTTTTGAGAATCAAATATGAATTTGAAAATGTTACAACGAAAAAATAATTATTATACTAATAATAACTTTTTTTTCTCACAATGTTTTAAGAATTTTACAAGCGCATATATATATATATATATATATATATATATATATATATATATATATATATATATATATATATATATATATATATATATATATCTAAATCTATAATTTTTTTCTCTTTAATATATAATCTATTTATTAAATCAAAAAATTACTTAGGATTTGTTTAGAGCTGTTATAATTTTTTAAAATGTTAATTGTAAAATTCGTGCGGAGAAAATAATTTATTTGAAAAAAGCTATTGTATTTATTATAAATATTTCTTTAAAAAAAATTAAAAAAAATAGTTTTTGACACCCGTTATATTCTAAAAGTTTTGATTTTCAAAATAATTTTTTCATCATAAAATTTTCTAAAAAAATAGTCAAATAGTTGATATTCAAATAAAATTATTTTACTTTTTTGTTATTTTTGAAAAATCAAAGCAATTAAAAAAACTGTCCTAAATATATTTTTAATTATGTATTCATGAGATATTTATTGATTTTACTTAAAAGAAAGATTTTTTTTTACTTTTATAAAATGATTATAAGAAAAATAATTTGTATTTAATTACATCCTAACGCACATTATGAAACAAAATCTAAGTCGTAGTAGTTGTAACCTTGCTCATTCATCAATACGGTGAACTTTCTCCGAGAGATAGCGATCTCCACCGGATCGAACTGGTCTTTCCGTCGCACCAACCGAGCTAAGTGACGGTGGGTTGGGTGTTGGGTGGCTAATCTTTTTAAAAAAGTTTCCAAAAAATCTAAGTCGTACGAAGGTAGGATGCAACTTAACCATAAAGTGCAGCAGTGCTTTATACAAGACTTTCGCGTAGTGGCGAAAGCTACAACCGACAACAGGCACTAGGAAAATCCATAAAGAGCCTTTTTTATTTATCTATTTATTTCTTTTATAATTATAATAATGACTGCTAATTTCATAATGAAATATATTCAAACTGAAAAAAAAATTTACATACCATACACATAATTTTTATGCATTTATATAATTTAATACTTAAAATTTTGATATTTATAAATATAATCTTTTTTCAAAAAAAAAATATTTTATTTTAAAAAATTAATACTATTTTTGCTGTATATTATAGATTATGTGCTATTTATATAAATATTAAAATTTAGATATTAGATATATAAATATAAAAAATATATTTATAAAATTAAATATCTCAAAATAGATAACAAAATTTAAAATCTTTATCAATTATCCTAGTAGACAGCCACCAATAAATAATTTTAAATTTATTTTTACAAAGTAACAAGTTCTTAAAAAATATATAATATGAGCAAATCAATTTCAATTGTGGACTAAAATTTATCAAAAAAAAAGGAATTTTTTTTTTAAAGAAAATCTAAGATTATCAATTGGGTTGATATGGCAAAAAGCCCATTAACTCAGAACTCTAAAAATCCTACTTGATTAATTGTAATGGGAGTGTACTTAAATGGGTTGATAGTTAGCCCATAATTTCATTTATAATCCTATTACCTACTTTTTATTATCATGTTACGCAAAGTTTAGTTCAAAAGACAATAAAGTTGATTTGTTCTCATAACATTTTATTTAAAAAGCCTATTGCCATTAAATCTCATGTTCTCATATTATAATTAATTTAGATAAATACAGTTAATTCTTAGTTAGTTTGAATTAAATTATTCTAAACTTTTTTTGTATTGTTATATTAAATTTATTAGAAAAACATATTATATCATAAGCATGAGTAAATGATTCTTTAAGTAGTGGCGTAGTTAGAAATTTTATTTAGGAAGCAGTTTTAAAAATATCCTCAACCTTCTTTATTTAAACTTTTGAGGTTTTAAAATTTTTTTAGTTAAATATAATTATTAAAAAATAACATAAATAAAAATAAAAAGCTCATAATTAATGAAATTTGTTATTGATAATTTAAAAAGCGTTGAATAAATACTTTATTGTCAATTTTATTCAATATATAATTCTCATATAAGTGACTAAATGATTATTCATCTGTTGATCTTTAATTTTATTTCTTTGTCTAATTTTTATAACATTTATAGCAAAAAAAAAGATTTTTCAACAATTGTTATAATAATTATAGAGTCAATGTTAATTTTATAATTTGAAAATAAAATAATATAAATTATATGTTCTTTTTTTATCATTTTCTTTGCATATCAAATTTAAAATCAATGGTCAAACCATAATTTCTTAATTAAGAAAACTAGAGATTAATTGAGAAAATTTAGGCAACCTAATGGCAAATTGAGTTAGTTAACTTGCTTAATAGTTTTAATTAATTCAAATTATATCTTTAAATATTGCAGATATCTTCTAGAATTATTTAATTTTTCAAAAATATCACCAAATATGTGAAGATTATAAAAAAATATTCGATAAATTAAAATTTTAAAAATATTTGAAGATGTTAAAATTTTTTCCATGACTTTAAGACAATCAAATGAAGTTATGATCAATCAAATCAAATGGAGTATTTTTTATTTATTAAAATGACATTTTTTAATAATAAAAAATAGAAATCTTGATACATACATAAGGAATTACTTGATATTTATTATAATTAATATAAGCATCATTAAAAATTAGGAAGATTTAAATACATACCACACAATTCTTATGTATTAATATATCTAACACCTAAAGTTTGATATTTAATTAACTAACATTTTCCTCTGATTAAAAATATATATTTAACTTTTTAAAAATGAGTGATGATTATATTTTTGATATGATATTGAAGATTAATATATATATATATATATATATATATATATATATATATATATATATATATATATATATATATATATGTATAAATTGAAATTTAAGTGTTAGATATGTAAATACATAAATATTGTTTGGTATGTATGTAAATCCCCAATAAAAATTATGAACATTATTGGATAAAATTTAAAGAGTTCAAATAAATTTTACAGTGCTCAAAATCAATCAAGAATTTATAAAATTAATGACCATGAAAAAATAGTGAAAAATATGCATGAAGATTGATTCTTTTTTAATTAACCATATTTTCTTAAAAATAAAAAAGGGGCAATTACATACCTAGCACTCAAAACATACATATTTACAAAAGTGGCACCCTTTTACTTTATTTTTTCAAATTCTCACTCAAATATTAAAATTCACATTAAAACCCAACTCATATTTTTATCTTTCATCAAATACTTAATAGTTTGATAATAACTTACGCAAATACATGGAATCATTAGTTTAAAAAAATAAATTGAGTATTAATTTTGTAAATATATAAGTTTCGAGTGCTATGTATGTAATTATCCCTAAAAAATGAATTTTAATGGCGGGAAAATTCTGAAAAATATATTCTTCTTTTGAAATACAAATGAATATTTATATTTATATTTACAAATGAAATTTTATTTAATTATTTTAACAGCAAAAATAATTTACATAGATTTTGTTTGGGATGTATTTTTATTTTATTTTATATTATTTTAAAAAAGTATTCTTTTATTTTTAAAAATTATAAATATGATCAAACAAATTTTATTTTTAAGTAAAACATAAGCAAAATAAAATAAAATCACAAAATAAAAAATAAAAAATAAAAAATAAAAAATAAAAGTGATCCCAAACAACCTCTTAGTTGCTACCATTGACGCCCAAGTGCTCACCTGAAAAGCCCTAGTACCATAACACAAATCTGTATAAAATTTTGATGAAGAGCTTGATGCCTATGTTCTCAACCAATTGCCTAGGCACCCAATCCCAAGGTTGAGGTACTAGACACATTTTTTTAAGCATTTTTTTCTTCTAATATTTGAAGCTTGTGCCTGATTAAGTGTCACCATGATTTTGAGTGATATGTCACCAAAAAATTGCTAATTTTGAGCAAAATGTTCAGAGAATAATATAGGATTATAAATGAGTAGCACCTAAATTTTTTGAGAAATTTTGACTCTCTCTCTCTCTCTCTCTCTCTCTCTCTCATCACCATCATTTTAGCAATCGATCACACAATTTTAGCTATGAACAACTTTTTTTTAATTCTTGGCCAACAAAATTAGTCAAAAAAACAAATATTGAAAGCTTCTAAGTAATATGCCCACCCCAAGTTGAAAACTTTTCAATCCCAACTTCCCCAAAGCTTTTGATAGCACATCTGAGATAATGATGAGTTATTTGCTCTTGTAGTGCGGCGATGGAGTGACAAAAATCTTGAGATTTCATATATGAAGTAGGTCTCTCTTTATGGTCGCTCTTCATAGAAGTAGAAACATCTTTTTACACAATTGATTATGTAAGTGAATAAATTCTTCTTAGAGGCAAGTGAAGAGTGTGATTCTTTGTCTCATTAACAATAATTTTTTACATGTCATTGATTTGCATTATGAATTAACCAATAGTACCAAAATTAGTGAAATCTAATCCTAAGCTTTCAATATCTGATCTATAATGCCTAACCAAAGTCTATTTATACTGAATAGACATTTTTATTTTTTGTTAATTGACATCCCATTATAAATATTCAAATAAAAATAAGATCATTCTAATTTTGATAATTGAAGAAATTAGTCATTGTAGGATGGTAATCTTTACTAACTTTTTATTAATTATGCAACTACATATTCTCATGTCAACATTCAATCTGATCATTATATTAAACATTACAAAATGTTATTAAATTAAATTTTTTATTATTTTTTATATATTTATTAATTACAAACATATAAATATTACTAATTATGTAATTTAGAGATATATGATATATTTCTAGATTTAAGATAGAGCTATTATATTTATATTAAATTTATATTTAATTTCAATTACATATTTCTTTATCTCTTTCTATTTTTATATATTTTTTTCCTTTTTCTATTCTTTTGTTATATATATATATATATATATATATATATATATATATATATATATATATATATATATTCTCTTATAAACTCTTTTATAAATTTTAAATATTCCATTCTAAAAAAGTAAATAGAAAATATGTATTTAATTATTACATTATGCAAATATTAGAATGAAGATAGAAAATCAAAATATATTTGTCTATAAAAATATAATCATTTTATAATATTTTTATTTTCTTTTATTTTTTTGTCTATTTGTATGTTATGATATTATTATTGAGTCATTAATTTTTTTTTTTAATTTATGAAATTAAGTATAGATAATAACTAATAAAAAGAAAAAAAATTTGAACAATATATGACTTTTACATATAATGATAAAAAGGAGTCACTTATCTTTTGAATGGCAATTCTAAAAAAACGTACTTCTATGTGAAAAAAGCATATTCGTAGAAATCTTTGAAAAAAAGGATCTTCAGAGGCAATAAAAGCTTTTCTTTTAGGGGTTGTTTGATTGTCTGAAAAAGGAATGCAGTATAAAAAAATACAGTGTAAAAGGAATGCAATTTATCTCGATTAGTTTAGGTTGTTTGGTTGAAAATTTTATAAATTCATGAATATAATGTAAAGTATTTTGAAGGTTTTAGTGCGGTAAAGACGGTGGCGACAATGGCGGTGGTATATTTCGTGTATTTGAAATTCACCCAAATACATCAAAATTTAACCTTTTGGTGAATTTCAAATGCATTATATAAATTTTACATTATATCATGTCAAAAACAAAAAAATCTGAAACTCCTGCATTTACTTTACTTTGCTTTGCTTCCAAATCAAACAACCTCTTAGCTAAATCTATTTATACCGGAAAGTCAAAATGTTTTTTTGTGTGACAAAAAATATCTTGAAAAAAAATCTTAATTGACATGTTTCAAATAACTTCCAAATTTCCATTTTTGAATTAGAATACAAATAATTAAATTTCACTAATGTATTGTATTTCACTTCTCCTTATTAGTTACAACAAGGTAATATGAAAAATAAGAATCTTTTTGTCTACTTGATTCAAAGTACAAAGTGTTGTGTATTTTTTTTATAGTATTTCTATATTTTTAATATATTTTATTTATTAAAATTATTGAAATTTATATTGATTGATATTGAATTTGAGAGAGAATTTTTTCTTTGATATGAATTGTGCTTTTCAAAATTGAAAAGCACAATTATGACCGATAAGGAAGAATTTGAATATTTTATTCTACTTTATACCAAGGTGTTGGGTCTCAAAATTATTAGAAAAAAATTATGAATTTTATTCCCCAACTGAGAACGAAACTTTAGAGTTATGGTTGTATTGGATAAATAAGAATTAGGTTTCTAGTACAGAAAAAGTAATTATTAAAATTAAATTTATGAAGATGATAATAGTAATTAAGTATTATTGATATTGAACTTTTCCATATGAATGGGAATGCATCATTGAAGCCACTAGTATTGAAGTAGATGACTATGCTAGTTTTCCCACATATTCTATAAGCCAATAGAAAGAAGCTAATCCTGACAATCAAGCTTTTTGTAAGGAATCAATTGAAATTAAAATTTGGAGAATTAAACTAAACATTAAACTAAAATAAGGGGATGTTCAAAGTTCAATGATTTATTGGGATTGAACTAAGGGTTGAATCAATTGTCATCTTGATGCTTCTTCAAGCAAAGTCACCATGAATATTAATCAAGAGTCAAATGAGTTAATGGATGAAGTTGTCATTTTGGGGAAGCTTGTTGTGTCCCCTACAATGAGTAATTCATTGGTATTATTAAGTTGGTTGAATATTTATGTGTGTATACAATTTGTTTAGATCATGATAAATTTGGACAAAATTTTATGACTATTTTGGTTCTCTCTTTTAATTTTTAGGGCTGACACTAATCCATTACATCGAGTCAAATTCAACTTGAAGTTTTTAACCACATCATTTCAACCATCGAAGGCATCGGATCAACTCTAGGTTAAATCCAACCACAACTCAAATATTTCATAAAAAATATATGACCCAATAATTGCTAAAATAAAAATGCACTGTTACATTTCAATTAGGGAGTGTAATTGCATTAAGATGACTCATGATTAGCTTTTTCTAAGTTCAATAAATAATTTTTAAGTTAAATAGGATGAACTAAAGAGCCAAGCTTAAGTTCACCCTAACTTAAGATTATTGTAAATCAACTAGTTAGCTCAAGAGTGAATTTAATTGAACAATGTTAACATAAAAACATTTAAACTATTTTAAAATTACAAAATTAAATATACAATTACAAAAATATTTTAAAATTGTATCTTAATTTTTAAAATAAATTAACTTTTTTTTTTTGTTATTGCCCCTTTTTTATCATTTTATTATAAATGTTACATGAATCAAAATAATTTTATCTTCTTTCTTAATAAATGAGCTAGATTATGAGTAGACTCAAACTAGTATAAAATCAAATTAAATTTAACTTTAATTAGTTAAATTAATTTAAGTTAGAATAAGAGTTGTTAAGGCTCAACTCAAATCCAGTTTCACAAACCTAATAAAATTATTTAAAAAAAGAGAGCATATTTTAGCTCTAAATCATTGGTGATTTTTAAATCATCGACCCGCCGCCTAGCCTACCTCCCCTGCGGTCCCCTCCTAAACAGCAGCGAGACCAAATATCTTCTTTAGTCCTCATAAGCTTCAACTTTACGCTTCTCTTCTATATAATAACCGCACTATTCGAACCACCCAAGTTTCAAGTTCTGAACCTCCTCCACTCCTCTCTCTCTCTCTCTCTCTCTCTCTCTAAAGGTTCTACCTGATCGGCAATGGCGTCTCTCTGCTGATCTCGCCTCTCTCATACTCTCTTCTAACTCATATGGCTATATCCGACCGAAACCTTCTAACAACAGAGCTCAGGGCAACAATAATCGCCGCAGTAAGAACAGCCTTCCTCCTTGTCGGAATAGGCTCCACCGCCTTCATTCTTGCTTCAATCTCCGTGCCCTATTCAGCGGACTTCCTCTCTTCGTCCCTCCCTCGAATTAGAACCCTCTTCTTTGCTTGGCTCTCGCCATCCTACCTCTTCATGACCGTCCATTTCATCATCATCGTCATCTGGAAGCTTCACAACCATAACTATCATCCCCCAGTACAAAATGAAGAACAAATCCAATGCCTATCGAAGCAATCAGAGATCCTCGGTGCCATTCCTCCTGAGACGGTCACATCCTTCTTGGATTCCCCGATCTCCGTTCCGGATCCACCAGGTTCCGAGATGGATCGGCCAGATTCCTTCCCGGATCCAACCAAATCCGGCGAGACAGACCTAGAAGAGTCGCATGACAGCATGGATGCGACCTGGAAGGCTATCGTGGAAAAGGCCGCCGCTGCGGCTGAATCGGCTGCGCGGCCTCGGATGAGGAAGAGCGATACCTGGGAGAGGTGCGGCCGCGATCGGGAGGAATCGCCGGCGACGACGCAGGAGGGGAGGTTTCGGAAGTCGGAGACGTTCAGGAGGATTTCAGTGGGAAGGGAGGAGCTGTTCGGGCGCGCGGAAGCGTTCATCAGAACGCATTACGAGCAGCGGCGAATTCGAGTCCGAGCAGCGATACATCAGGATGGTGAACGCCGCCTGCTGAAAATGGAATCGGAAGAAGAAAAAGAAAAAGAGCAGATGGAAACCCTAATCCAATTGATCAAATCCGTGCGAGTCTTGTGAGATTTTGTAAATAGTTCAGGTGTTTGATGTTTGCGTAGCTAAAAAGGAGTGTGTGATTTGTGTGAGATTGATGGAGATCTGTGGGTTGTCGTCTTCTTGGTCTGTTCACAGGTACGCCTCCCGGTTTCTGTGATTTACGGACCACTCTGTTAACTGGCAGTGACGCATGACTTGTTCCTGGACCTGTTTTGTTTGAAAACCAAAAAAATGAAAATATAAACAAATAATAAATAGTTCAGTACATCTTATCTAAATAACTATCATCATAGAATAATAAATTACTTATGTTAATTTTTTTTTATTTATTACATCGAAGGATTGTAGCCGCATTTAAGTGGGATTAAGAACTGTTGTTGTTGTTGTTGTTGTTGTTGTATTACATCACATATTTCATAAATCAAATATATGCCACATCAACATGAGATTTTTGAGAATCAAATATGAATTTGAAAAGTTACAACGAAAAATTAATTATAATACTAGTAATAACTTTTTTTTTTCTCACAATATTTTAAGAGCATTTCAAGCATATATATATATATATATATATATATATATATAAATAGATAGATAGATAGATAACAATCTAAATTTATAATTTTTTTTTTCTCTTTAACATATAATCTATTTATTAAATCATAAAATTTTTAATTTTTTGTTTTACTTAAGGTCTATTATAATTTTTTGAAAAATTAGTTATAAAATTGGTGTGAAGAAAAGTAGTTTTCTGACACTCATTCATATTCTAAGTGTTCTGATTTTTTAAAATTTTTTGAAAAGCAATAAAAAAGTTAACAGTCAAATAAAATTATTTTACTTTTTTATTATTTTTGAAAAATTAAAATAACTAAAAAGTTATCCTAAATATATCCTTACTTATATATTCTTGAGATATTTATTTATTTTATTTAAAAGAAAGTTTTTTTTTTTACTTTTATAAAATGATTATAAGAAAAACTGTGTATTTAATTACATCCTAACGCACGTTATGAAACAATATCTAAGTCGTAGGAAGGTAGAATGCAACTTCAATATAATCATAAAGTGCAGCAGTGCTTTATACAAGACTTTAGCATTGCGGCGAAAGCTACACGCAATAACCGACAACAGGCAATAGGAAGAGGCAAAAATTTTAAAATATTCATAATATTAAACTTAATTAGATCGTTTAGGCATGAAAAATTTTTTTTAATAAAATAGTCATAATCGTCTATTTGACAAGCTCAGATCAGCACCAGTCATCATTTAAATGGATGACTATTAGGGAGAATGAACAGGGAGAGAGAGAGAGGAAGCGCGGAGAGGGAGAGAGAGAGGGGTTTTATTAAAATTTTTAATTAATATAATTATTTAAAATATTTAAAATATATAATTTAAAAATATTTTTTAACTAAATATTTTTATATTTAGTTATTTATTTATATATATATATATATATATATATATATATATATAATTAAATATATAATTTAAAAGTATTTTTAATTATATATATAAATTTAGAAATTTATTTAATAATTTTATTAATTAATATAATTATTTAAAATATATAATTTTTTTATAAATTTTTTTTTTAATATATAATTTAAAAATATTTAAAATATATAAATAAATAATTTTAATAAATAAATAAAGAAATAAATAAATATATATAAATTTTAGGAATTATATAAATAAAGTGTATATATATATATATATATATATATATATATATAGTTATTTATATATTTCAATTATATAAATATTTTTAAGTTATATAAATAATTTAAAATATATAAATAAGTAATTAGTTATTTATATAGATATATAAATAACTAAATATTTATTATTTATATATATATATATGTATATATATATATGTATATATATATATTATATATGTAATATATATATAATGTATGTATATATATATATATATATATATATATATATATATATGTATATAATATGTATATATATATATATATATATATATATATATATATATATATATATATATATAATATATGTATATATGTATATTAATAAGTATATATATGTATGTATATATGTATGTATGTATATATGTAATATATATAATATGTATATATGTATGTAATATATATATATATATAATAATACATATATATAATGTATATATATATTATAATATAAATAATATAAATATTTTGGTTATTAAATATTTATAAAAATATTTTAAATTATATATTTTAAATAATTATATTAATTAAAAAAAAATTAATAAAACCTCTCTCTGTCTCTCTCTCCCTCTCCGCTTGCTTCCTCTCTCTCTCTCCCCTCTCTCCCTTCAAACCAAAACCAAAAAAAAAAATTAATTGCCCGTCATTTGACATTTGTGACGGCGGCGGCACACGTCGGCCCGTCCGTCTCGACATTATTTCTTAAAAAAAATTTTCATGCCTAAACACCTAATTAAGATTAATATTGTGCCTATTTTAAAAATTTTCCCCTAGGAAAATCCATAAAGAGCCTTTTTTATTTATTTCTTTTATAATTATAATAATGACCGTTAATTTCATAATGAAATATATTCAAACTGAAAAATAAATTACATGCCTACACATAATTTTATGTATTTATATAATTTAATACTTGATATGGCTCTCAAAATACCACTAGTCAAAGCACAAATCTTGATGTCGAAAGCGATATGATTTTGAGTCAAAATCGATCGAGATCAAGCACTTCAAATATCATTAGAATTTTTGGGACATCAATTAAATCCCAAAACAGCTCTCAAATATAGAGTGTTTATAGTCAAATCGGCGTCTGGACGATCTAATGAGCCTAAGATCTCATAATTCGACTTCATTTGGGCATCCAAATGCTCAAAATACATCAAATGATCAAAGGAATCATCGGCCGTCCGATCGAGGGGAGTGAATGCGGGTCTTACATGAATTTACAAGAATGCCCCTCATCTATAAATAGCCTTCATTCACATGAGGGAGGAGAAAAAGAAAGAAGAAGAGGAAAAACAATAAAGAAGAGGAGGTGCACGCGAGGAAGAAGAGGAAGAGTCCAAGCAAGGAAGAAAAGGAAGAGTCGCGAGGAAGAGAGGAAAAGCCAAGTGAGGAGGAAGAGAGCTCTGCTTGAAGATCCTCCAAGCAAGATCACACTCGCCGGCCATCAAACCGCCACCACCCGCGTCCTAATTACATTCCATAGAAGTTACATATATGATTACCGATCATTGTTACACAGTTGTTATTCCTCTCTCATATGCAATTCTGTAATCTCGTTATCAGGAAGACTTTGTACTCTGAAACAGATACATAGTGGAAGCTTTTCTTATACAGTGGTTTTCCTCTTTCAAGGTTTTCCACGTTAAAATTCGAGTGTCTCTTGTTCGCTCTTTAATTATCGTGTGTCTTCAAGGCTAAAGGCGTAAACTTTCACTCTCTGCGGTGGTTTTAGCATAGCATGGCCGTCACGTGGGAAGAAAAATCCTTCAACCACAATTTTATTGAACATCCACGTTATGGCCAATAAACACACCGTCACAACCCTCGCTCAACTCGTCATTCTCAAAACCCATCCACGAACCAAGGGCCAAATTTTTTTACTCCCACGATAGGCATGACCTTGTTGGGAGAATCACTTTGGAAGATCATTCCGTCAGAATGGAGTCTCAAAATAAGATGATCCGACTTTTGCAGGCAATAGCGCTACTACGGCAAACATATCTCCCCAAGATCGGTCGTTGCGGGAGGTCAAAACGCTAATCCTCCGACACCGGAGTTCCTCGCATGGAGGCAGTAGACCCCCTTGACACGCTAGTTCCCCATCCAGCGTGCCTTTCGGTTACTAATCCGATTGTTGTTGATAGCTTCACACATGCTCATCTTGTTAATCCCCGTCATGATATTGGCAGTATGGCTTAATACAAGATGAATTTCACCTTCAAGACAATCATCTTCACCCACACCGCGGTTATGAGTCCTCACCTTTAGCTGAAACCATTCTTCAACATCCAATTCCCATAGGTTTCAAGCTTCCGAGCATTGATTCCTATGATGGGGCAACTGACCCACACGAACACATCGACCATTACAGGACTATCATGCATATCCAACGAGCTCCTGACACACTACTTTGTCAGGTCTTTCCGTTACCCTCAAAGGGCAAGCTCGCACTTGGTTCTACTCTCTTCCAAGGGGATCCATCCATACCTTTAACGAACTCGCCAGGTTCTTTGTGGAACAGTTCATTGCAAATCGGAGAATCATTAAAGATTCCTCCCATCTTTTCGGTATTCGACAGAACGAGGGTGAATCACTCAAAGAATACTTCCAGAGGTTCTCCTTAGAAGCTCGCCAAATAGGGGTAGACCACGAAATATTAAGAGGAGTTTTCTTGAGGACTCCGTCCAGTCCTTTCTATTAAGTCATTAATGGGACACGGTCCGCTCATATGCCGACTTAGTTTATCGTATAGAAGCACAAATCTCCACCAATGAAGCTATTAATGCCCATCGCAAACAATTTGAACAATATGCAGGGAAACACAAAAGCACCCCAGGAAATGCAGACCGACAGGCCCATCAAAAGAAGCGACAAGGTAGTCGTGATCTCCCTCCACCCCCATATCAACAACGTGAACCTCGTAGGAAAGATATACACCGGAACACATCTCGTGTTAACCTCGATGGCTATTGATGAAGAAAATATCGTGGCATCCATTGAAACCGAATTCAGGAAATCAGGAGCAATATTGTCACTTTAATAGAAGTCGTGGACATACTACTGAAGCATGCATACTACTCAAGGAAGAAATTGAGAGACTCATTCAACAAGGATATCTACGTCGGTTTATGAAGAATCGACCACCTCAAATGAACACACCTCCGTTTGGGGGGCAACCAGAATAATCATCACAGAAATAATCAAATAATCATCAAATAATTGGAGAAATCGAAACAATCGCAGGAGGACCGATACTACCTAATCAGTTTCGTTCGCCTCCAAAGAACCAGAGTTGAAGAAGTCTCATATTGATCATTCCATCACTTTCAATGACTCGGACTTAGAAGGAGTCCATATCCCTCATCAAGATCTACTTGTCATCAGCGCGAGGATCGGTGATCCTTGTTATAACGTTAAAATAATTTTGATCGACAAAGGGAGTTCTGTCGATGTCTTATTTTACTCGACTTTTCTTAACATGGGCCTGGCTAGGTAAAAGCTCCAACCAGCTGCTGGACCATTATATGGGTTTGACAATCACCCAGTACGGGCAGAAGGGATTGGGTTCGAGCTATAGGGTGGCAAGTCCTCCTAATACCCCTAAGGCATAACCTATTCCTATGGCTAATTCCTCTAAGTCTCTAGGGTTAGGTTAAGTATTCACCTAATCACTAGAAGTATCTTAAGACTAAGGAACTCTTAGTGTATAGAGGAGTCCTCTGTCTAAGATGGAGAAGTTGAGAGCTCACTCTAAAACTAAGGTCAACAAAGGGCGCCCAATAGGTGTGGTGTGATTGACAAGGTACACTGCACGTATTGGTGTTGACCGAGATGATCACAACATTCAAATGATCACAAGCACTAACATAAATGATCTACTCCTAAACCCAAGGTGCAGAAAGAATCAAAAGCTTAGTGAAATGTGACTCTACTTATGTCAAAAATATAAGAGAACGAAGGGGGAATCTACTAAGGATAAAGTATGTGAGCCTTCCACTAAGGGAAAAAGGCTCAAGTCATCCACTGGAGTATGAGAGGTTGTAAAATCTGCTGGGGGATTAGAATTTAGAATCCACTAGTGATAAAAGATGTGAACCTTCCATTAGGGGAATATGTTCGGGTTGGATTGAATTGACTCCACTAGGGAGATTGGAGGGATTTACATCTGACTAAGGAGAAGCTGATTGATTTGATTGCTTAATTTGGCTCCACTAGGGAGGAGGGTTGATTTTATTTCAGATTTTAAATTTTGAATTTTGAGATGGACCCTATCGGTTTGTGATGGGCTACACTATGTAAGGGCCATGTAGGCCTTGGCGTACTTCAGATTTACCAGTCCATTGGGGTAGTTTACTAACTACATGGTCAAACTATCCAACAAAAGGGGTGCCTTTCAGTGTGTAGCGGCTATACTAAGAAGAAAGCGTAGTAGACCTACATCCTCTAAAGTAGGGATCGGTCGTTGAGGTGATCCATTGGCGAGGCAATGGATCGAACCCAACCTTAGGCTGACTACTAAGTGAATGCCTCTAGGGGACTTAAATCATCTCAAAGATAGTCAAAATTAATTTCATTTTAATTATATTTGATGGATCCCATTGGTTCATGGGATGCATTGAGATGTCGTACTAGTTAATTATCCAAAGTAGCTTCCGAGGGAGAACTATCCAACCAAAGGGGTGCCTTTCGATTCACAGTGGCTAGTTCAAGGAAGAAAGCACAGGGACTCATATCTTTCCTGAATAAAAGACCACTGGGGAGATGTATTAGCAAGGTAACATGTCAACCCGACCTAAGGCTGCCTGTTGGTTTGCGATAATCATGCTAGAAAGAATGTGTAGTATAATTACATCTTCCAAAGCGAAATGACTGTCAGGGCAACTTGTTTATGGAAAAATAGATTGAACCCAACCTAAGGAGACTAGAGAGTCGGACAGGACTTATCTCAACTCAAGTGTAGTCGGGAAATTCCTATGGAGTTTTCTGCGCGCCTAAAGATAGGATGCTTGCTTGAAAAGGGGCCTTTGGGGCTTGAATTCTAATCCACAAGTGTAAATTTTATTTTGTTGTTTGTTTATCATGGACATTGTGTTGGTTTTTGAGGGATCATCGAGAAAGGAGCTTATATCGACTAGACTATCTGATTTACTAGTCAAGGGAGAATCTGCATCCGAACAAATTCTCCAACCACGGTGGCTACTAGGAAAGGGGGCTGTCCAATCCAAAAGTAACCAGGTAGTGTCTAAATGGGGTGCATGAGGTGATCCAAGTAGAGTGCACAGGGAGGGGGCACTAAGGGCTTTATCCAAAACCACGAAGAAGATAATATTGTATAGGTATTGGTGGCCAACTCAAGGAGAAAATGTGGGACTCATCTAGAGTGGTGTATCCAGGGTGAGTCATTATGCATAGAACATCAACCAACCTAAGCATTGGTTTTTCCTAGGAAGAAAGCATCAGACTCACATCCTCTCGATTGCTTGGGATAGTATGTCTTATTTCGGCGGTGCTATCCGATGGGGGTTATTGAGTGAATGCCACTGGGGGACTTATATAACCTCAAAAGTAGTTAAGAGGAAAAGATCCACTGGGAACTTATCCTAAGTCTCAAATACATTCGACCTAGTCAATGCATGATAACTAGTCCAAGAAGAAAGTGTGTAGGCTTACATCCTCTTAAACAAAGTCAATATGAGGTAGCTTACTGGCTGCGTAGTGAGGCCTACCAAAATAATAAGGTGCTCATTAGTTTATAGTGGTCAAGTTAGGAAGAAAGCATGCAGACTCACACTTCCAAATAAGTGACCACTAGGGTGACACACTAGCAAGGTAGCATGCCAGCTTGACCTAGAGCAGCTAATGAGTGAGTGCCACATGGGGTTTGCTCCCACATCAAAATAGCCTGAGATAAAAGATATGTGTTTGTGTTAAAGGAGGACAGAAAGCCACTTGGGTTCTCTTACACCCATCCTAAAACACGCTTAAGAGTTAATGAAATGGTGCCACGAATGGCAATTGTGATCCCACCAAGAAAGGATGTCACTTGGGTTCTTTTACACCTAACTTAGTTAGTGAAATAGGATGCCTCTTGGGTTCTCTTACACCTACTAGTAACTAGGGAATGTTTTAATTTGTGTTTGTGTTGTGAAAGAACGATATGATGCCTCTTGGTTTCTCTTACACCTACCCTAAACATGCCGTGGTGGATTCATAAACAAGAAGATAATGTTTCGAATGAAGAGAATATTTTGATGAATTAGAATAGAATATTTAAAGATAATTATTTTCAAACATGATTTTATGGGTAATATTTCTTCAAATAGAGCCCATTGATTGGAAGCATCGAGTGTTCCCCTTTACAATCAATAAGTTGATAAGATCCTCCTTGGTAGGCCTTCTCTATGACAAAAAGGCCTTCCCAAGTAGGTTCAAACTTTCCTCCCATCTTTGATGGGCAATTGGTCTCCTTAAAAAAAATAAGCTCTCACTTGAAAAGCTCTAGTGGAGCTTATTGTGAGCTTGAATCATCTTGGCTTTGTATAACTCGAGGTTCTGCAGTAGCCTCTCCTCCAAACCATCAAGCTCTTCTAACCAACATTTTGCTCTATAGTGATTTTACTACCCATTGCTATCCTTAGTGATGGGTTGAACTTCTAATGGTAGAAACGACTTTGGACCCATACACTAAGGAGAAGGGTAGGGTGAGTTGGAGTTCTGTGTGTGCGGTATGCCACAAAGCTTCAACTCTCATGTTGCTTTATTGTCATAGTATCTTTTTGTATATGGATTAGAGTTTTATTGAATTCTTCTGTTAAGCCATTTGTCCAAAGATAGTAGATGGTGGAGTATCTCCAATCTATACCATGTCTCTTGGTGAAGCTATTGATCTTGGTGCTCTTGAATGCAGTACCATTATCGGATATAATTCATCGAGGCACCCCGAATCTATATATGATATGGTTCCTAAAAAATTGGAGCACATGTTGAGTTTGACTCTCTAGTGGGATTGCCTCCACTTGGAAAAGTAGTCAATGATAACTAGATGAATGACCCTTAGAAGAAGGATCAATGGACCCACTATATTGTACCCCAACACTCAAATGGCCATGAGGGTGTAGATGTAGAATATTGGGTGGTTGATGTAAGACCACACCATGTACTTGACATGGCATCTCCTAGCTACATCCATGCGATCATCATCGAGGGAGTAGTATCCTAGTCTCTTGATCTTGGCTTTCATCTTTGGAGATTGATGCACCTAGACGAATGTACCTCATGATCTTATGGGCTTCGTGTTTGTCTAAACAGCATAACTACATTTGATCAAAAGATCATTGGTATAAAGTGCCATCCATGAGAGAATAGAAGAGAGCTCTCTGCTTCATCTGATGGGCTTGTGATTTCTCTTCAGGTAGTTTGCTTGTGTTCAAGTAATCTATGAATGGTTGCCCTCCAACTCGTCTTTTGGCAATGACAACCTCCCCTTCAAAAGAGAATCTCTCGATGAGTCCAGCATCAATAAGAGATAAGACTTATCTATTTTGGTCCCTTATTAGAATAGATTCATCTTCCAGACATGTCAATTCCTTGATAGTTTTTCCAAAGCATCTGCTACTACATTCTCTCCTTGAGGAATCTTGTAGATGGTGACCTCAGGGATTTGGGACAACATCTTCATGGTGTACTCATGGTAGTGACGAAGCTTAGGTTTTAAAACCTTATAGGACCTATCAATCTGGTTGATGACCAACTAAGAATCTCCATAGATGTTGATGCTTTTGACACACACTGTAATAGCTAATTCCAGACTGACAATCAAAGCCTCATACTCGGCTTTGTTGTTGGTGCATGGATTGGAGAGATAGTATGAGAATCTCATCACATCGTGATTTGGAGTTAAGAGAATGATTCCTACCCCTACCTTTCTTGGAAGAGTAGATCATGGTTCTTCTCTTTTTTGAAAGGAAGCCACACCATCAAAATACATCTCCCAATGGTGAATGCTAGTGTCCCTAAGTTCATGATTTGTTCATGGAGGTCATCACTAGAAGGGAAGTGGGTGTCTAAGAAATGCTAATGTCCTTTCATGCGGAGAGTAGAATGTAATCAAACTATGACAAAATCATATACCAACAAACTAATCATCCAGATAGCATCGACCGTGTCATGAGATGTTGTAGTGGATTGATTCTTGAAATTAAGTCCACCTTATGAGAAAGCATATAGTGCCGTAGCTTTTGGGATGCAAAGATGAGAGCTAGGCAATGTTTCTCAATAGGTGGGTAGTTTTCTTTAGTAGGGATCAAATGATGGATGAGGTAAGAGAGCATTCTCCTTCCCATCATTGGTTTGGGCAAAAAAGTCATCCGCAATGTGTAGAGGATAAGTGGCTTGCGGGATAGAGGTAGCTGGCGGCTTCACCAAATATTATTTGATGTCTTCAAAAGCATGCTGGTACTTGTTATCCCACTTGAACTTAGCATCCTTTTTGATAAGTGCTGAAAATGGCTTGCATCTTCCCGATAGATTGGAGATAAAGCATCTTAGATACACCAACCATCATTAGAATGATCTGAGTTGAGTTAAACTTTTAGGGGGTGGCATTTCTAAGATAGATTTGGTCTTTTCTGGATCTATCTCTATTCCCCAATGCTGGATAATAAACTCAAGGAACTTCCTTGAAGCTACTCCGAATGCACACTTCAAGGATTCATTTTGAGCTTGTATTGTCTTAACTATTCAAAAACTACTCTAAAGTTGAAGAGATGGTCTTCCTTTTCTTTTCTATTGACTACTATATCATCAACATAGCATTCAAGTTGATGATGAATGAGTTCATTGAAGATTTGAGTCTTGGCCGTATGTAGCGGCATTTTTAAGGCGAAAGGCATGACCTTAACAATAAATTTGATTAGGTTCAAAAGCGTGTTTATTTCATCCTGGGGCCATCTTGATTTGGTTGTAGCGGATGACCCATCCATAAAGGAGAATACATGAGATGAGGTGTCCACCATTAATTGGTATAGGAAGTGAAATTCATCCTTAGGGACATGCCTTATTTAAGTCCCTAATGAATATGAATTTGGCCATTCTTTTCTTAATTGGCACATCCTAACTAACTAGGGTATTTTTCTTCTCTGATGAAACCAACATCGATTAGTTTTTTGACTTCAGAAATGACCTGTTGTTCAATTTCTAATTGCATGCATCTAGGATCTTGCTTGATAGGGTTAGCGTTATGGTCTATTGCTAGTTTGTGGATAGCTATGTTAGAAGATAATCTAGGCATCTCTTCATAGCTCCATGCAAAGCAACTTAAACTTCATCAATAACTAACTAAGTCATTGGTTTCTTCTTCATTCATCATATAAGCGATGTATGTGGGCGTGGATCTTCTTACGTCCCGAGGTTGATTTCTTTGAGCTTGTCAATGGTTGAATGGATTTCCTTCAAATTGGAGGTGCATCTTTGATTTGAAGATCATCAGAAGTTTCTAAACACACTTCCTCATAAGAGTTAGTGTGGTTTGAGAAGAACTCTCGACTCAGATGATTGGTGACAATAGCGGTAATCATTGTCATGTTGGACCTTCTTGAATCTAGTCCGTCTTGATTGTGCATCCACCTTTGTTGTCCCGGCTTCTCAAAATACTTTTAACACACTGGACCATGTGTAAGGAATCAAACCTTTCTTTGCAAGATTATGAACATAAGATGAGTACCAATCAAAAGGTAATTCCATTAAATCTTTATATGAATCATCCTCAGTTTTACATCCTACACTTGAGGATGATGATCCCAATAGAATCTCTTGGCTTGACATCCATGGAAGATCTAGGGCTTCCTTAACTACAAACCCTCAACTTTTGAGAAGAAAGTTGGTTAGAGCTAAAGTTCCCAATTGCCTAATGGTTTTACATAATTTTGATTGAATACATTCATGCTTTGCTTGGAGGCTGTCTTGTCCTATCTACAGTGTCACCTCAATGAAACCTAAGAGGGTTGGTGGTATGCTAATCACATGAGACTCATCCTCCAAGGATTCCAAGTCTGAATAGGGAGTACTGTGAGTGGAACATAGCCTGTTGGTGCGCCACCATCTTCCACCTCTGGAACTGCCTTTGTATCTACCTCTGCCTCTACCTGGTGGAGGTCGAGTCATCCTTCCCATATGTTCATATGGTGGAATGAACTATGGGTGGAATGTAACATGCAGCTCTACCTCTTCCTCAATGTCCCTTTCTTGCTCACTTATGCTTTCTTTTTTCTTTTCTTTTTCTTTCTCTCTTTCTTTTTCCTTTTTTTCTTTTTCTTTTGTATTTGAACTTTGGCCAAGTTTGCAAGAATATGTGTTTTGATTTTCAGGAAGATAGTAGGTCGCATCCTCATATATCTCGACCTCTTTAACTGAAAATGGCTTTTCATCTCCTTTGACACACAATATTCGATTCCATCTCTTCAAAACTTAATGCACTGATGAAGAGAGGATGGAACCATCTTGTTCTAGTGTATCCAAGGCCTACCAAGAAAAGCTATGAATGATGTATTCGAATTAATTATATAAAACTCTGCTCAGTCTTCCAATCACCTATTTACAAAGGTAACACTATGGAGCCTAAAGCCCTCTCACCTTGTTTATTGAATCCTCTCAACATCATCCAATCTCCTCAGAGCTTAGAGATGTCAGTCCTCAAGTAGGCAAGGGTTTTCAACCTTATAATGTTCACCGATGCACCTAGATCAACCAATACCCTAGAAAGTCTGAATCTACCCATATCCAGTGTAATGTAGAGGGGACGGTTGTGCTCCATATCCCCTAGAAGAAGGTCTTCATCGGTGAATGTGACTCCCTGGGCTTCTCTTGAATAATGTGCCTCCTCTCCAATAGCGGTTAGTTGAGCTAAGCATATTTTTGGATCAAGAAGGGCCTTGATTAATGATTCCCTCATCTCTTTGGATAAGAAAAGGGCATCATATATGCTTAGTTTTGCTGACAACTTTCTTAGGTGAGCGAGGACATTGTAATCAACTCTGGGTTGATCCTCCACAAGCATATCCATGGGTAGAGCATCTTGTGGAGGGGCTTCTTAATTACTGGAACCAATGACTTGCTTTCCCTTATCTTGAGGTGCTACCTTAGGGGGTAGAACCTTGCCACTACAGAGGTTAACTTCAGTGACCTCTTGTGGTGATTTAATGGAAGATTCTACCAGCTCCTCTAGCATACTTATAGCTTCTCCTATAAGACCCTCAAAATCAGATGATTCCAGGTCTATCTCAAGAGGTAAACTCATATTATTTAGGGAAGGAAAGTCCATCTTTGAATCAGAAAGAGGATGATCAGAGTTATTATAATTATTAAGACTTGAAGAGTTTTCTAAAAGTGTAGAATCAGATAACCCATCAGAAGTGGCACATGTGTAATTTGAACTTGCTTTATTCCTTGATTTCTTAGATTTAAAAGGAGGTACATAGTAGAAATATAGTAAAGTAAGTGGGGTGAGAGATTTGATGCCCTCATCCATCGATACAAGATGTCTACTAGAAGAAGAACTAGCTAAAGTGGGAATGTTGGCTGAAGTAGTAGTTGTAATGGTGGAATGGAGGCTGTCTGTGGTTGCGCTACTTGGCTATCCCAGGCAAGTATGGGCTGCTGAGCTCCCACTTTTCCCAAGTTATCTTTGGCAACTTGCGAACCTTCCTTGATGTTGGAGGTTCGAGCTGCCTCAAGCAGCTATAAGGAAAGTTTCTTGATTTTAGAAATAATCTTTTTAGAGGTTGGGATAAAGAGATATCCCAACCTTCTTTTATTTTGAGAGGATCACATGTATCCCAAGGATTACCCTAACGAACTGGATGGTTGTTTAGATATTTATTAGGGATAACTATAGCTGACTTGTAGGTATGCTCAAGCCGCCTTAAATGTAAAGCAATCCTCCAAACATGGCCTAGCATTGTGGTAGGGGAAAAGTTAGGATCATTACTCACCCACTTCCTCAGCTTTCTAGGCTTCGGGTAGCTAAAATCAAGTTTCTTTAAGAGGTTCTTAAAGATTTTCTTGACTACCTCCCTCTTAAATGAATAAGTTTGTTTAGTTTATCCAAAGAGTAGGTGGATGATAGCTACTAGGCGTGTATGTGTACCTTCGAGTATGGTGAGGAAGGCGGCATGAGGCCATGGAGGCGGTGATAAGATGGAGGTGTGGTAAAGAAGAAGAAGTGTTGTGGAGCTCAGGTCTCTGTTGATCCTAGCGGTTGCTTCCCTTGTCCAATCTACTACGCTTCTTTTCATAGCTTTTTTTTTGTGGCTTTGGCTTTGATGAGTGATCTTGAAAAGGCAACTGTTTGGCCTCTCCTTGTAGGCTAGCCTCCTTGTTGATTAGCTTTTCAAATGTCTTAATGGTGAAACCTTTAAGCATGAAGGCAACCAGGCCATGAATATTCTTTAATAGAATTTCAATAACATGTTGTTCAGATAGCTGTGGTTCGCATTTCATGCTTAAATTATGACATCTATGAATATAATCAACTAGGGACTCACTGGGGTGTTGTTGAGCCACAATGAGATCGCCCATAATTTACCTTTGTTGAGCTCTAGCAAACCTCTAAATAAGGAGTTGCTCCAACTCAGCAAAAGTCTTCATTGAATCGTTCAGGAGTTCAGCATACCAATCAAAGCTATGCAGGCTCTTGACAAAGAGATGGAATAACGCATCGCCACCACCGATTGGTAGAAATTCTATATGTGGAAAGGGTTCCCATTGCCACCAAAGCTTTTGAAAGAAGGAGGCACAAAACCCTTATGATATTGGATAATCAAATTCCTAGGTAGGTCTACCCTTTGGAAATGATCCACCTGCTTGCATGTACTTCTCTCACTTATTGTTCAACCATGAGTTTGATATATTTTCTTGTATGGGGTGTCCACTACCTATAGCTAATCTTGCTCTACTCTGAGGTGAACTCTTGGGTTGATCCAAGACATGTATAACTTCAGTGATCTCTCCAATAGTAGGATGTGCTGGAGCTTGATTCTAGTCGAACTAGCAAATCTTCAAGTCACTTTCCCATCCTATCAATCTGCTCATCTTTCTATTTAAGTTGTTGAAGGAGGTGTTGGGTCTAATAGGCTATATCATCCTGTTTGGCCGCAACACCTTCCGAACTCTGATGATCCTGAAGGAGGGAACCTTTGGTATTAACCATATGCACCTCTACTGATTCTTCCAACAAATCATCTTCATTGGGATCAAAGCTAACCTTCTCTTTGAGGTTAGACCAGTCATACCCTAGGATTTCTCTTTTCTCAATGAGATAATGTGCTATGATGTCATCCAAGGAGCGGTCCAACTGTGCAGACAAAAAAGCTCGCAACTAATCAGTGGTGGGATCATGCTCATGAACAGAGATACACGACCCCTACTAGAGAGCTAATCTGTGAGGGGCTACTCTCGGAGGACACATGCTCATGGTATCAACCTGGTGGAGTACGATCTATCTCCATAGGGACAACAAAACTGTCTCCTTCTCCCACTGCCGCTACTATATCTAAGATCTACTGAGGTGGTGGTGGTGGTGATGACACGACTATGATGCTACGAGGTCACCACTCCCTCTTCATCACAACTGAAGTAGGAGGTCTAGTAAGAGAGCTCACCCTCACCTCAGTCGGTGGTGTAGATGAAATGGGATCTTGGCTAGCCGATCCTGATGTACTTCGTTCAGTTACGTATTGCTATTTCTTGAGCGTGGAAGATGGAACACACTGCGATGGCGGACATGGGTGGGCGGTGTGTGATGGAGATAAGACTCCCTCGTGAGGGGCTCTCTTCCCGGATGGTGTACTAGCCAATAGAATCTTATCGTGTGTGACCGATGTGGTAGTAGCTGATCGAAAATCTATGAGGTGGAGGATGGCTTGCCTTGCATACCTTTGCCTCTCTGCTAGTAACATGAGCGATACAGGCCTCTCGGCCCTCTCGATGGATATGCTCACCTGCTTGTGAGGAATAGCGATAAATAAATCAGGGCAGACTGATTGACCATCCAGCCACAACTTGGCATAGAACTATCACGAGGCGGATATGACCTCCTCCCTATCTATGGTAGTGCTCATAATGAGCGGAGGTGGGGTGACACATGATCCTCATATATTCCTCCCTTTAGGCTGGAAAGAGGATGGAACTTGTTACGAGTAAGCAAAGAGAAACTATCAGGTGACTCCTCTGCAATGAGAGTACTTTCCATCTCCTTGGCAATGCACATGATGTCACTTGATCTTGCGGCTCTTGTGCAACATTGAGTTTCTTTGGGTGGGCGATCGGAACTAGACCCTACCTCAAAGGTAGGGGAGACTATCCCTAAAGCCAGGGTAGCCTTTCCCTTAGAGGAAGCTAGTGAGTGGGTACTAGCCCGTATTGGGGTAGTGATGGGAACAACTGAATGCATGGGCACTTTGGCTACTGCTTCTTGGGAACCTCCCACCTTCCTCTTGGTGAGGGAAATTCAGAATCGAGGCATCTTAATATGGATGAGCTTCTTCATCATTCTACGATAGTTGTGAGGGTTGTCCCTCACAAGTAATCTGGCCCCTCAGATCCTTAAAGTGTATGATCAATGAAATCGCAGGGAGGCGATCAAGGCCAAATCCATCCCAAAGGAAAGTGAACACATACTTAAGAGTCCATTTTACTGTACAAAACTAAGAAAAAAGGCGAGTTGAACTAGAACTCTATAATTATTGAACAAACTCAAATGAATTTTCTATTTTGATATTCTACTGACTTTTTAAGTTTGATTTAGAGTTTGAACCCACACTCAATAATTTGAATATGTTAAGTTGGGCTCATTGAATTTAGGAGAGAGATTTTGAATGAATTGGAGAAGAGATTTTGAGTTTAGAATCCACTTTCAACAAATTTGTGTATGTTGAAAATGGGGTCAAATATTTTGAAGAGATTTTTGATGTTTCCATTGGTTCATACTTGAATTTGATTTTATGTTTAGGGATATTTTATTTAACAAATTTGAGTATGTTAAATAGTGGGTCAACTAATTTTGTTTGGGATTACTCACTTAGCAAATTTGGGTATGCCAAATGAGTTGTTTGAAAACAATTTTCTTCTTTTTCTTGTTTGCCCATGATGTGTATCATGTGTAAATTTAGAAATGGAATCTTTACTTAGAAAATTTGGGTATGCTAAGCAAAGTCCAAATGTGTTTGATTTTTATTTTCTTTTAATTTTAAAAATGGGATCTTTACTTAGCAAATTTGGGAATGCTTAATAAAGTTCAAAATGTGTTTGATTTTGATTTTGAAAATGAGATCTTCACTTAGCAAATTTGTATATGGTAAATAAAAATCCAAATGTGTTTGATTTTTGTGTTTTGATTTTGATAATGGAAATTTTATTTAGTAAATTTGGGTATGCTAAATAAAGTCCAAAATGTGTTTGATTTTTATGTTTAGATTTTGAAAATGGGATCTTTACTTAGCAAATTTGGGTATGCTAAATAAAGTCCAAAATGTGTTTGATTTTTGTGTTTAGATTTTGAAAATGGGATCTTTACTTAGCAATTTTGTGTATGCTAAATGAAAATCCAAATTTATTTTGAAAAAAAGAATGTGGTTGTTTAACAAAATGGTGTTAAATACAATCCAATTTATTTTCAATTTTCTTTCTGAAAAATGAAACTCTCATTTGACAAATTTGGGTGTGTAAAATGGAATTCCAATATATTTCGATTTTTATGATTTTTGCAAAGAAGATTTCCAGTTAACAAATTTGGGTATGTAAAATGGAAGTCAAACATGTTTTATTTTTCAAAGATGAAATTTTTTGTGTGTGATTATTGCTTTTTTGAAAAGAGGGGAATTCCAACTTAACACATGTGGAATGTGTTAAGTGGAATTTCAAATGGTGTGATTTTGTTTAAAAATGAAACCTCCATCCAATACATTTGGATATATTGAATGAAGAGGCTTATCTTCAAATTTGCACTTTTTGAATAGGAATAAATTCCAACTTGAATATATATGAGATATAATGAAATGGAATTTCAATTTTATGATATGATTTTTTTTAAAAAAATAAAATCTTCATTCAATAAATTTGGATATATTGAATGAGGATGTTCATTTTAAATTTGTGCTTTGTGAAAGATAATTTTAATTTTATTTTGGAGATGAAATCTTCATTGAAATAAATTTGGGCATATTGAATGAGGATTTTTATGATTTTGATTTTATTTGAAAAATGAAATCTTCATCCAATAAATTTGGGTATATTGAATGAGGATGTTCATATGTGCTTTTTGAAAGATGATTTTGATTTTATTTGGAAATGAAATTTTCATTCAATAAGTTTGGGTATATTGAATGAGGATGTTCATATGTGCTTTTTGGAAGATGATTTTGATTTTATTTGGAAATGAAATCTTCATTCAATAAATTTGGGTATATTGAATGAGGATGTTCATATGTGCTTTTTAAAAGATGATTTTGATTTTATTTTTGAAAAGAACCTTCATATAACAATCATGAGAATTGTTAGATGAGGTTGAGTCATATATATTTTGTGAAATATTTTTTTGTGCAAATATTTTATTATGTGAATTTTGGAAAAGTGCTTTTGAAAAGTGATATTTTTATGAAGGATTATTTTTCTTTCTTGTAGAATGAACCTTACCTTACCATAGAAATGGTAAGGATATTCGATAAGATTTTTAGTCATCTCTTTTGGTTAAAATTTTATTTTCACCTATTGGGGGACCCAACAGGGGTTTTAAGACCTACATTGAGTGATGTCCTAAAATTTAAAAAATGTTGGCTAGCTTAGCTTAAGAATAAAATGAGCTAAGTGCCAACAGAAAAGAAGGATAGTCTGGGATTCATATAAAATACAGATCCACTATCGATATTGGAGACAACGATCATTTACCAAAGTTGGAGAGAGGAACCATCCCCCGTGGAGTCACCAGAAAAATATGTGATGTTTTATTTTCGTTTGAAATGAAAATGCTCTTATTGGGACACCACACAGATTTGCAGATGTACTCATTGGGGGATCAGGTGCGACATAGAGGAATGATGTACTATCTCGAGAGATAGAAGTCACCATCCTATAACGGACCTAATCACCTAATAAGGACTCCTAAGGATAATGAGTCTTCGAATGTACCAGAGATCTTTCCTCTACTTTATATGGAATAGTAAAGCAGGTCTATCTAAATCGAGTTCATTAAGTTCCCTATGGTGGCTAGCCCTCATAGTTAATTACATCCTAAAGAATGAGATTCCTTAAGAATACTCTTGATTAAGGTAAATGATCATTATCTCCAAAGATTTCAAAGATAGGACTATCAATAAATTGGTTATTTTTGAAAAATCAAGTGGGATTGATTAAAAGGAGGGAGTTATTATCGAAACCAAAGGGAGATGAGTAGGGGATGCTCATGATACTAGGAAACCTAGTGAGCATCCCAAACTATCCTATGGTAAGGCTTTATATTTTTGAAATTTGAGGAGAGTTATTATTTGAGTTGACATTTTATTAGAATACTATGGCTTATAATCCATCAGCACATGATTATGAAAATACCTAAGAGGTGAGGATTTATGCATGTAGCCCTCAAAGAGAAACAACAACCTCAAATCCTACATGTAGGGAGCTTTGGAGAGGGCAAAGGCACGACCTAAATCTAAGGAGAAAATGGGTATATGATTTACCTCCACAAGAGAGGATAAACCACTCGATTGTTGGACTTACAATCGCCTCGGGGTGGCTGCCAACTAACTCCTCCTACTATTTTAAATACATGTAGGCAAGTCTTATGCTTTGTAAGATGGCTAGAATATTGTTTATTTAGAAAGGAGACTAAGTCCTTAAACATACTCCCTAAGAGACAAGATCATGAAGGGCATGAATAAATGACTTAATCTAATGCAAATTTTGTTAAGTTTTATTTTCATTTTTTGGACATTTTTATTTGACATAGGCTAAGGGATTTCATATGCCTAATGCATGAGAAAATTTATTATAGTCCAAAATCAAAAAGAATGATGTGTATTTCCACCATGGCTCTCAAAGGTCAAGCCATTTTATCTAGCAAAGGTGGAAGCCCTCCATTAGCAAGAGTGAGATAATATGATCTATGCATGATGGAGACATACAACATCCAGCTAAGGGGTTGCTAAATCTTTTATTATCTTAATTTATGTCATAGGCTTTAAGTGAGGTTATGAATAGTTTAGTTTACTTTTGAGTTGATTAATTGGATAGAAAATTTATTTATTTTTAAGATCCTAATCACATCCAGGCTATTCAAACAACCATCAAATAATTAAGAAATTAAGAAAATCATGCCATCCTAATTGCACAATCATAAACATAAGATCAATCAATTTATAGAATTAGCACAAAAGAATAAGAGGCTGATGTGGTCGGGTTCCATCGTAGAACCCAAAAAGAAATGTGGGTAGCCGAGTTCTACCCTTATACAATCCGAATTACAAATGAATAAGTACAATTAAAAGGAATTCATGTTATGGGGGTCTTCATTCTTCATTTCTTCATTTCTTCATTTCTTTCTTTCTCTATTTCTTTCTTCCTTTTGATTTGACTTGGGGTATAGTTTGCTCCAAGGCTTCACATGATATATAAGACATGGACTTATAACCAATATTCACCTTAATTCTCTCATAACATTCATTCCAAATTTCAATTGCAAAATTTACATCAAAATGGGAAAGGTAAATCAAACTAAACTTGCAAAACATAGATTAACTAAACATACCATATAACCCAAGTAGTTTATATGAATAATTTGGACTTAGCACCCCACACATGGGTAACCAAGTCCTCATGTCCTAATTTGGGTTATGCTTAGGGGTATAAACAACGTGCACAACAAAAGTATTTATATTTTTATTACAACGCCTGTTAAGCACAATATCCTGTAGAAGATATGATTAGGCTAGGATCCCCCTATCATCCAGTCTACGCACATGCACCCTAACATCTAGTCTAAAAACATTACATCACTAGGATAAAATCAGGCATCAAACCATGCACCGCCCTAACATAGAGCTAGAAATGGTGACCTAGTCTAATGTGTGTGCCATTTAAGGCTTGTGTGGCATGTCTTAATTAGGTTTTAAGGTCAAAAGTTTCTAAGTGTGAAAGGTTTAATTTAGAGGGTGGTTTCATTTCGAGTGATTTAGTTGATTTGTCAATTTTAGTTGATGATTTGATTTGGTTTGAATGAACCTACACTTAGTTACTAAATATTATGAAGAGAAGAAAATCGAAGAGAACTTCTCTTTCATCCCTACCTTAAAATATTTCTCAGGTAGATTGATTAATGAATTTCCTTTAGTGAATGTTTTATTATGTATTTTAATTAACCCTAAGTTTAGATTTGCTCTAAGTAGCCTTATTTAATAAGAGAGGCATCTTAGGATTAGTTAAGGTGTATTACTACTACATAACACACCCATTTATTTCTTACCACCATGTATACCACGCATATGAATAATATTGAGCATACCTATACATGCAATGCAAAATTTTAGCACACTTTGATGATAGATGCTAAGAGATATGATTTAAAAATTTGGCTATTCCATTGATGCATGTCTTTATTATGTAGAAAAGGGGGATTTGTCAACCATTAACAAGATGCACATTCACATGTACACAAGTTATAAGTGAGTATGGTGCCATTATTTTCTGCACTAGAGGCATAAGGTACAAGACCTCCTTAGGGCTACTTAAAGCCTCGCAGCCCCGGGATGTCCAAACTAATATACCACTTTTTCTTAAATACATGTAGATGTAGAAAAAGAAACAAATGGATAAAGAATCATGCAAAAGATTTTCATTTGATTTGATTGTCTGATTTACATGTGTAATATGAAGATCCTTCTGAAGTGATAACATAAAAGTGCATAGGAATAGATTTAAGCAAGCTTTATGTTCTTTCCAAATGAACTATTCACTTTGCAAATCCTATTCAAATCCATGTTAAGAGAAGAGAAGAAAATAACATAAAATACATCTTATGCTATAATCATATGCAAGATTATAAGTATTCATAAGTAGCATCACTTCATTCATGATCTTTGATTTATAGGTTTTGAAAATAATTTTTTTAATAGTGATAATAGCCACTCATATTCTTAACTTTAGCCAAAACATGCAATTTTACATAAAAGGAAACATTTTATTTAATTGATTTTTCAAAAGAAATGAATGCATGATTTCATATGGCAAACAATACTTAGCATGCTTGGAAACAAATAAAGGAATGTAAGCATATGACTTCATTCACCCTAATTAATTTCTAAAGACAATCCTATAAAATAAGATCATTTAAAGTGAATCAAAATTCTTTAAGGAGATTTTTATTTTTGAATTTGATTTGACTTAGGAAATGTGAAAAGAGTTTGCTGGTCCTAACCCATTTCCCTTATGTGTGAATTTGTTTAGTTTAATTTTAGAACAATTAGATTGATTTTTATGTTTTATTTAGTTTATGGCATGAATTAAATCCATTAATTACCCCTTACTTACACCAATTTAACATAATTAAACAAGTAATTATGAGCCAACACATGATATGCAACCACAAGAAAATTAAATCAGCAATGCACCTAAGAAATGAAGAGGCCTGATGCAATTGACTCACAATTACTGATTAATTATGCTAAAGAGTTTAATTAAGTACTTTCATAACCATCCTACACATATAGTTTGATTATAATTTCCTTTGAAGTCTCTTAGGTTATTTAACACCTAAGAATCTACCCAAGAATTGAGTGATTAAGTTCTAGAATGATTTAGTTTTGAGTTTGGTTAATTGAACTAATTAAATGAAGTGAGTAAGTCATTAATCAATTTGAAAATTAATTAAGTGTTTATCCAAATGAAATAAACTTAAGGGAAAAGATTGGAAAACAAATCCTAATCTCATTCCCTAAGCTCATTCACTATTTCATGATAATTAACAAGTCTAATTAGTGAATTTATCATTATTTAATAGGTTAATTAATTATTTAATTAATTAAAAAAGTGATTAGGAATGAAATAAGCAATTCCCTTAATTAATCATGCAATAAATTCCAAGAAAATCATGAGAGGCAAAGGTCATCCTACTAATTAATCCTAGAATTTAGGGTTAATTGCTGGATTAATTAGAGAGTAATTAACCTAATTACATTTCTAATAAAACCCAAATTAAATTAAAATCACTATTTAGAATTAATTAAGTTTAATTTTTTATTATTCTTCTCTGAATTATCTTTAAAATGAATATTTATTTATATATTTTTGGATTTTTCTAGAATTAGTTATGAATTTTAGAAGTTTCAGCATTTAAATCGACAATTAAGCTAATTAACCCTAATCTGGACGCGTGGAGCGGCGGCAGCGCTTTCCACATGACATGGGATAGGTTATTTAAGTTGTCACATATATATGTTGAGTTAGCCAGTGGAAGACGTGCTTTCTCTATGGGTCGTATGATCTAAGATCAGACGGTTGTGATTAATCCCATCATTTAGGCTTAAATCGAAGGGGATCTAGTGTGATCTAATCATAACCGTCCATTCCAATCACATGAAATGGACGGCGTGTGATCCTTCTCCTTCGTGAGCGATGAGAGATGAACACCGTTCATCTCTTGCCATTCAATTCAAGCTCACCCGAGCTCGAATTGGGATCAAAATGATCCCACACCTTCAGAAGGAGGGGTGATGCACATCCAACAGTCAAGATCTCAAGGGATTCAATTTTCTTCAAAAAGGGTCAAGCAACTTTTCCTATGGTATGGTTTTGAGCAATTACCTCGCCGGAGGCTATCACCGATGCTTCCAATGTTGGAGGTAGCTTCATCTAGTAGAGATGAAGCCCTATTGAATGAATTAGGTCTTGATTTGAAGTGGATGGTTTGGTTGACCAAGCTCCCCTTCAATGGAGATCGGCTTTGATCAAAGTGATGCTACCCATGGCTTGGAGACTTGGGAAATGACTTGGTTGACCTCGATGAAGTCCACTGATGGTGTGTGCAAGGTTAATTTGGTTTTGATGGAGAATTGGATGAGTTAAGCTTGGGATTGATCTCCCCTATTTTGACTTTAAGTGAAACCAAGAATGGGAAATCAATGGAGCTTGGGAAGGGCTTGGAAAAGCTTGGGGAGCTTCAACTCACTCTCCTTGGCTCTATGGAAATGAGTGCTTGTGGTTTGAGTGGGAATGTGGGGGAGTATATCTCCCCCTCCTTGGATCAAATGGTGAGAGGCTGAAATACCATTTTTGATCAATGGGTGAGATTGGGTTCACAGTTTGAGCTGCCAAACATCCTATGTGGGTCATTTTAGGTAGTGGAGTGAAGGAGAGTGGATGGCCATGTGCTAGGTGAGTGCATTTGGTGATCCAAGTATTCAATTTCCATTGGAGTGGTCGGTTTGGCCTTGGCTTGAGTCATGGCTATCCCAAGTTCATTGGGTCATGTTCATCACCCTCTTTGGTGTCCATGTGGACCACTCGAAGGATGCCAAGTGGCCTTGAGAAAGAAATGACCAAATTCCAAGTGAATTTGGTCATAGGATACCCTTTGGCCTAGGGGAAAAGTGATCATTTGGCCATGATTTTGATTTGGACAGATTTGAAATGATTCAAAAATGGGTTGGGCCAAATTTCAAGTGATTTGGAGTTCTTTTGGTTCATATTGGTTCAATTTGACCCATTTAGGTCAAGTTGGGTCAGGTTGATCAATTGGTCAAATTGGGTCAAACCATGGGTTAGGTCAAGTTCAAATGATCATTTAGAGTCTATGGGTATCATTGGTTTGGTTCAATTTAGTTTAGATTTGGTTTTGGTTCATTTAGGTTCATTTATGTTAAATGGGTCAAGTTGGCCAATTTGACCCATTTGACCCAATTGGGTTAGGTCATGGATTGGTTTAGGCTTGATTGATCATTTGAAATTTATTGCAAGCTTTAGTTTCAACAATTATGATTTGGTTTGATTTCAAGTTGATTTGACCTTTTAGGTCAAGTTGGGTTCATGGTCAATTGGGCTAGGTTGGGTCTAGTTGGTCAATTGAAGCTTTGGTCAAGTTCAACAAGTGATTTAGAATGAATTTGACCCATTGGTTGCAATCAATTTAGCTTAGATCAAGATTTAACCCATTTTGACTTTTTAGGTCAATTTGGGTCAACTTAGGTCAGGTGGCCAATTAAGCTTGGTTTGGCTCAATTGATGGCTTGGTCAAGTTCAATCATTGATTATGGATTGGTTTAGATCAATAGTTTCAATCAATTTGGCTTATATTGAATTTTGGCTTGTTTAGGTTTCATTTGGGATAAGTGTTGATTTGGTCAAAGGCTAGGTTTGACTTGGTTTGCCCCAATTTGAGTGATTGATTATCCTAGGATGATTGTTGCTCACAATGTGAGGCTTAGATGGGCTTAGCTCAATCCGATTTGGGTTGGATTAGAATTTGGCTGAAAAAGATCCTTTAGGTCACTATGGGTCAAGTGAACCTAAGTGGGTCAATTGGCTTGATCAAGGCTTGATTCAAGTTTGGTTGAACTCACATATGGACTTATGGTTGAAATATAAATCCAATTGCAAGTGATTTGAAGCCAAATAAGTTTTGGTTCATTTGACAATTTCAAGTCAAAAGGGTCAACATGGGTTTGACTTCGGTTAGTTTGATTTTGGTTTGATGATTGTAGTTTATGTTTATATTTGGTCTTGTGATTGAAGAAGTTGAAGAGTTAATCCAAGGGTTTGGATTGATTTGAGAATGGTTTGGCTAAGTTCAAGGATTTGACTTGAAAGAGTATAATTTAGATTTAAGTTAGATTTGGATTTGAGTTTTGAATTTAGTTTTAGTTATTTGAATTTATATTTCATCTATATTTGTGAATATAAATGAGAATATAAATGGGTTATGAGAAAATATTTTGAATTTGGAGTGATTTGGATTTGATTTGAGCTAAGTCCATTATGTGAAATCAAGGGCTTATGAAAGATTTTGGGATTTGAATTCAATCATTTTGATTTGGAATTGATTTATGATTTGTATTTTGGAATTGATTTATGATTTGAGAAAAATCAATTGAGTCAAAATTGATTTAAGATTTGATTTGGATTGGTTTGAAGGAGGGAAGCAAGGATTGGGTAGGAAAGTCCTCCTAATACCCCTAAGGAATAACCTATTCCTATGGATAACTCCTCTAAGTCTCTATGGTTAGGCTAAGTGTTCACCTAATCACTACAAGTGCCTTTAGACTAAGGAACTCTTAATGTCTAGAGGAGTCTTATGTCTAAGATGGAGAAGTTGAGAGCTCACTCTAAAAGTGAGGTCAACAGTTAATAATGGACTTAACTTGCTAAGTGGATTAATAATGGTCATGAACATCCTATGGGATAGGTTGCCTAGGCCAATTTAGCTATTAAGGGAAAATGGGTTTAATAGACTTAAATGGGCCCAATGGCATCAAATTGATTCAATTAATTAAAATTAGTTAATCAAATAGATAAATTGGCTTAGATAAGATTTTTGTTAAGTACATCCCTTATAAGCTCTATAAGATATGGGTCCATCTAGTTTTGATGTTTAACGTGATTTAACTTAGTTCAACAAATTAATAATTCACATGTGTCCAAGAGGGGGGAGGTGGATTGGGCACTTCATAAAATTTAAAACAAAAATATTTTTCATACAATTATAACATTATAGATCTATAACCAAGAGTAACTAATACAGATCAAAGAAATAAAACAATCATATGAATACATAATAATTTTAGGTTGTTTGACTTAAGGTCTACATTTATGATTAGGTGTTCACGACATATAGAATTTTTGCACAACCTACACTCAACAAAATGTCACTCCTTCACAAGTGGAAAAAACTTTATACCACTATTATTTTGGGACAAACTCCTTATCTCCTCCTCTATTGTGAGGTAACTCCTCCAAGCGCTCTTCTCAAAAATATTTAAGTAGAATATGTCATAAAATAAAAATAAAAATGAATACAATGATAAAATTCTCAAGATCTTTAGCATGGGAAGAAATCAAGAGCATTAAATCACAAGCATTGAAGATTTAATATGAAATACATAATAATATATTTTTTCTTAACTAAATATAAAAATCTGTGAGTTTTATTAGTGAAAGAAAAATGGTGGGTAGGGTTAACACAAATTTTGCAAGGATTACAAGTTTTTTCTAAGTTTTCATATTAATTCTAATTTTTTCCCTATTTTCTCTTGTTTCACACAGTGTCCTAAGAAATAAAAAGGTTTATATACTATCAACATAGAATTTAAAAATATTTCTTAACATTATTAAAGAAGTATTTTCACATGTTTTTTTATATTTAACCATTTAAAATTAGTGTAATTAATAGGCTTGATTATACTTTATTTGGCTAAATTTTATCGTTAATTATCTAAGAATTATGGACCACTTATACCTAACATATTTGAGCTAATGTTAAGGTTATAACACAGAATAAATTTCATTCCATAGTGTTACTAGAATGACTTAAGCTATTAATATTTATATGCTATCAAAAAAATTATCCAATCAAGTATGAATCTTAATGTAATATTCAAGTTAAAAACTTATAGAAGTAAAGTTTAGGGCTAGCCATTCTCTAAGTTCATCAAACATATAATCATACTAAATATCTCAATAAATTAAACCCATTGACACTAAAAATGATTCAGTTCAAGTCCAAATGAGCCCAAATCAAGTAGTTAGTATGTTATTTAAAATTTTGAAATATTAATAAAAGGTTAAACGACCTTTGAATGTTGCATTTTTTTCAAATTGAGCATCTTGATAAAAGATTTAAGATTTAAAGAACTCTAGAGTTCTATTTGGCATTTGACACTAACAATCACCGCAAAACATTATCATTGAATATTTATCTTCATCATCCAACTATCATCATCTAATTACTATACATAGCTATTATAATCCATTCACTATTGGATAACCTTCAATATCTGACTACCTTTCTAGTACTATCATCAAATGATCATCATTACACCATTGCTCAATCATTATTATCTAAGCATTTTTTCTTAACTATCATTATTCAAATGTTATCTCTTAACTAACATCGGTTGTCTTCCATCATTATCACCAACAACTTCTAAATCTACTAAAATTCTAGGAGACCAAGATGTGTACTCTTTTATAATTCCATCTTATATGGCTGAGAAGAAGAGCAAAATCACATAATTTTGCTTAAATACCATATCATTTCATCTAGGTTAGGCCCTAGATTTTTTTATTTTTAAACATTTCATCTAAAAACATTAATGATCTTGAATTCCTCTTTTTGGTATGTGTGTATGCCCTCTTTGCAAAACTAAGATGTAAAACTCTTATTTTTTCACTATAAATTTTCTAGCATGAACCTTAATTAAGGAAAACTAAGGCAAACCAAGACAAGTTGAGGCTATCTATAAAGGGTTAAACAAAGATATTGACTTGTGATATTTTATGAATCTAAAACCATCAAGGTGGTGTGAGAAAGGTAAAAAATGTAACAACTTATATGCCTTACCCATAGGGTGGAGGCAACCTTTAGAATATTTTAAGATCACTAAGAAAAGAAGAGTAAAATTTTTTGTGTGTTTTACTATTATTAATTTTAATAGAAAACTTATAGAACTAACTGGCTATGGCCAATGCTTGAACAAGCGATAAGAAATGAAATGAATATACGTGGTAGCCTACTAAGGGCATTGGAAAGATATAATGAATTTCATGGTTATTCATAAAAGCTCAACTTAGGATGCTCATTTACCGATTGAATAACTCAGCTTTCTTGTGTGATGGTGGGAGCCATCGAGCTGAGATCAATTGGTTAAGTATGAATGCATACTAATAATATGGTGACTAAAAGGTTGGAGAGCTTAATCTATCAAGCCTATGTGACGATGAAACATATTTCATATTTAGTGTGTGCAAAGCTCAAGAAAGTATATCTCTTGAAGCTATAATAAATTGGTTTGAGTCATACAAAAAATCTCATTCTAAGATTTGAAAAGGAACTCACACTCACCTAATAACAATAAGGACACCATTGTTTCTCCATGTAACTACTTATGAGATGGTATTATAAAGTGAATATTGTGACATGAAATATTATATTAAATAACCACATCTCATTATATGTAGCATAATAGTAGCGCAACATAGATGATGAAATGCCGACTAAGGTGAGTTTGGGGTGGTTGTGGTATGCTACAAAAATGCACCATATGTCCCATTTGAGAAATTGCATTATGGTTGTATTTTAAAGAATTTATGGTGGGAAAGCTACATTTTGCAACCTCACCTAGTAAAGTGTAGAGCCTGCCAAATAGCTAAAGTCTGACATTTTTTAAATAAAAAAATATAATACTCACTATAGCTTTTAGACAATAGCTCATTCTATAACAATTTTACCATGGTGTTCATACCATTGTAACATCGATAAACAAACTTTTGACTTGAAAATCATTGCATGAATAATATGAGTGTAAAACATGCCACTAATTAAAAATTAATTTTCATAAAAATGATCTTCTTGCATTGAATCACATGCAAAACATTCAAAATGACTCAAAGAAAATAAGATAAAATGGTGGCATAAAATATCATAGCAAATAAAAATATTTAATTAGCTCAAATGTAAACACACAATAACACAAATTAACTCAAAATGAACAACATATGAGTCTTAGAATTAATTACAACCTGTAAAAATATTTTTTTGAGTTCAAATTAGCATACAAAATCACATAAATTAACTTGGATGATTAAACATAAATGTTCAAATTAAATTGTAGTTTTTAGAAATAATTTTGCTCACTTAAAGCAACATGAAAATCATATACATTGACTCCAAATAATTAAATTCAAGTTGCAAGAATTCAACTATTTCATTTATATATAATTCCAATAACTTATATGTAAATGAACTTGAGATGACAAAAAAAGTGTTTAAGTTAAACCATAACATTTTAAAATAATTTTAACCACTCAAATCATCATGCAAAATCATGTAAATTGATTGAAAATGATTATAATTCAAATGCTAGAATTAAGTACAACATTTGAAAATAATTTTACTCTCTCACATTAAAATGCAAAATAATATAAATTGACTAAAAAGGTTAACTAAAGAATAAGTATTGGAAATAAACACCAACAATTAGAGTTAATTTTGGTTGCTTAAATCTCCATGAAAATCTTGTAAGTTTCATTTGAAATAAAACAAGATTGATCATGGGAATTATTGACCTCACTTTTGGGAGTGAGCTCTCAACTTCCTCATCATAGATCTAGGACTCTTGTAGACACTAAGAATTTCTTAAGACACTTCTAGTGATTAAGTGAACACTTAACCTAAGCCTAAAGACTTAGAAGAGTTACCCATAAGAATAGGTTATGCCTTAGGGATTTAGGCAGACTTACTTACCCTGTAGCCTTAAACCGAATCCTTACTTCCTTTTTCCAAACCTAACCTCAAACTCAAATCCAAGATCATAAGTACAATCCCAAATCAAAGGATTGAAACCCATGATTAAATTCAAATTCCAAATCCTTTCCTAAGCCCTTTGATTTTATTTTATGGACTTAGCCTTAACCAAACTCAAATCAACCCCAATTCAATTGATTTTCTCAATGATCATAAATCCAACCTCAAATCAAATCCCAACCCAAATTAAAAATCAAATCCAACTCCAAATGATTAAAACCCATGATTGAATTCAAACTTCAAAATCATTTTCTAAGCCATATGAACCATCTTCATATGATTAGCCAAAACCTCCTTCAAACCAAATCAAATTTGGTTGATTTCTTCATAAATCAACCATTCCTTCAATTATAATCACAGATATAAATGAAATCTGAATTCAAATCATTCAAATCAAGTCAAACGAAACCAAATTGAATCAATTCCCTACTTAAGCCCTTTCAACCTCCATCCCTCAACTTGGTCAAATTTGCTTCCAAATCACTCCAAACCCAAGTGATTTTCTCATGAATCATTTATATCTTCATTTATATTCACAAATATAAATGAATTATAAATCAAATGGCCAGCAAACCAAACCCAAATCGTCAAATTCCTAATTTTTCACCTTTTAGCCAATTTCTTGAACTTGGATAAATGATATCCAAATCAACTCAAAACCCATGGATTTCTTCATGATTCAATCACTCCTTCAATAATTGTTCCAAATATAAACAAAGACTATAATTATCAATCCAAATCTAAGTCAACCCAAGTCAAGCCCATGTTAACCTCTTTTGACTTGCAATTATCATATGAACCAAAATCCATAGGGCTTCAAAACAATTGCAATTGGATTTATATTTCCATCCTAAGTCCATATTTGAGTTCAATTAAACTTGAATCAAGCCATGATCAAGCCAATTGACCAATTAAGGTCCACTTGACCCAAATTGACCTAAAAAACCACTTTGAGCCAAGTTCAAATTCAACCCAAATTGGATTGAACTAAGCCCATCCGAACCCCGTGTCATGATCAACAATCATCCTAGGTTAATCAATTGTCTTGAATTGGGTCAAACCAAGTTAACTAAGCCCATTGACCAAGTCAACCTTTAGCCCAAATGAAACTCAAACTAGCCAATACTGACCATATGCCAAATTAATTGAAACCATTGACTCAAACTCACTCATAATGAATGAATGAACATGACCAAACCCTCAATTGAGCCAAACCAAGTTCAATTGGCCATTTGACCTAAGTTGACCCAAATTGGCCTAAAAAGTTAAAATGGGTCAAATCATGATTTGATTCAAATTAATTACAACCAATGGTTCATGTTCATTCCTAATCACTTATTAAACTTGACCAAAGTCATGATTGAGCCCAATTTGACCAATTGTTCAACTTGACTCAACCTAGCCCAAATTGACCTAAAGGGTCAAATTGGCCAAAATCCAAATTAAATCAAACCAAAGCCTACAATCATTTTCAATTAACCAATTGAACTTGACTCAACACCTAACCCAACCCAGTTTGGTCAAATTGGTCAAATATGTCAACTTAGCCCATTTGACTTATTTGATTCCAAATGAGCCAAAATCAAACCTAAACCAAACTAATGAAAACCAGTTAAACCAAAATATCCTAAATCATCATATGAACTTAACCTAAGTATTGGTTTGACCTAATTTGACCAATTGGTCAACCTAACCCAACTTAACCCAAATGAGCCTATCTTGACCATATGAAGCCAAATCACCCAAAACCACCTTATGGAACCTTGGTGGCTGACCTAACCCGATCCAAATGGACCCTAGGTTAGCTCCAAACTATTCCAAGTCCATGTGGGACCTAACCCAAGGGAATTAACCAATGTACACCCCTCTTTACATTGGATTCTTACCTCAAATGGTAAAGTCCACTTTGCCTCTCCATGATAGCCATCAAACTTTCTAATGAGGAATTCCTAGGCCACCTTAGCCCACCCTAAGCCATCCTAACACTTTCCATGGACCAAAGGAAACAAACCAAGCCACTCCCTCTCATGGCCGAACACCCCGTGGGCAAAGGCAAGACCAATCCCCACAATCTCCCCACATCAAGCCTTGAGACTCCTGCCACCACTTCCTCCACTCTTGGTGTGCCACGTAGAGCTGACGGAGACCCCTATGATGACTCGATGGTGGCCAATCAATAGATTTAGGGATCAATCTCATCCATCCATCATGTTCAATTGAGGGTATACCCCCTCAATTCAAGTGGCAAATGACACGAGTTGCTTTGTGTGAGTTTCCTAAGTGATTTAGAAACCCCTTAGAGCTTCCTAGAGAACTCCCTAAGCTCCCTCGATTGACATTCCTTTTCCCAGAGCAAAGTTGAAATAGGACACCATCATTTTGAGCAATACTCCTCATATACTTGACCAAACAAAAATTCCTTGCACTCAAACCATCCTCACTTTGTGAAGCCAAGATCTCCAAGCCTTCTAGCACCGGGTGGAGTTGATCAGAGCAAGCCTTTACATGTGGATTGGTTGACTGAGTGCTCTAGACCAAATTAAGACCCAAGCTTCTCAACAAGGCCTCACCTCAATTAGGCGAAGCTACCTCCGTCGATCCACTGCTGGACATTAGCTCCAGTGAGATAATTTTGCAAAATTGAGCCTTGTATGGAAAATATCTTGGTCTTTTATAAAGTAAATTCAAATGCCATATATTTTTAGCTCTTGGATGTGTGTGTCTCCTCTTCCCGAAGGTGTGGGATGAATTTAGAGGCAATCCGAGCTCAGGTGAGCTCAAATTGAATGGGAAAAGATGGACGACATCCGTATTTCATTGCTCATGAATGGGATAGATCATGAGCCATCCACTCCACATGATTAGAATGAATGGATCTGATTAGATCCCGTATTAGGTCCCTTGATTCCTTTCCTAAACTACTGATCTGATCGTGGCCATCCGATCCTAGATTGGACAGTTCACAGAGTTAGCGCATCCATCATAATCTGAGTCAGCGGTGGATGTGACAACTTAAATAGCCTATCCCATTAAGCCATATGAAAAGCGTGCCGCATTAGCCGCCACGAGGCCTGATGGGATTAAGGTTTTAATTAGGCCTAATAAATCTTTTTTTAAGGTGGAAACTTTTAAAAATCATAACTAATTCTAGACAAATCCAAAAAAATACAAATGAGGGCTCATTTTGAAGATATTTCAGAGTCAAATCTAGGAAAATTATTATTAATTAATTTTGAATAGTGATTTTGGCTTAATTAAAGTTTAATAAAAAATCTAATTAGCTTAATTACTTATTAATTAATCACCCAATTAATCTCAAATATTCCATGGATGTTGAGGGGGATGACCTCTACCTCTTCTATTTTTCTGAGATTTTATTAGTTGCTTAATTAGAAAAATCAATTAATTAAGCCTTAATCACTCTCTTAATTTAATTAGTGATAATTTGTGAATGAACAGTAACTTAATCCGTAAATTAAGTTCATGGCCCTATGTTAACAGTGAAGAGTCTTAGAGAAATGGTTTAGGTTTATCGCTTATGATCTTTTCATTAAGCCTCTTTATCCATTTCAATTAATTAAAGGTTAAGTGATTAATTAACCTTTTGATTAATTAACTTAATTAAGATGTGAGCTATTTGATAGGTTTGTTAATTAGAATGACTTTGTGATTGGGATTGAGACCCATCTCTTGATCCCTTTCCCTAAGTTAATTTCACCATCCAAGTTAAGAGATATAATCAAAAGATTTAATTAATCAATTAATGATTGGATTAAAAATGAAACTTAATCTAAAATCCACTTCACATCTAATCACCTTTAATCAACCTTGGGTAGCTATTTGGGTGTTCAATAACCTAAAGACAATGCTAATGAAATTATGGTTAGCTCACATGTGTGAGAAAACCATAAATGTAGTTAAGTGAGACCCCTTAAGCCTAATTAACCATTAATCATGAGCCAATTGCATTAGACCACTTTCATTTCTTAGGAGCATTACAAATTCACTTTTCATGTGGTTACATATCATATTGGCTCATTATTAATTAGTTAATTAACTTAAGGTGATGTAGGTAAATATTAATTAATTGACTTAATTCATACCCTAACCTAATCGAGACATAAAATCAACCTAATTATTTTTCATTAAACTAAATTAATTCACACATAGGAGATGTGATTTTGATTAGCAAACCTCTTTCACATTTTCTTAAATCAAATCAAACATGAAAATGAAATGACATTAAAGAACTTTAGTTTGTTTTAAACAATCTCATTTAGTATGATTATCCTTAGGACTTAATTGATTTGAATTAAATCACATGTTTGTATTTTTTATTTCTTTCCAATCATGCTAAATGTTGTATGTCATATGTACTCATGCATTCACATCTTTTAAATTAATCAAATAAAAATGATTTTCTTTATGTCAATTTGCATGTGTTGATTTAAATTAAAAATATGTGTGGCTAATATCATTATTAAATCTCAAATATATTTTCAAAAAGTTTACTAATGATTGAATATGTGTATGTATTGTAAATTTAGTTATATATACACATAGGAAATGCAAGTGAATATAAAATCTAGTGTACAAAATGAAGTCTCTTCCTTATATTCATGTGTTGATTTGCATAAGTAAGAATGTTAGCGGTATATTAGCCTGGACATTCCAGGGACACACGATTTTAAGTAGCTTTAAGGAGGTTCTTACCTCGTTTCCTTGGTGTAGAACAATGGTGATGTACCTACTTGATTTCATTCCTATGCATTTGGATAGTAGAATTTAGATAGAGCTTTAATTCATTTACACAAAAATAAATCAATCAAATTAAAATACAATTTTTACATGGTTTTCTATTCCTATAGTTGTTTATACATCCACATGTATATAAGAATAATGGTATATTAGTCTGGACATTCGAGGGATGCACGACTTTAAGTAGCCCCAAGGAGGTTCCTACCCCGTTCCCTTGGTGCAGAACAATGGCGATGTACTCAGTTAAAACTTTTATACATGTGGATGTACTTAGCTAATAAATGAAAACTCTCTTTTTCTATTAAAAAGACATGCATTCATACTTTGTTTATTTGGTTGAGTTGATTAGGCATGTGATTGAAGGTCTTTCCTTATGCTTTTGCATAAGAATTTAGATAGAGCTTTAAATTAATACGATAAAATCTTTCAACTAAATGTAATATCAATTCCAAATATATGTTCTCACATTCATCATTTAAGTGTGCTAAGATACAAATTGCATGCATAGCTATGCTTAGGAATTAATCATATGCATGATATACATGATGGAAAAAAATGAACGAACATGTGTTATGTGATAGGAATTCATTCCAACTAACCTTATGATGCCTTTCTTATTGAATGAGTTTATTTAAAGTGAACCAAAACTTAGGATTAATTAAAAGATGTAATAAATCATTCACTAAAGGGAATTGATTAATTAATTTGCTTTAGATGTGATTTAAGGTAGGGATAAAAGAGGGTGATCCTCTCTTTCTTTCTCTTCATAACACTTAGTTATTTTGTGTAGGTCGAATGAAACAAAAGAAAATATTAAGTAAAATTTTCAAATCAATTAAACCATTTAAAGTGAAACCTCATAATTGAATGTCCTACATACTTAGAAAATCTTAACCCTAAAGCCTAGCTAGGACATACCACACAAGTCTTAACACACACATTAGATTAAGTCATCCCTTCTAGCTTTATGTTAGGGTGGTGCATGGTTTGATGTATATTTTTGTTTTGTGATGTAATATTGTAGACTGTATGTTAGGGTGTATGTGCGTAGACTGGATGTTAGGCCATGGTTAGCCTAATCATATTTTCTGTAGGAGATTATACTTTGGAGACAACAATTTAAAGCTTAAAATAACCAAATTTATTGTCCTAAAAATTAGTTCCTTAACCCCTTAGTTTCAATCATAAGTCTTTGCTTTTGATCTATCCCATTTGATCTTCCAAATATAACTAATTTATTGATTGTCATATCTTTGAATTTTTTGGAGACAATAATTGTCTACTTTAATCGAGAGTATTCCTAAGGAATTCACTTTTCTTAGGATGTAATTAACTATGGGGGCTTGCCTCCATAGGAAACTTTAGAACTCGGTTTAAATAATACTTTATTCATCCATATGAAGTAGGAGAAAAATCTCTGGTAATTCGAAGACCCACCATGCCTTAGGAGTCCTTATTAGGTGATTAGGTCCATCGTAGGGTAGTGATTTCTATCTTTCGAGATAATACACTATTTCTTGATGTCATACCCAATCACCTCAATAAGTACACCCTCATATCTGTGTGGTGTCCCCCCATATACACACACATACACATTAAATCGAAAATAAACACCACAGATTTTTCTGGCGACTCCACAGGAGATGGTTCTTCTCTCCATCTCTAGTAGACAATTGTTATCTCCAAGCATCGATAGTGAACTTGTATTTCATATGAGTCCAAGGCTATCTTTTCTTCCATTGGCACTTAGCTTATTTTATTCTTAAGCAAAGCTAGCCAACATCCTCTAGGTTTTAGGACCTCTCTCCATGTAGGTCCTAGAACCCCTATTGGGTTTTCCAATAGGTAAAAATTAAAATTACGTCATGAAAGAAAATGATCAAAAATTTGAAACCTCCTTACCACAAGCTTGGTGAGGCAAGGTTCATCTTAATGATTAAGAAAATAAATTCTTTTGGAAAGTGCCACTTTCCAAAAGCACCTTTCAGAAAATTTATATAATGAAACCCCATCTAATGATCCATATGATTGTTACATGGAGGTTCTTTTCAAAATCAAGATCAAAATCATCTTTACAGAAGCATATTTTTGAAAATGACCCTATTCATTCAACATAATCAAAATTGTTGAATGAGGAGTCTATTTTTCAAATAAAATCATAACATAAAATTAAAACTCCACTTAACATATTTTATATATGCTAAAGTTGGTGTTTCCATCTTTTCAAAAACACATTTTTGAAAATGACCCAATTCATTCAACATACTCAAAATTATTGAATGAGGAGTCTATTTTTCAAATATAATCATAGCATAAAATTGAAACTCTACTTAACAAATTTCATATATGCTAAAGTTGAGGTTTCCATCTGTACAAAAACACATTTTTGAAAATGACCCTATTCATTCAACGTACTCAAAATTGTTAAGTGAGGAGTCTATCTTCAAATAATACCATAGCATATAATTGAAATTCCACTCAACATATTTCATATATGCTAAAGTTGAAGCTTCCATCTTTTCAAAAGTACATTTTTGAAAATGACCGTACTCATTCAACATACTCAAAATTATTGAATGAGGAATCCATTTTTCAAATAAAATCATAGCATAAAATTAAAACTTCACTTAACATATTTCAGATATGTTAGAATTGAAGCTTCCCATTTTTTCAAGAGCAAGCCATGCCATATTTGATTCCCACTTAACATACTAAATTTGTTAAGTGAGAATCTCATTTTTTAAATCATGCCAAATTTGACCTCCACTTAACATACCAAATTTGTTAAGTGAGGGTCTCATTTGCAAAACATGCATTTGGCTTTCAATCAACATACCCAATTTGTTAAGTGAGAGTCTCATTTTCAAAACATACATTTAGGCTTTCACTTAACATACCCAATTTGTTAAGTGAGAGTCTCATTTTCAAAACATACATTTGGCTTTCACTTAACATACCCAATTTGTTAAGTGAGAGCCTCATCTTCAAAATATAAATTTGACCTCCACTTAACATACCAAATTTGTTAAGAGAGGGTCTCATTTTCAAAACAAACATTTGGCTTTCACTTAACATACCTAATTTGTTAAGTGAGAGTCTCATCTTCAAAATATACATTTGGCTTTCACTTAACATACCTAATTTGTTAAGTGAGAGTCTCATTTTTAAAACATACATTTGGCTTTCACTTAACATACCCAATTTATTAGGTGAGAGTCTTATCATCAAGACATACATTTGGCTTTCACTTAACATACCCATTTTGTTAAGTGAGAGTCTGTTGATCTCACTTTTGGAGTGAGCTCTCAGCTTCTTCATCATAGACCTAGGACTCTTATACACACTAAGAGTTCCTTAGTCTTAAGACACTTATAGTGAGTAGGTGAACACTTAACATAACCCTAAAGACTTAGAAGAGTTAGCCATAAGAATTGATTGTGCCTTAGAAATTTAGGAGGACTTGCCTACCCTATAGCCCAAACCCAATCCTTGCTTCCTTCTTCCAAACTCTAAATGATTGAAACTCATGATTAAGTCCAAAATCCAAAATCTCATCCTAAGCCATATGAACCACCTTCATATGCTTAGTCAAAACTTCTTCAACCTAATTCAAACTAGGTTGATTTCTTTATGAATCACTCATTCATTCATTCATTTATATTCACAAATATAAATAAAATCTAGGTTCAAACCTTTTAAACCAAATCAAAAATAAATCAAATCAATTCAAAATCCAAGTTAGCCCCTTTTGACCTATATCCCTTAATTTGGTCAAATTTGCTTCCAAATCACTCCAAACTCAAGTGATTTTCTCATAACTCATTTATATCTTCATTTATATTCACAAATATTAATGAAATATAAATTCAATTGGTCCAAACCAAATCCAAATCAAATAAAATTCCCAATTTTATCCCTTTTAGCCAAACTTTTGAACTTGGCTAAATGACATCTAAATTAACTAAAAACCCATAGATTTCTTCATGATTCAATCATTTCTTCAATAATTAATCCAAATATAAACCTAAACCACAATTATCAAATCAAATCCAAGTTAGCCCAAATCAAGCCCAAGTTAACCCCTTTGGCTTGAAATTATCATGAACCAAAACCAACTTGGAGCCAAACCAATTGCAATTGGATTTATATTTCAATCCTAGGCTCATATGTGAGTTCAACTAAACTTGAATCAAACATTGATCAAGCTAATTGACCCATTTAGGCTCATTTGACCCAAAGTGACCTAAAGGATCTTTTTGAGCCAAGTTCTAATCCAACCCAAATTGGATTGAACCAAGTCATCTAAACCTCAAAACATAACCAACAACCATATTAGGGTGATTAATCACATTGAATTGGGTCAAATTAAGTCAAACCTAGCCTTTGATCAAGTCAACATTTGACCCAAATGAAACCAAAACTAGTCAAGATCCACCATATGCCAAATTGATTGAAACCATTAACTCAAATCCACTCATAATCAATGATTGAACATGACCAAACCCTCTCTTGAGCCAAACCAAGCCTAATTGGTCATTTGACCTAAGTTAACCCAAAATAACCTAAAAAGATAAAATGAGTTAAATCATGATTTAATCCAAATTGATTGCAACCAATGGCTCAAGTTCATCCCAAATCACTTTTTGAACTTAACCAAGGCCATGATTGAGCCGAAGTTGACCAATTGGTCAACTTGACCCAACATTGCCCAAATTGACCTAAAGAGTCAAAATGGCCAAAATTCAAATTAATTTCAAATTAAACTAAACCAAACCATACAATCATTTTATAATCAACCAATTGAACTTGACTCAACACCTAACCCAACCTAATTTGGTCAAATTGGTCAAATTGGTCAACTTGACCAATTTGACTCTCTTGAATCCAAATGAGTGAAATCCAAACCTTGGTCAAACTAATCCAAATTAATTGAACCAAAATATCCCAAATCATCAAATGTACCCATCCCAGGCCTTGGTTTGACCCAATTTGACCAATTGGTCAACCCAACCCAACCTAGCCCAAATGGAACCCATTTAACCAATCCAAGCCAAACCACTCAAATCCAACTTATGGAATCTTGTGGGCTGATCTATATCAGCTTAAACTCACCCTAGGTCAACCTGAGACCTCCCTAGAAGCTAAGTGAGCCCCACCCAAGGGGATTGGCCATCAAATCATGGGATTTAAGCTTCAAAACTAATGGATCCAAGTCAAGCCAACTCACCCATCCCCATGACAACCCCTTAGCACTCCATAGAACCTTCCCCTGACCCACCTACTCCACCTAACTCACTCTAGGTCAGCTAGGGACCTTTGGGAGGTGAGTTGACTCACCTCCAACTTAAATCGAGAACCCATTAGATCCAAGCCCTTGCAACCCTTGCACAATGGATCAATGCCAGCCTCCCATCACTCCTCCCATCCCTGGCGTGCAACTTGAACATGATTGAGACAAGTCTGGCCGTCGGATAGTGGTAAGCTAGTGCAAATGATGCACATGCTGTCGTTCATCCATCATGGGCAATTGAGGGGTATACCCCCTTAATTCGAGCAAAAAAGAATGCCATTTTTGCATTGTGATACTTCCTAAGACAATTTTGAAGCCCCGCAGAGTGATCCCAAGCATCCTCAAGTGCTCATAAATTTGAATTTTCTATTCCTGTATAAGGCCAAAATAAGGGTGGGCAATCTTGATCCATACTCCCTCATTTCGCAATCAAACCCAAATTCCTCTTAGCCGTACCATCACCATACCTAGTCAAGTATAAACGAACCAATTCCCAAGCTTCCAAGCCATGAGAGGGGTGAGTTTAATCAAGACCTAACACCAAAGGAGGGGAGCTTGGTCCGCAGAGCATTCCACAGCAAATCAAGCCTGGACTTCATCAACAGGGCCTCACCTCAATTAGGCGAAGCTACCTCCGATGACCCACCACCAAACATTAGCTCCGGTGAGCTAATTTTGCAAGTCGGGCCTTGTATGCAAAAATGGGTTAGTCTTTTGTGAAGTAAATTCAAATCCCATGTGAATTTGACCATTGGATGTGTATCCCCCTTCCTTCCGAAGGTGTGGGATTGGTTTGATCCCAATCTGAGCTCAGGTGAGCTCAGATTGAATGGGGAAAGATGGATGGTGCTCTTATTTTATCGCTCGCAAAGAAAGAAGATCATACTTCATCCATTCCATGTGATTGAAATAGACGACTATGATTAGATCACGGTATATCCCCACTATTTCCTCCCTCAACCCGTGGATCGAATCGTGGTCATCCGATCTTAGATTGGATGGTCCGCGGAGAAAGCGCGTACACTGCCGGCTGAGTCAGCACACAGATGTGACTACTTAAATAGCCAATCTTGTCCCTCCATGTGAAAAGTGCACCGCATCGCGGCCCGATGGGATTAAGGTTTAAATTAGGGCTAATTAATTAGTTTTTAATCCTGAAACTTTCTAAAATCATAACTAATTGTAGAAAAATCTAAAAAAAAAATACAAACTTAGGCTCATTTTGAAGATATTTCAGAGTAGAATCTAGGAAAATTATTATTAACTAATTTTAAATAATTATTTTGGCTTAATTAAAGTTTTATCAAAAATCTAATAAGCTTAATTACACCTTAATTAAATAGTCAATTAATCTCAAATTTTCTGTGGATGTTTAGGGAGATGACCTGTGCCTCCCCTATTTTTCTAGGATTTTATTGATTGCTTAATTAAGAAAATCAACTGATTAAGCCCTAATCACTCTCTTAATCTAATTAATCACAATCAATGAATGAATAGTAGCTTGATTAATCATTTAAACCTAATTACCTCTTTTGAACAGTAAGAGAATTGAGGGGATGTGATTGGAGATACTTTTCTTAATTCATTTCCTAAGTTTTTTTTATCTTTAAAAATCAAATTAATTAATGATTAATGGAATTATTAATTAATTAATTAAGTGATTAGTCTTCAAGGTAAGGAAATGAGAATCTCATTGAATGTTTAACATGATTTAGGGATTAGGATTGGGGCCTTGCCCTTGATACCTTCCCCAAATTTAATTTCATCATTCAAATTAAAACATAACCAAAGTATTTAATCAATTAATTAAAGGCTTAATGAAATTAAAATTAAAAATAAATTCATCCACACCTAAGCAACCCTTAGTTAACCTTGAGTGAGAGATGATGAAATTATGGTTGGCTCACATGTGTGAGAAAATCATAAAAGTAATTAAGTGAGATCCCTTAAGCTTAATCAACTATTAACCATAAACCAATTGCATTAGGCCCCTTTCATTTCTTAGGAGCATTGCAAATTTACTTTTCATATGATTGCATGTCATATTGGTTTATTATTAATTAGTTAATTAACTAAAGGTGATATAGGTAAGGGTTAATTAATTCACTGAATTCATACCTTAACCTAATTAAAACATAAAATCAAGCTAAATATTTTTCATTAAACCAAATTAATTCACATATGGGAAATTGGATTAGGATTAGAAAACCTCTTTCATACTTCCTAAATAAAATCAAACTCAAAGTTAAAAATGTCTTTAAAGAATTTTGGTTTATTTTAAATAGTCTTATTTAATATGATTTTTCTTAGGAATTAATTGGGATGAATGAAATCATGTGCTTATATTCCTTTATTTCTTTCCAATCATGCTAAATATTCCTTTCCATATGAAATCATGCATTTATTTCTTTTAAAATTAATTAAATGAAATGGTTTCTTTTATGTCAAATTGCATGTGTTGAGTCAAATTAAAAATAGGTGTGGCTATTATTTCTACTAAATCAAAAGCTATTTTCAAAAGCCTATAAATCAATTATTATAAATGAAGTATTGTTAATTCAAGTATTTATAAGTTTTCATGTGATAATAATACAAGATGTACCATATGAAGTTCTCTTTCTTTATCTTAACGTGGATTCACATAGGATTTGCATGTATATAGTTCATTTGAAAAGAACACAACATTTGCCTAAATCTACTCCTATGCATCTCCATGTTAAGACATAGGAAGAATTTCATATCACATATGTAAATCATATAATCAAATCAAATATGACTTCTTGCATGATTTCTTATTCATGTGGTTCCTTCTATACATTCAAATGTATCTGAGAAAAGTGGTATATTAGTCTGGACACCCCGGGCTACGAGGCTTTAAGTAGCCCTAAGTAGGTCTTATACCTTATGCCCCTGGTGCAAAAAAAAATGGCACCGTACTCATTTAAAACTCTTATACATATGTATGTTTGATGTGGCCAATGAATAAGAATCATAAATCAAATAAATCAAGAAAATAATAATAATACAACCTTTGCATGGGTTTTCCTATCTTTATAGTTGCTTATGCATATACATGTATCTAAGAAAAGTGGTATATTAGTCTGGACATCTCGGGGATGCGAGGCTTTAATTAGCCCTAAGTAGGTCTTGTACCTTACGCCCTTGGTGTAGAAAATAATGGCGACGTACTCATTTTAAACTTTTATACATGTAAATGTGTATCTAGCTAATGGATGAAAAATCCATCTTTTCTATGTAATAAAGGCATGCATTCATAGTTCAATAAAAAAAATTAAATATTTAAATTCCAAATACACTTCTTTGTATTTATTTTTCAAGTATGCTAAAAATATAAATTGCATGTATAAGTATGCTTAAGATTTACTCATATTCATGATATACATGATGGAAAGAAATGAATGAATGTGCGTTATGTGATAGAAATCCATTCTAATTAATCTTAAGTTACCTTTCTCATTGAATGAGTGTATTTAATGTAAACTTAAACTTAGGATTAATGAAAACACATAATAAACCATTCATTAAAGACAACTAAACTAATTAACTTACCTTAGAAATGACTTAAGGTAGGGATACAAGAGAGATTCCATCTCTTTCTTCTCTTTATAACACTTAGTTGCTAAGTGTAGGCTATATGAAACAAAAGAAAACACTAAGTAAAATCTTCAAATCAATTAAATCACTTAAAAGGAAATCAACCCTTTATAAATTTAAACAACCCTCACACTTAGCAAATTATAACTCTAAAGCTTAGCTATGACATACCACACAAACCTTAACACATGCATATTAGATTAAGTCACCATTTCTAGCTTTATGTTAGGACGGTGCATGGTTTGGTGTATGTTTGATTTTTTTATGTATTGTTTTAGAGTGGATGTTAGGGTGTATATGCATATTCTGGATGTTAGGCTGATATTAGCCTATTCATATTTTCTGCAGGGGGTTGTGCTTAAGGGGCCGTTGTAATAAAAATATAAATGCTTTTTGTTGTGCAGGTTACTTATACCCCTAAGCATAGACCAAGTTAGGACAGGTGGGCTTGGTTACCCATGTGTGGGGGTGCTAAGTCCAATTTATTCATATAACTTCTTGGGTTGTATGGTCTATTTAGCTAACATTTATTTTGCAGGTGTAACTAGATTTGCTTTTCTTCTTTTTAATGTAATTTTGCATTAGGATTTAGATTAACATTGGTTATAAGACCAAGTCTTGTATACCATGTGATGCTTTTAGAGCAAGCAACATCCCAATCAACCAAGAAGGAAGAAAGAAATAGAGCAAATAAAAATGATGAAATGAAAGATGAAGAGTGAAGAATGGATGATGAAGAATGAAGACACCCATAGCACTTATCATTTTATAATTATAATTATTATTTTATTATGCTGAGATGTATAAGCGTAGAGGTCGGCTACCCATATTTCTTTTTGGGTTGTATGGAATCACCTGACTGCATCGGCTTCTTATTCTTTTGCGATAGCTTCATAAAATTGTTTGATGTTTTATTTAGCTTGTGCATTAGAAATAACATATCTTTTCATAGTTTCTTTTTGATTGATGATTGCTGTGTTGCCTGGATTCGTTTAGGCTCTTAGGATAAAAATAATTTTTTTATCCCACTAACAACTCATAACTAAAATTTTAAAATAATTCATAACCTCATATAAAATCCTAGGAATTAAATCAAGATAATAAAATATTTAGCAACCCCTTAGCTGGATGTTGAATGTTGAACATCATGCATAACTATCTTATTTCACTCTTGTTAAGAGAGGACTTCCATCTTTGCCAGATAGAAATGGGCTTAACCTTTAAGAGCCTATGATGGAAGAACACCTCTTTCTCTTTTGATTTGACCCATAATCAACTTCTCATGCATTTAGGCATACAAAGTCCTATAGTCTGTGTCAAAATAAAGAGTCCCAAATTAAATAAAATTTGATAAAAATTTGTATTAGATTAAGTCATTATCCTTACCCCTCATACTCTAGTCTCTTAGGGAGTGGGTTTAAGGACTTAGTTTCTCTTCTAAATAAATAATAGCCTAACCATCTTGCAAAGCATATGACTTGACCAGATGGATTTAAAGCATAGGAGGAGTTAGCTGACTGCCACTCCAGGCGGTAATAAGTTCAATAATCGGGTGGCTTACTCTCTTTTGTGGAGGTAAATCATATGCCCATTTTCACCTTATATTTAGTTCATGCTTTGGCCCTCGTCAAAGCTCCCTAGATTTAGGATCTGAGGTTATCATTTCCCCTTAGGATACAGGCATAAATCCTCACCTATTAGGCATTTCTATAATCTTGTATTGTGGAATTATAAGTCCTAGATTTCTAATAAAATGTCAACTCAAATAAAAAAATCTCCTCAATTTCAAATACATAAAGCCCAACCATAGTATAGATTGGAGCGCTCACTAGGTTTCCTAGTATCACGAGCACTCCCTACTCATCTCCTTTGGTTTTGATAATAACTCTCCCCTTCTAATCTATCCCACTCAATTTTCTAAAATGTATCCAATTTGTTGATAGTCTTATGTTTGAATTCTTTGGAGACAACAATCACTACTTTAATCGAGAGTATTCTTAAGGGATTCACTTTCCTTAAGATGTAATTAACTATGGAGGCTTGCCTCTATAGGGAACTTAATGAACCTAGTTTAAATAAACCTTGCTTTACTTTTCCATGTAAAGTAGGGGAAAAATAATTGGTATATTCGAAGACCCATCATGCCTTAGAGGTCCTTATTAGGTGATTAGGTCCATTATAGGGTAGTGACTTCTACCTCTCGAGATAGTACACTATTCCTTGATATCATACCCGATCACCTCAATAAGTATAGACATAGATCTACGTGTTATTCTCTCACATGTACGCACACAACACATATCAAAAATAAACACCATTGATTTTTCTGGTGACTCCATTGAGGATGATTCCTCTCTCCATCTCTAGTAGATGATTGTTATCTCCAAGCATCAATAGTGGACTTGCATTTTATGTGAGCCTGAGACTATCTTTCTTATCATTAGCACATAGCTTAGTTCATTCTTATGCAAAGTTAGCCAACATCTTTTAGGTTTAGGACCTCACTCCATGTAGGCCTTGAAACCCCTATTAGGTTCCCCACTAGGTGAGAATAGAATTTATCAACGAAGGGGGAGATAATACAAATTTAGAAACTCCTTACAACTAGCTTGGTGAGGCAAGGTTCATCATAAAATTTAAAGAAAATAATTTCTTGCACAAAATGACACTTTTCAAAAGCACTTCTTCTCGAAAATAGCCATCTTCATTCTGCGTACTCAAATTTGTTGATTGAAGATTCTACTTTCAAATCATAAAATGAAATTGAAGCTCCACTCAACACATTTCACATATGTTGGAGTTGAAGCTTCCCTCTTTTTAAGAGCAAATCATGCCATATTTGAATCCCACTTAGCATATCCAAACTTGTTATGTGAGAATCTCTTTTTAAAGCAAACATAAATTTGACCTTCACTTAACAATTACAATTTGTTAAGTGGGGGTCTCATTTTTAAAACATAAATTTGACTTTCACTTAGTGATTTCAATTTGTTAAGTGGGGGTCTTATTTCCAAAACATAAATTTGACCTTCTCTTAATAATTTCAGTTTGTTAAGTGGGGGTCTCTTTTTCAAAACATAAATTTGACCTTCACTTAATTTAAGTGGGGGTCTCATTTTCAAAACATGAATTTGACTTTCTCTTACCAATTTCAATTTGTTAAGTGGGGGTCTCATTTTCAAAACATAAAGTTGACTTTCATTTAATGATTTCAATTTGTTAAGTGGGGGTCTCATTCCCAAAACATGAATTTGACCTTCACTTAACAATTTCAATTTGTTAAGTGGGGGTCTCATTTTCAAAACATGAATTTGACTTTCACTTAATGATTTCAATTTGTTAAGTGGGGGTCTCATTTTCAAAACATGAAATCAACTTTCACTTAACAATTTCAATTTGTTAAGTGGGGGTATCATTTTCAAAATATAAATTTTACTTTCACTTAACAATTTCAATTTATTAAGTGGGGGTCTCATTTCTAAAAACATAAAATTTTACTTTCACTTAATAATTTCAATTTGTTAAGTGAGGGCCTCATTTTCAAAATATACATTTAGACTTTCATTTAGCATATCCAATTTGCTAAGTAGGAGTCTCACTTTCAAAGCATATACTTGGTTCTACTTAACACATTAAATTTGTTAAGTAAGAATCACATAATCATGTCATATTGGATTCCCACTTAACATATCAAATTTGTTAAGTGAGAATCCCATTCTCAAGTCATATCACACTTTGATTTCCACTTAACACACCAAATTGTTAAGTGAGAGTCCCATTTTCAAATATATATCAAACACATTTAAGCTTTCACTTAACATACCAAATTTGTTAAGTGAGGGTCTCTCTTCAACACATATTTGATCCCTATTTAACATACCAAATTTGTTCAGTAAGGATCCAATTTTTCATATCAACCACACTTGAGCTTTCACTTAACATACCAAATTTGTTAAGTGAGAGTCTCATTTTCAAAGAAAAATAAATGTATCTCAAACACATTTGGGGATTTCACTTAACATACCAAATTTGTTAAGTGGGGCTCCCATCTTCAAAGAAAAGCAAATCTATCTCACAATCACATTTGGCTTTCACTTAACATACCAAATTTATTAAGTGAAAGTCTCATCATCAAGCACAAATCAAACACATGTGGCCTCTACTTAACATACCAAATTTGTTAAGTAAGAAGCCCCATTTTTCAAATCAAAATATCACACAGTAAAATCTTCACAAGCAAAAATATTTCAAACACACAATCACAACATCTTCTTAGGATACACAAATTTGCTAAGTAGAGGTTCTTTCAAACTATCCATATTTTCAAACAAGAAACATAAAATGCAAACAATCTCCATAAAAGAAATCTCTACTCAAATTTTTGAACCCCACCCAACCCACCTCAATTGGTTGAGTATCGGTTCTAAAATAAAAAATCAAATGGGAAAAGACTCTCCTCCAAACATCCAAATCTCTCCACTGAACCCTACTTAACATATGTGAATTGTTGAGTGTGGGTTCAAAGCTGTAAACTTCTGTTACTTTTTTTGGAACAAATATCAAGAAAAAAGTCTGATACAAGTTATATTTCAACATATGCAGACATACAACTCTGATCAGTTAGTGCAGTCTTTACAGTTAGTACATATGGCTTCTCAGAAGATTATTTTCACCTTTCCATTCGGGATGGATTCGACCTTAGATTGGGCCAGCCTCCTTGAGACTGACTCCACCCATCTAGTGTTCTTTAGCCGAGGATTTGAGGGAGCATGAGTTACTTGTGATGGAGCTACCCTCACCACTATTAGTAGGATGAGGTGGTTGGGTAGAAGCCAATCATCCGCATTGACCTGGCTTCTGACACTGAGTATCCTTCTTTGAAGAGGAAGGTGGTTGAGGTTCTGCCAGTCAGTCCAGTTCCCACTCAGTCAATTGCTCCCACAACCACTAAGGTGTGTGCTAGCACCTTCTCATTGGTCCCCTCTAAGGGGAAGGCTATCTTGACTTCAGAGATAGTCTTTCCTACCTTCGAGGTTGGATCTAGCTCTCACACTGCCTTACTCAACCGCACACAGTGATGCAACAGGAGCTGCAAGATCAAGCGACACCACGAGCATGCCGCCCAAGAGATAGATGTCACATCCCACATTACAGATGAGGGTTCTCCCCTTTAGGTTTTTTCATTTCTAACTAGCAACAAGTTCCACCCCCTCTCGGTATCAGACAGGGAGGGAGGCTACCAGAGGATAGCTGCATTGCCTCCACCTCCCACATACCACAAGTTTTTGGCTAGGGACAGAAAAAAGTCCTATGCTGGTCTACGGATGGTATTACGCCAGGTAGGCAGGATAGATGGATGTTCAGAGTCTAGCATATTATTTGACTTAAGGTCGATCATCCACAGGAGTGTTATCAAGCATATTCACAGTGATATAACATCATAGGCAAGAGTAGTAGCTCAGTCAGGGAGTAGGGAGCGATGAAGGTTTGCCAAGTAGTCGGCGGCCTTTGCTCTAGTTGATTTCTCCGGTCATCGGGCCACCAGGGCCGATAGGACCGATAGCATAGTGTTGACGGGTACCACTAGTTGTAAGGGAAAAGCCCCGATGAGGGTAGAGCCGGTATTTTTTCTACCACACTGATTCACTCCTCGCCTACCATCACCAATTTAGGTCCCGCCATCCACCGTTCCTATGAAAGCATAAAAGACAGCATCCAGGGAGAAGAAAGCCCCCTTAGTGATGGGCCCATCCCACTCCATGAGGTGAGGACAAATTCTCCCTCTTCCTCTTCTTGAAGAAAAGTAATGTAAAATCACCACCACCACCACCACCAGAGAGCTGATAGCGGGAGGGAAGGGGACAGTTTTGCAGTTCCCATGGCAGTGGATCTCTCTAGGGACACCACTCCACCCATGAGTAGTCATGAGCATGTCTCTTCTAGTGAGCATGACCCTCTAGAGCTAGCACTCCAGTGACAGGCAGTGTTAGGTGTATCTGCGCCAGAATAGCCTCATCCGGACAATGTTAGGTTATCTCCTAGATGATATTTCAACGTACTGCGAAGAGAACTTCTGAGTGGTCATATTGTGAGGAGGGAAAGGTCATCTTCGATCTAGATGAGGATGACCTTCTTGAGGATTCAGTGGAAGTTCACATGGTTGATACTAGGGGGTCCCTCCATAGAGACCAGCATAGTTAGGAAGTGTTGGTTAATAAATCTCTTATCAGGGAGTCACCTTTCAAATTTGTGGGGAGAAATGAAAGAGGAGGCCTTATAGAAATTCATCTTAGTAAAACGCCAAGCAGATTCACAGATGTACTTATTCAGGTGATCAGATACATCATCAAGGTATAGTATACTATCTCAAAAGACAGAAGTCACTACCCTTTAATGGAACCAATCACCTCAATAAGGACTCTTAAGGATGATGGGTCTACATATATATTAGAGATTCTTCCCCTACTTTACATGGAAAAGTAAAGCAGGGTTTATTTAAAATTGGGTTCAATAAGTTCCCTCAGAGCAAGTAGTTAATTACATCCTAAGGGGCGATCCCTTAGGAAAGCTCTCGATTAAGGTAAATGATCATTGTCTAGATTTCAATAGGAAGGACTATCAATCGATTGGTTTATGTTTGATCAAATATGATCAAAGAGGGAGTTATTATCGAAGCCAAAATGAGAATAGTAGGAGATGCTGTTAGAAACTAGCGAGCATCTCAAATTATCCTAAAATTGGGCATTACATTTTAGAAATTGATTTAGTTTATTTGAGTTGCATTTTTCATTAGAATTTTAGGGCTTAAGATTCCTTAACACAAGATTAAGGAAATGCCTAAGAGGTGAGAAATTATGCTTATGACCAATAAAGGGGAGAAGCAACCTCAGAACCTAAATCTAGGGAGCTTCAGCGAGGGCCGAAAGCACAACCTAAATCTAAGGTGAAAAATGGGTAACTAGTTTACCTCTTCAAGAGAGGACAAACCACCCAACACCTTGGACTTACAACTGCCTAGGGGTGGCCGCCAACTAACTCCTCCAATGATTTTAAATACGTGTAGGCAAGTCTTTATGCTTATGCAAGATAGCTAGGATATTTTTATTTAGAAAGAGACTAAATCCTTAAACTCACTCCCTAAAGAGACTAGATCATGTAAAGGGACATGCTTCAAATGACCTAAATCTAATGCAATTCAAATTTCATTTTATTTTTATTTTTGGACAATTATTTTTGTCTTAGGCTAATAGGATTTATATGACTAATGCATGAGAAATCAGATTATTGGTCAAAATCAATGAGAAGGGAGGAGGTGAGTTTCCACCATGGCTCTCACAGGTTAAGCTGGGTTCTCTGGCAAAGGTGGAAGCCCTCTAATCAAGAGTGAAATAAGATGCATTTGTGTATGAAATTATAAAGAAATGCTCATCCAGCTATGGGGTTGTTAATTCTTTTATCTTAATTTTAATCATATGCTTTAGGTGAGGTTATCAGTTATTTATTTTTAATTTGGGTTGTTAAGTTGGGTAAAAGATTTATTTTTCCCTAAAGAGCCTAATCCATATCCAAGCCATACATAAAGCAAGGAAGAAACTAGGAAAATCATGCCACTTAATGCAAAAGCTAAACAAATCATCAATCAATTTATAAAGCTAATCACAAAAATAATAAATGGTCGTTTGTGGTTGAGCACCACCGCACAAACCCAAAAATATCGAATGTGGGTAGCTGAGCTCTACCCTTCTACAACTTAGATTACAAATGAATTAAATTACAATTTAAGCAAAGGAATTCATTGTTATGGGGGTCTTCAAGCTTTATTCTTCTTTCTTCTTTCTTCTTTACTTTTCTTCTTTCTTCTTCTTTCTTCTTTGGCTCCTCCTTTGAATGGTTGGAAGGTGGATGTTCCAAGGCTTCACATGGAGCATAAGATGGGATCTTATGACCAATGTTCATCCTAATCCCCATAACAAATTATTCCAAAATCCTAATTATACAAATGTTTACATGAAAAGGAAAGTGGAAAATCTAACTAACACCTGCAAAATAAAGGTTAGTTAAATCACACCACACAAATCCCAAGCATGTATATTGGACTTATGACCCCCACACATGGGTGACTAAGTCCACTATGGATTATGCAAAGGGTATAAGCACCTACAAGCAAGAAGAATTTATATTTTTATTTATGATAACGCCCTTAAGCACAATCCCTGAGAAAGAGCAGTTAGGCGAAGCACGTCCTCCATTCATTCTATGAGCATACACCTTTCTAGTCTAAAACATATATCACAAAATAAAATATAACATCAAACCATGCAACTAAGGCTAGAAGTGGTGACTTAGTTTAATGTGTGTGCTTTGAAGGCTTGTGTGGTATACTTAGCTTAGGACTTTGGGTTCAAATTTTCTAAGTGTGAAGAACTTGTTCGACTTGGAGGAGGGTTTCATTTAAGTTGTTTAAGTGTTTTGGGTTGATTTTATTTTATGTTTTAATTTGGTTTAAGTGAAAACTTCAATTAATTACTAAGTTATGAAGAGAGCAAAAGGGAATAGAACTTCTCTTTCCTTCCCCAACCTTAAGTAATTTTCTAAAGTAGGTTCATGTTTTAGTTTCATTTAGGTGAATATTTTGATTATATCTTTTAATTAATCATAAGTTTATACAAACTCTGAACAAACCTATTCAAAAAGAAAGGCATTTTAAGATTAAATAAAATGAATCAAAATTCACATAACAGACATTACTTCATTTCTTTCCCAACATATATAACATGCATATGGATGGACCCTAAGCATATTTATACATGCAAATGAAAATAGTTAACACACTTTATGATGCATGCTAAGTAATCCATTTAAGAAAATTTGGAAGTTGAATATGCATGATTTTTCTTAAGTAGAAAAGGTTTTTCTTATCCGAAATTTTACTTACATACATGAAAGTAAGAAAGGCATAAGTGAGTACAACGCCATTGTTAACTAGAGGTGCAAGGTAGAAGACCTACTTAGGGCTACTTAAAGCCTCATAATCTCTGGGTTGTCCAAACTAATATACCACTTTCCTTAAGTACAAACATGTATATAAAAGAAATGAAATGGAAAAGGAAATTGCAAAAGTTGTTTAATGGATTCATTTTTTTTACTTATGCAATTTATGCATGCAAGTATAGGCAACCCTTCTTAGGAGAGAGCATAAGGATGAGTAGGGTATAGAATTAAGTAAGTGTTGGGTTCTTTTCAAATGAACCATACATCTTACTAAATCCTATTCAAAACTATGCTAACATAAAAAAAAGTAAGGGAATCTATGTTAAACATGCTTTAATAATTCATCACATGCAAGCTTATAATTAAAGTATGAGAATAGCACACTTTTAGATTTGATATTTCATTTATGTTTTGAAAATAATTTGGGTTTAGTAGTGATAATAGCCGCTCATATTTTACTTTAGCCAACACATGCACATTTGACATAAAGTAAATAATTTCATTTTTTTAAATTTGTAACATGAAATTATGAATGCATGAAATCACATGGAATACAACTTAACATGTTGGGAAAAATCCAAAATAATGAAAGCATGTTAACAAACTCACTTAACTTAAATCCTAAATACATTCTTATAGAATAAGAAAATTCAGAATAAATCAAAGTGAATTTCAAAATGATTTTTGTTTAGTTTGAAGTTTGATTTAAGTTAGAAAAGGTGAGATGACACCTAATAATGGAAAGGCCTAATGCAATTTGGCTCACAATTAAAAGTTAATTAAGTTAAGGGGTTTAGCTTAAGTAGTTTCAAAACACCCTTTCACACATGTGAATTGGGTTTTAATTTCCTTAATTGAACTTTGGCTATTAAACACCTAAGCATCTATTCAAGGTATATTAATCAAGTTTTGGAACTTTTTATAATTTTTGAAATTTGATTAAGGGGATAATTAATGAATTAACCCTTAATTAAGAGGAGATTAAGGAGAGAAGAGGGAGGTTTAGGGAATAGCTTGGGGGAAATTCCCCAAAATTATTCCATAAACCTCCTACTTACTAGATCTGATCTTAATCCACCCTAATCATAGGGTAAATCCACTAATCATACCTTAATTATCCTTAATTACATAAAAGAGGTAATTAGGGAATGAAATAGCAATTTCTGCAATTAAGCCCTCAATAAATCTCAAGAATATTAGGGGAGGCAGAGGTCATCCCCTAAAATGAACCTTAGAAATTTGAGATTAATTGATGACCTAATTAAAGGATAATTAGCTAATTAAGATTCCCAAAGAGACCCAAATTCAGAGAAAAGAGTACTTCAAAATCCATTGAAATCATTTTTAAAATATTTTAGATGAAATTATCTTTCCATGTCATTTTCCTTTTATTTTTTTGATTTTTCTAAAGGGAATTATGAATTTTAGAAGTTTTTTAAATTAATTAGTAATTAATTAATTGCTTAACTAATCACTGCTTAATCCCTAGCTCATAGAATGACATGTGGCGATGGCGGTGGCGGTGGTGGTCAGCACGCTTTACACATGTCACACCGTGAGGGGGTAACTTAAACTACATCCTAAATGGCAGCGACGGTGCACGCGCTTATATCCTCAGCTGTCCGATCAAATATAGGACGACTAAGGATCCACCCGCGGTTTATAAATGGTAATTGATTTCTAAAATGTATTAAATAATCTTAATTGTCCATCTAAAATGTGTGGATGGATGGCTGAGATGAGCCAAGTTCTTCCCCTTGATCAATAGAGACCGACCATGATCAAGGGGAAGATCCAAGCTCGATCTAGCATGGAATCACACAAAATTTAACCCACACCATCTAAAGACCAAGAGCGGCAAATCCAACGATCAAAATTTGATGATGTGAAAATTTCTTTCACAAAGCTCCACACCACATTGAGTTTAGTGATCAAAAAATTCCATACCTCATCGGAGGTGATCAGCGTTCGAGATCGATGGGGTAACTTGCGTGGAGCGAAGCCATTAATTCTGCCTTGGGATTGGGTGGATCAATGGATGACCAACACCACCTCACTTAAGCTTCAACTTTGATCCAATTGAGCTCTTCCTTACTGTGGGGACTTCAATCAGAGCTTGGGAAAGTTTGACTTGACCCTCTGATGGAGTGTGCAAGAGTAATTGGAAGGAGATCAAGTATGGAGGAAGTTGGCTAATGGATTAAGCTCCCCTATTTTGCACTGTGCAAAAACCAAGAAATGGATAATTGAAATTCTTCCTAAGAAGCTAGGGAATGCTCTGAGATGATTGCTCTAGGTTCCTAGGCTTCAATCGACAAAGAGTGAATTGAAATTTCATTGCATTAGGAGGAGTATTTCTCCCCCTATGGCAATCGGACGGCCGAACCAGTCCTTATCATTTTGATCCAATTGATTAGATTGGGAGGGTTGTTTTTTTCTTTTAGATCCTTGCACATGGTCAGTTTGAGGTATTGAGTGGATTGCCCACCTCCCATGTGCATCAAATTAAGCTTAGAAGGGAATTTGAAAACTCAAGTGGTCAGGTTTGTTCTATGGGCCAACCAAAACCTATTGGGTTGGGTGCACCACTCATCACTAAGTCCCCTTGAGCTTTTCGGAAAGCCTCAAGTGATTGTGAAGAGGGTATGACCAAAATACCCATGGGCTAGGCCAAAATTTGTTCTATGGCCTAGGGGTATAATGGTCATTTTGCTATTTTTCACTTTGGATATGTTAAGTATGTGGATAAACTAGGTTTTTCCAAGTTTCATTAGATTTGGAATCTGTTTGATAGGGTTTGGCTCATGTTGAGCCATTTAGGTCAAAATAGGTCAACTTGGGTCAAGTTGACCAATAGGTCAAATTGGGTCAAACCAAGGGTTGGGTCAAGTTCATATTACCATTTAAATTATTTTGGTGGCTTTGGTTCAATTCAATTTGGTATATATTTGGTTTTGGCTCATATAACTTCATTTAGGTCAAAAAGGTCAAGTTGACCTATTTGACCCATTTGACCTATTTGAAGTAGGTCAAGGGTAGGTTAATCTTAGTTTAGTCATATGGATTGGATTGGTATCTTTATTTCCAATCAATTTGGGTTAGGTTCAATTTTGGCTCAACATGACCCCTTTAGGTCATGTTGGGTATAAGGTCAATTAGGTTAGGTTAGGTCTAATTGGCCAATTGAGGCTTTGGTCAAGTTCATGATTGTAGGATTTATATATGAGCTCATGATTGTAGGATTGATTGAACCAGGCAAGAAAATCAAGAGTTTGGCTCGATTTGGAAGTGATTTGGCTAAGTTCAAGATTTTGGCTTGAAAGACTTAGATTTGATTTTGAATTGATTTGAGTTTGATTTTTGGAATTGGTTTTGATTGTTTGAATTTATATTTCATTTATATATGTGAATATAAATGAAAATATAAATTGATCATTAGAAAATTTTAAGAATTTAAAAGAGTTTAATCATGATTTATGTTAAATCCATTAAAGTGAATTTAAAGGATTTAAAGCAATTTTTTAACTTAAAATTTAATTTTTGGATTGGATTTGATTGATTTATATTTATATTTCATTTATATATTAGAATGTAAATGAGAATACAAATAATTTTTTAGAAAATCCCATGAGTTTTAAATAGTTTGATCAAAGTTTAGGTTAAATCCATTAATGGAAAATTAAGGGATTTAAGAGAATTTCAAGGATTTTAAATTTGGAATTTAATTTTTGGTTTAGGTTGGATTGATTTATATTTATATTTCATTTATATATGAGAATATAAATTAGTTTTGAGAAAATCCCATGGATTTGATTCAGTATGATCAAGGTTTAGAGTTGATTTTGGCTAAGTCCTTTAATGGAAAATTAAAGGGATTGAAGAAAATTTTCATGAATTGATTTTGAATTTTGAGTTTGATTGGATTGATTTGAATATATATTTCATTTATATATGAATATAAATAAGAATATAAATGGATTATGAGAAAATCTCAAAGATTTGAATAGGTTTTGATCACAATTTGGCTAAATCCTTAAGAAAGGGTTAAGGACTTAGAAAATTTGAACTTAGGAATTTTTGATAAATTTTGATCATGGGTTTCAATCATGGATTTCAATCATGGAATTGATTTGAGTTTTGAGAAAATCAAATAGAATTGATTTGGAGTTTGACTTGAAAGAAGGAAAGTGAGGAATGGTTTAATCTAAAGGGTAGGAAAGTTTTCCTAGCACTCCTAAGGCATGATCTATTCCTATGGCTAGCTCTTCTAAGTCTTCTAGGGCTAGGTTTGAGTGTCCACCTAATCACTAGATGTGTCTTAAGACTAAGGAACTCTTGAAGCCTAAGACAAGTCCTATGTCTAAGATGGAGGGGTTGAGAGCTCATTCTAAAAATGAGGTCAACAGGAAGGAATTATAGTTGAAGAAGACGATGCTGTCCATTCAACTTAGCACCTCCTCCAGCAACTTAGACAGAGAGATGATCATATTGACCAATGAGAAAGAAGATTGAATAGTTGATGGTAGTGGTGTCAGCATTGCAAGATTCAACTCTGATTTCACAACCTTCTCCCGTAGTAGCTGATAGAGCAGAGTTAGCACACACTTTAGATCATCTTAGATGCATTCTTATGGAGGGAGACAGTGGTAGCTTGCATAGGAAGGTGGTGGATAGCACCTATGTGCATGAAAAAGATATCAAACACATGGTGGACCAATAGGTGTGGGATGCATTGGCACAAGCCCTAGGTGCTGTTCCAAAGGGTAGACCTTACCCAAAGAAATTTGATGGTGCCCAATACCCTAAGGGCTTTGTGCCTCCATCCTTCAAAATTTTTGATGGCAGTGGAAACCCCCGGCAGTACATAGCACATTTCAGGGTTGGATGTTGCAATGCCGGTGGTAGTGATGCATTCTTATTCCACCTCTTTGTTAGTAGTTTGATAGGCATCACATTTGATTGGTACGCTGAATTACCCAATGGCTTAGTGAAGATATTTGCTGAGTTGGAGTAGCTCTTTATTAAGAGATTTGCTAGAGCTCACCAAAGGTTAACTGTGGGCAATCTCATTTTAGATCAATAACACCCCAATGAGTCCCTTATTGATTACATTCTTAGATGGAATAACTTAAGTATGAAATGCAAATCGGATGCGAGATGACATTGAAATTCTAAGAATATTCATTGGCTTCATGTTTAAATTATTTATGATTAAGACATTTAAGAAATTAATCAAGAAGGTGGGTTGTCTATAAGAGGAGGTCAAATAGTTACCTTTTCAAGATTAGTTAGCCAAGCCTAGACCATAGAAGGCATTTGACAAAAAGTCAGGGGCAATCATAGTAGCTGATAAGGGGAAGCAGCTAGCCAAGGTTCAGTCAGACAGACCTTGAGCTCAGCAGCCTCCTCTGCCACCTCCTTTGCCACCCCCTCAGCCATCATATAGGTCACCTCAGTTGCCACAGTGGCCTCCACCATTGCCTACTCAGTAGTATCCCCATCCGTAGCATCAGCAGCAGTATTCCTATCCATCACCAAGTAATTATCACTTGCGTACTCATGCCTAAAAATTGATTAAATCTTATTCATTCAAGAGTGAGGTAGTCAGGAAGATCTTTAAGAACCTCTTAAATAAGCCTGATTTTCAGTTACTAGAGCCTAGGAGGCCAAAGCATGTGGGCAAGAGTCATGATCCAAACTATTGCCTCTACCACCGCATGCTAGGTTATGTCTTGGAAGATTGCTTTATGTTTAAGGACTGGATTGAGCATAGCTACAAGTCGGGTGCCATTGTCATCCGTAAGGAATACCTACTAGAATAACCCTCTAGTTCTTCTAGATGTCGACTCTTCTTCTAACCAGCGTATCATATGAGGGTGTGGGCCAAATCCCTCACTTTGCTTACTTTACTTGATTTATACATTGTACCTTCATCCAAATCTAAGAAATAAATGAAGAAGAAGACTAATTTTGCTTACATTCTCTCTACTTTTGATGATCTTGATGATTTCATTTCTATAGATAGCTCTCCAAACACTAATAATTATAACAATTCTGATCCACTCCTTTCTGATTTTGAAATTAATTACCCATTCCTAAATCATCTAGGTTTGCCCATTGAGATAGATTTGGAGTCATCTGACTTCGATGAATAAATTTGGACTCATCTGACTTCGATGATCCTATAGGAGAAGCTATAGGTGAACCTAATGAGCAAGTAGAACCTTCTAATGAACCATCTCATGAAGTCAACCTTCGTAGTGGTAAAGTTTTACCTCCTAATGTAGCACCTCAAAATAAGGATAAACAAGTCATTAGTTCTAGCAATCGAGAAGCCCCTCCACAGGATGCTCCACCTATGGATATGCTTGTGGAGGACCAACCCAGAGTTGATTACAATGTCCTCGCTCGCCTAAGAAAGTTGCCAACTAAACTAAGCTTATATGATGCCCTTGTCTTATCCAAAGAGATGAGGGAGTCATTAATCAAATCCCTTCTTGATCCAGAAATATGCTTAGCTCAGATGCTCGCTATTGGAGAGGAGACATTTTTTTCAAGAGAAGCCCATGGAGTTACATTCACCGATGAAGACCTTCTTTTGGGGACAACAGAGCACAACCGTCCCCTCTACATCACTGTGGACATGGGCAGATTCAAACTCTTTAGGGTGTTAGTTGATGTTGGTGCATCAGTGAACATTATGAGTCTAAAGACCCTTGCATACTTAAGGATCGACATCTCTGAACTCTGAGGAGATCAGATTATGTTGAGAGGATTCAATGAGCAAGGTGAGAGGACTTTAGGCTCCATAGTGTTACTATTGGAGATAGAGGACTAGAAAATAAAAGCCAAGTTTGACATAATTGATTCAGATACATCTTTCGCTGCTTTGCTCAGTAGGCCTTGGATACATGGAAACAACATGATTCCATCTTCTTTACATTAGTTCATCCAATTCAAAAGAGGTGGAATCGAGTATTATGTCAAAGGAGACTTGAAACTATTCTCAATTAGAGAGGTCGAGCTTTATGAGGATGCAACCTACTATTTTCCTTCAAATCAAAAAGTCTATTCTTGTGAACTTGGAGAAAGTTTAAAATCAAAAGAAAAAAAAATAAAAAAGAAAAAGAAAAAGAAAAAGAAAAAGAAAATACAAGTGAACGAGAATCAGATACTGAGAAAGACGTAGAGCTAGATGTTAGATTCTGCCCACAGTTTGTTTTTTCATATGAACACATGGGTAGAATGACTCGACCTCCACCAGGTAGAGGAAGAGGCAAGTCTAGTGGGAGTTCTAGAGGTGGAAGACCTCCTTGCTAATGGCCAACTGGTAGGAACTATGTTCTAGCTCACAGGTGTACCCCTGCTATCCACATAGACTTAGAGTCCAGTTCGGAGGATGAGTCTCATGTGGTTAGCATGCCAACCAACCCCTCTTAGCAGGTCCTTTTGGAGGTGATGTTCGAGCCAGACAGTGATGAAAGCCAGGCCTCCAAGCAAAGTAAGAATGTATCCAAATCATCATTATGTAGAACAGTCAGGCAGCAGTTGGGAACTTTAGCTCTAACATCATGTTCTTCCCAAAAAGTTGAAGGTTTGGTAGTTAAGTAGGCCCCCAAGTCATCCACAGATGTCAGGCCAAAGATGTTTTTGTTGGGAGCATCATCCTCAAGTCAAGAAGCTGATGTTAAACTTAAAGATGATTCATATAAAGATTTAATACAACCACCTTTTGATTGGTATTCGCCTTGTGTTATCAACTTAGTAAAGAAGAGATTAATCCCACATACTTGGTCTTAACACTAGTCGGACTACTTTAAAAAACTATGAGATAACCAAAGCAGACATTCTCAATCAAGACCAGGACTACGATTCAGCACATTGGGTCCAGTCGACGATGATAACCATTGCCTAGTCATCACCACTCATTTGGGGTCTATTAGGTTCTTCTTAAATCATGCTAATTCTTATGAGGAGGCATATTTAGAAACTTCATATGAGTCAAATGAGCTTGAAGTCAAAGAGGCACCACCAAAGTTTGAATAAAAAATTAGATCAATCATTGATGAACTCAAAGAAATCAACTTGCAAACAAAAGAAGATTCGTGCCCGATGTACATCAGTTCCTTGTTGAATGAAGAAGAAACCAATGACTTAGTTATTTGAGTTTAAGGGCGCTTGACTTATGAAGAAGCTGATCTCTCGTAGTAGTCCATAAACTAGCAATAAATCCTAATACTAATCCTATCAAGCAAGCTCCTAGATGCATGCGATTAGAAATTGAACAACATGTCACTTTTGAAATAAAAAACTAATTGATCCTGGCTTTATCAGGGAAGAAAAATATCTCACTTGGTTGGCCAATGTCGTCACATTTAAGAAAAAGAATGGCCAAATTGGCATATGCATTAATTTTAGGGATCTGAATAAGGCATGTCATAAGGATGAATTTCCACTTCCTATACTAGAACTAATGGTGGACATTACCTCATCTCAAACAGTATTCTCCTTTATAGATAGGTCACTTAGCTACAACCAATCAAGAAGGCCCCTGAGGATGAAAGAAACACTACTTTTTGAACTCCAATCGAAATCTATTGTTATAAGGTCATGCCTTTCGGCCTTAAAAATATCGGTGTTACATACCAGCGGGCCATGACTCAGATCTTCAAAGAACTCAATCATCATCAAGTTGAATGCTATGTTGATGATATAGTAGTCAAGAGCAAAGAAAAGGAAGACCATCTCTTCAACTTGAGAGTAGTTTTTGAATGATTAAGATAATTTAACTTCAAAATGAATCCCCTGAAGTGTGCATTTGGAGTAGCTTCAGGGAAATTCCTTAGGTTTGTTGTCTGACACCAGGAAATAGAGATTGACCCATAGAAGATCAAGGCTATCTTAGAAATAACACCCCTTAAAAGTCTAACTCAACTCAGACCATTTCAGGGGTGGTTGGTGTATCTAAGATTCTTCATATCTAACTTATCAAGAAGATGTCAGCCATTCTCAGCATTTGTCAAAAAGGATGCCAAGTTCAAGTGGGATGACAAGTAACAGGATGCTTTTGAAGACATCAAGCACTACCTGATGACGCCGCCAGTTTTAGTAGCCCCTATCGGGCAAGCCATTGATCCTCAACACCGCTGTAGTAGACGACTTCCTTGGCGCTTTGTTGGCCCAAGCCAATGAAGAAAGAAAAGAAAATGTTCTCTACTATCTCAGTCATCATCTAATCTCTACTGAGGTATATTACCTGCCTATTGAAAAGCACTGCCTTGCTTTAATCTTTGCATCCCAAAAGCTATAGCATTACATGCTTTCTCACAAGGTGAATTTGATCTCTAGAATCAATCCACTGCAATATCTCATGACACGACCAACATTATCTGGACAGTTGGCACATTGGTCCATGATTTTAATGTAGTTTGACATCATATTTGCACCCCTCAGTGCTGTGAAAGGACAAGCACTAACAAATTTCTTAGCAGCACTCTCACTTCCCGCTGATTCTCTGCTTAGTGATGACCTCCCTAATGAGCAAATCTTGAACTTAGAGGACACTAGCATTGACCGTTGGGAGATGTATTTTGATGGTGCAGCTTTCTCACAAGAAAAAGAAGAACTATGATCTACTCTCCCAGGGAAGGCAGGGGTAGGAATAGTTCTCCTAACTCCATACCGTAATGTGATGAGATTCTCATATCATCTGTCCAAACCATGCACCAACAAAGAAGCTGAATATGAGGCTCTGATTATCGGTCTGGAGTTCGTTATTATGCTATGCATCTAGAGCATTGACATCGTTGGGGATTCTCAGTTCATCATCAACCAAATCGCTGGGTCTTACAAAGTTCTAAAGCCTAAGCTCCATCATTACTACAAGTACACCATGGAGTTGTTGGCTCAAATCCTAGAGGTCACTATCTATAAGTTTCCTCGAGGAGATAATGCTGTAATAGATGCATTGGCCAAGCTTGCCAAGTAGTTGGCATTCCTAGAAGATGAGTCCATTCCAATAAGGGTTCAAAATAGATAAGTCTTATCCCATATTGAGGTTGAACTCATCGAGAGACTCTCTCATGAATGGGAGGTTGCCGTTCCAGAAAAGGATGATGAGTTAAATTAAAGGCAACCATTCATGGATTACCTAAACATAGGCAAGCTACCTCAAGAGAAGTCATTAGCCCATTAGGTGAAACAAAGATCTCTCTTCTATACTCTCATGGATAGCACCTTGTACTGGCAGTCCTTCAATCATATGTGGTTATGTTGTTTAGCCAAATATGAAGCCTGTAAGATTATGATTGAGGTATATTCGGGTTTATGCAAAGCTCACCAATCCGGTCTGAAGATGAAAGTCAGGATCAAAAGACTATGGAACTTCTAGCCTTCGATGATTACAGACTGCATGGATGTAGCTAGGAGTTGCCACCAATGTCAAGTACATGGTGTGGTCCTACATCAACCACCCAACATTCTACATCCTACTTTGGTTTCATGGCCATTTGAGTGTTGGGGCACTAACATAGTGGGTCCGATCGATCCTCCTTCTTCCAAGGGTCACCGGTTCATTCTAGTTTCCACTGACTACTTTTCTAAGTGGGCAGAGGTAATCCCACTTAGAGAAGTCATAGCTCAGCACGTGCTCCAGTTTTTTAAGAATCATATCGTATATAGATTTGGGGTGCCTCGATGAATTATATTTGATAATGGTACTACATTCAAGAGCACCAAGATCAACAGCTTTGCCTGAAGACATAGCATAGATTGGAGACACTCCACCATCTACTATCCAAGGGCAAACGATATAGAAGAAGCATTCAACAAAACTCTCATTCAAATATTGAAGAAGACACTTGACGATAATAAGCGATAGTGGCATGAGCAGTAGGTTGAAGCCTTGTGGGCCTACCGCACCACATACAGAACTCCAACTCAATATATCCCATTCTCCTTAGTGTATGGGGTCCAAAGCAGTTCAACCATTAGAAGTCAAACTCCCATCACTAAAGATAGTTGTGGGTAGCAAGATTACTACAGAGCAAAATGCCAAGCTACGGTTGGAAGAGCTCAAAGTTTTGTAGGAGAGATGCCTCCAGGCATGCCAGAACCTCAAGTTGTACAAAGCCAAAATGATTCAAGCTCACAACAAGTTGGCCCGTCCTAGAGCTTTTCAAGTAGGAGAGCTTATTTTAGTTCTAAGGAGACCAATTATTGCCCATTAAAAGATGAGAGGCAAGTTTGAACCCACTTGGGAATGCCCTTTTTCCAAAGAGAAGGCCTGCCAAGGAGGATCTTATCAACTCATAAACTGTAAGGGAGAGCGCCCTATGCTTCCAATCAACGGGCTCTACCTAAATAAATACTATCCATAAATCTTGTTTGAAAATAATCATCAATAAAACTTCTTTTTGTATCAAATTCCATCTCTTATGTGTTAGAAATATCTTTCTCTTGTGAATCTTCCATGATGTGTTTAGGGCAGGTATAAGAGAACCCAAGCAGCGTCCTATCCCTCCACAACACAAACATAAACTACATTCGATCCTCCTATGTTATTAGGATAGGTGTAAGAGAATCCAAGCGATATCCTATTCCTTCTTTCACATCACAAATAAACACATATCTTTTGTCTCAAGAAACTTTGATGTGGGAGCAATCCCACGTGGCACTCGCTAATTAGCTACTCTAAGTCGATATACTACCTTACTAGTGTGTAACCCTAGTGGTTTCTCATCTGGCAGATGTGAGTCCCCTCGCTTTCTTTCTGACTTGATCACTGTAAACCAATGAGGGCCTTGTTAGTTTGGTAGGCCTTTCTGTGCAGCCGGTAAGCTACCCCATGTTGGCTTCTTTTAAGAAGATGTAAGCCTACACGCTTTCTTCTTGAACTAACCATCATGCGCTGACTGGGTTGAGTATATTTGAGCTTTAGGATAAGTCCCCCAGTGACTTTTTTCCTCTTAACTACTTCAAACTTAGGTTTAGTCCCTACACAAGACTCCTCGTTTAGTAGTCGCCCTAGGTTGGATAACCTATATCGACCTAAAGATAGATTATCCCGATGATCAATTTCACTTTACAGAGATGTAAGCCTATGAGCCTTCTTTCTAGACTGATCATCGCAAACCGATGGAAACCTTAGGTTGGTTGGTTATCGCCATGCTGATGGTGACCCACCTGGTGGATATATCACTCTTCACAAATGTGAGTCCCCGCGCTTTCTCCTTGAGTTAGCCACTGAATGCCTATAGGATTTCTTTTATAGGGTTTTGGATAATGCCCCCAGTGGCACCTCCCCTGTGGGCACTCTATTTGGATCACATCCTTAATAACCCCATTTAGACACTACCCCAGTTACTCTTGGATTGAACAGTCCCCCTTTCTTAGTAGCCACCCCTGTGATTGAAGAATTTATTTAGTGGATGCGTAGATTCTCCCTTGGTCCAGTAAGTCTGAGATAGGACTAGGCTGATATAAGCTCCTTCTCAGTATGGTCCCTCACAAATCAATAGAGCCCACACAAACATAAGCAAACAAAATATATCTTCGCTTATGGATTAGAAATTCAAGCCCCCAGTGACCCCTTTCCCAAGCAGGCATTCTATCTTTAGGGCAGTGTCAACAAAACTCCCTATAGGAATTGCATGACTACTTTGAGTTGAGATAAGTCCCCAGGTCGACACTCTCTCAGTAGTCGCCCTTAGGTCGAGTTCAACTTATTGTGCCACCAACGATTCGCCCTAACGATCTTCTTTCCTTTGAAAGATATAAGTCTATTATGCATTCTTTCCAGCATGGCCATCACAAATTGACGGGCAGCCTTAGGTCGGGTTGGATTTATTGCGCAAGCAATCAATTGCCCCAATGGTTCCTTGTGTAGGAGGATGTGAGTCCCCGTGCTTCTTCCTAACTTGACCATTGCTCACTAAAAGGCACCCCCTGGGTTGGTTAGTTCTACCTCACGGCTGGTAGACTATCCCTTTGGATTTGTAAATCTAAGATAGCACTAGGCTAATAATAGCCCCTTCTTAGTGGATCCATTGCACACTAAGGGGATCCATCAAATTAAAATAAATAAAATTAAAATAAATGCAATTCAATCAAATGACATTATCCTGACTACTTCTGAGCTGATATAAGTCCCCCAGCAGCATTCATTCAATAGTCGCCCTAGGTTGGGTTTGATTTGTTGCATCTAACAGATCACCTTAACAGTTGTCCCTTGCTTTTGGAGATGTAAGTCTTCTATGCTTTCTCCATAAGCACAACCATGGTACACCGAAAGGCAACCCCTTAGGTCAGATAGTTCTACCATGTGGCTAGCGGACTACCCCTTTAGATTGATAAATCTGAGATAGGCCTAGGCCGACATGGCCCCTTCTCACTGCGATCCATCACAAATTGGCAGGGTCCATCTCGAAATCTAAACTCAAACAAACAAAATCAACCAACTTCTCCTCAGCGAGATATCAATCATCCCAACCTCCCTAGTGGAGTCAATTAAACCCAATTCAAACATGCTTTCCTTCGTGAGTGCACCCCAATAGAAATCCCATCAAATCCTTATCCTTATTGGATAACCTGAACCCGCTTCCCTAGTGGAAGGTTCGTGCATCTATCCCTGGCAGGTTAAACATCCTAATCCCCAGTGGTTACTCTACCCAAATCATATCTTGCATTGAAATCCAAACCTCTTATCCCTAGTGGATAGCCCAAACCCGCTTCCCTAGTGGAAGGTTCACATGTTTAATCTCTCAATGGATCTCTTCTTCCTCCCTTATGCCCTTGGCATGAGTGGAATTGCATTGCACTAAGATCTTGATTCCTTCAACATCTAGGGTTTAGGAGTAGATCATTTTTGTTAGTGCTTGTGATCCTTTGGACGTTGTTGATCATCTAGGTCAACAGTAATATGTGTGGTGTGCCTTGTCAGTCACACCACACCTATTAGGCGCCCTTTGTTGACCTCACTTTTGGAGTGAGCTCTCAACTTCCTCATCATAGATCTAAGACTCTTATAAACACTAAGAGTTCCTTAGTCTTAAGACACATCTAGTGATTAGGTGAACACTTAACCTAACCCTAGAGACTTAGAAGAGCTAGCCATAGGAATAAGTTGTGCCTTAGGGATTTATGAGGACTTGTCTACCTTATAGCCCAAACACAATCCTTACTTCCTTCTTCCAAAATCCAAATGATTGAAACCCATGATTAAGTCCAAATTCCAAAATCTCTTCTTAAGCCATATGAACCACCTTCATATGCTTAGTCAAAACTCACTCAAACTAATTCAAACTTGGTTGATTTCTTTATGAATCACTCATTCATTCATTTATATTCACAAATATAAATGAAATCCAGGTTCAACCCTTTTAAAACAAATCAAAAATAAATCAAACCAATTCAAAATCCAAGTTAGCCTCTTTTGACTTATATCCCTTAATTTGGTCAACTTTGCTTCCAAATCACTCCAAACTCAAGTGATTTTCTCATAACCCATTTATATCTTCATTTATATTCACAAATTTAAATGCAATATAAATTCAAATGGTCCAAACCAAATCCAAATAAAATAAAATTTCCAATTTTAGCCCTTTTAGCAAAACTTTTGAACTTGGCTAAATGACATCTAAATCAACTAAAAACCCATGGATTTATTCATGATTCAATCATTCCTTCAATCATTTATCAAAATATAAATATAAACCACCATTATTATCAACCAAATTTTAGCTTTGAAATTATCATATGAACCAAAACCCACTTGGCTCCAAATCAATTGCAATTGGATTTATATTTCAATCATAAGCTCATATGTGAGTTCAACTAAACTTGAATCAAACCTTGACCAAGCGAATTGACCCATTTAGGCTCACTTGACCTAAAGTGACATAAAGGACTTTTTTGAGCCAAGTTCTAATCCAACCCAAATTAGATTGAACCAAGCCCATCTAAATCTCACAACATAACCAATAACCATCCTAGGGTGATCAACCACCTTGGATTGGGTCAAACTAAGTCAAACCTTTGACGAAGTCAACATTTGACCCAAATGAAACCCAAACTAGCCAAGATCCACCATATTCTAAATTGATTGAAACCATTAACTCAAATTCACTCATAATCAATGATTGAACAAGACTAAACGCTCACTTGAGCCAAACCAAGCCTAATTGGCCATTTGACCTAAGTTGACCCAAATTGGCCTAAAAAGCCAAAATGAGTCAAATCATGATTTAATCCAAATTGATTGCTACCAATGGTTCAAGTTCATCCCAAATCACTTATTGAACTTGACCAAAGCCATGATTGAGCCCAAGTTGACCAATTGGTCAACTTGACCCAACCTAGCCCAAATTGACCTAAAGGGTCAAAATGGCCAAAATTCAAATTAATTTCAAATTAAACCAAACCAAAGCCTATAATCATTTTATAATCAACCAATTGAACTTGACTCAACACCTAACCCAACCCAATTTGGTCAAATTGGTCAAATTGGTCAACCAATCCAATTTGACCTCAAAATCCAAATGACAAATCCAACCACCAATCCCAAAACCTTGAACCAAAATCCCCAAACCACCAAATCCAACTTTTAAAATTTCCAACTAGCAAACCCACCTAGGTCAGCCTAAGACGTCCCCAAAAGCTAAGTGGGCCCCACCCAAGGGGATTAGCCATCAAACTATGGGATTTAAACTTCAAAACCAATGGAACCAAGCCAAGTGAACTCTCGCATCCCCATGGCAGCCCCTTAGCACTCCATGGAACCTTCCCCTGACCCACCTAGTCCACCTAACTCACTCTAGGTTAGCTAGGAACCTTTAGGAGGTGAGTTGACTCACCTCCAAACCAAACCGGCACCCATTGAATCCAAGCCCATGCAATCCTTGCACAATGGATCCATGGCAGCCTCCCACACTCCTTCCATGCCTGGCGTGCATCTTGAGCATGATGGAGACAAGTCCAACGATCGAATGATAGCAAGCTAGTATAAATCGTGTGCACACTATTGTCCATCCATCATGGGCAATTGAGGGGTTTACCCCCTCAATTCAAGTGGAAAAGAATACCATTTTGCATCATGAGACTTCCTAAGATAATTTCGAAGCCCCTCAGAATGATCCCAAGCATCCTCAAGTGCTCATAAATATGGATTTCCCATTCCCATGCAAGGACAAAATAGGGGAGGGTAATCTTGATCCGTACTCTCTCATTTCACAATCGAACCTAAATTCCTCTTACCCACACCATCACCATACCTAGTCAAGTACAAATGAACCAATTCCCAAGCTCTGAGGAGAGGAGCTTGGTCCATAGAGCATTCCACCCCAAATCAAGCCTAGACTTCTTTAACAAGGCCTCGCCTCAACTAGGCGAAGCTACCTCTGACGACCCACCGCCGGACATTAGCTCCGGTGACTTAATTTTGCAAACCGAGCATTGTATGAAAAAATGGGTTGGTCTTTTATGAAGTAAATTCAAATTCCATGTGAATTTGACTGTTGGATATGTATCCCCACTCCTTCTGAAGGTGTGGGATCAATTTGATCCCAATCCAAGCTCAAGTGAGCTCGGATTGAACAGGGAAAGATGGATAGTGCTCATATTTCACTACCCGCGAAGTAAGAAGATCATGCACCGTCCATTCTATGTGATTGGAACAGATGGCTGTGATTAGATCACGATAGATCCTCATTATTTCCTCCCTTAATCAGTAGATTGAATCGTGGCTATATGATCTTAGATCCAACGGTCCGTGGAGAAAGCACGGCCACTGCCTTTTGAGTCAGCTCGCAGATGTGACTACTTAAATAGCCAATCTTGTCATGCCATGTGGAAAGTGCGCCATGTCAGCCGCTCATGGCCCGATGGGATTAAGGCTATAATTAAGGGTAATTAATTAGTTTTTAATCCTAAAACTTTCTAAAATCATAACTAATTATAGAAAATTCTAAAAAAAATACAAACTTATGCTCATTTTGATAATATTTCAAAGTAAAATCTAGAAAAATTATTATTAATTAATTTTGAATAGTGATTTTGGCTTAATTAAGGTTTTATCAAAAATTTAATTAGCTTAATTACACCTTAACTAAATAGTCCATTAATCTCTAATTTTCTGTGGATCTTAGGGGATGACCTCTGCCTCCCCTATTTTTCTCGAATTTCATTGATTGCTTAATTAGGGAAATCACTTGATTAATCCTCACTCTAATTTAATCTAATAATCAATGAATGAACAGTAGCTTGATTAATCATTTAAACCTAATTACCTCTGTTGAATAGAAAGATAACTTAGGGGATGTGATTAGGGATACTTTTCCTAAGTTTTCTTTACCTTTAAAAATCAAATTAATTAATGATTAATGGAATAATTAATTGATTAATTATGTGATTAGTCTTCAAGATAAGGAAATGAGAATCTCATTGAATGTTTAAAATGATTTAGGGATTAGTATTGGGGCCTTGCCCATATACCTTCCCCTCAGTTAATTTCATCATTCAAATTAAAACATAACCAAAGTATTTAATCAATTAATTAAAGGCTTAATAAAATTAAAATTAAAAATCAATTCATCCACACCAAAGTAACCCTTAATTAACCTTGAGTAGCTCTTTGGGTATTCAATAATCCAAAGTGAGAGATGACGAAATTATGGTTGGCTTGCATGTGTGAGAAAATCATAGAAGTAATTAAGTGAGATCCCTTAAGCTTAATTAAGCATTAATCATAAGCCAATTGCATTAGGCCCCTTTCATTTCTTAGGAGCATTACAAATTTACTTTTCATATGGTTGCATGTCATATTAGTTTATTATTAATTGGTTAATTAACTTAAGGTGATATAGGTTAGGGTTAATTAATTCGCTTAATTCATACCTTAACCTAATTAAAACATAAAATCAACTTAAATATTCTTCATTAAACCAAATTAATTTACATATGGGGAATTAGATTAGGATTAACAAACCTCTTTTATACCTCCTAAATCAAATCAAACTCAAAGTTTAAAATGTCTTTAAAGAATTTTGGTTTATTTTAAATAGCCTTATTTAATGTGATTGCCCTTAATAATTAATTGGGATGAAAGAAATCATGTGCTTATATTCCTTTATTTCTTTCCAATCATGCTAAATATTGCTTTCCATATGAAATCATGCATTCATTTCTTTTAAAATTAATTAAATGAAATAATTTCTTTTATGTCAAATTGCATGTGATGAGTTAAATTAAAAATATGTGTCTATTATTACTACTAAATCAAAAGCTATTTTCAAAAGCCTATAAATCAATTATTATAAATGAAGTAATATTAATTACAAGTATCTATAAGTTTGTATGTGATGATAATACAAGATGTGTAATATAAAGTTCTCTTTCCTTATCATAACATGGATTCACATAGGATTTGCAACTGTATAGTTCATTTGAAAAGAGCATAGCATTTGCTTAAATTTACTCCTATGCATCTCCATGTTAAGACTTAGGAAGAATTTCATATCACATATGTAAATCATACAATCAAATCAAATATGACTTCTTGCATGATTTCTCTTTTTGTACATTCATATGTGTCTGAGAAAAGTGGTATATTAGTCTAGACACCCCAGGGATGTGAAGCTTTAAGTAGCCCTAAGTAGGTCTTGTACCTTACACCCTTGGAGCAGAAAATAATGGCACCGTACTCACTTAAAACCCTTATACATATGTATGTATGTTGTGGCCAATGAATAAGAATCATAAATCAAATAAATCAAATAATAATAATAATACAACTTTTGCATGGGTTTTCCTATCCTTATAGTTTCTTATACATCTACATTTATCTAAGAAAAGTGATATATTAGTCTGGAAATTCTGGGGTTGTGAGGCTTTAAGTAGCCCTAAGTAGGTCTTGTGTCTTATGCCCATCGTGTAGAAAACAATGGTGACGTACTCACTTAAAATTTTTATACATTTGAATATGTATCTAGCTAAGGGATGAAAAATATTTCTTTTCTATGTAATAAAGGCATGCATTCATAATTCAATAAAAAATGAAATATTTAAATTCTAAATATGCTTCTTTGCATTCATCATTCAAGTATGCTAAAAATATAAATTGCATGTATAGGTATGCTTAAGATTTTCTCATATGCATGATATATATTATGGAAAGAAATGAATGAATGTGTGTTATGTAATAGTAATTCATTCTAATTAATCTTAAGATGCCTTTATTATTGAATGAGTGTATTTAATGTAAACCTAAACTTAGGATTAATTAAAATATATAATAAACCATTCATTAAAGAGAACTAAACTAATTAACTTACCTTAGAAATGGCTTAAGGTAGGGATAAAAGAGAGATTCCCTCTCTTTCTTCTCTTTATAACACTTAGTTGCTAAGTGTAGGCTATATGAAACAAAAGAAAATACTAAGTAAAATCTTCAAATCAATTAAATCACTGTGGCAAAAATTATATATATATTCTTGCCTTCATCTATCCCCATTTTGGAAAGAGGATAAATGAAAATAGAAATATATAACACCTAGTTGGGACACCACGTAGATCTATAGATGTTCTTATTAGAGTGATCGAGTATGGCATTGAGAAAAGGTGTACTATCTCAAAAGATAGAAGTCACCACCCTACAATGGACCTAATCACCTTAATAAGGACTCCTAAGGATTATGGGTCTTCGGAATGTACTAGAGATTCTTCCCCTACTTTACATGAAAAGTAAAATAGGATTTATTTTAAATTGGGTTCATTAAGTACCCTACAGGGGCAAGCCCCCATCATTAATTACATCCTAAGGAACAAAATATGGGGTAGGCTAAGTCCATAAGATAGAATCAAAGTGACTTAGGAAAGATTTTTGAACTTGGAATTTCAATCATAAGCTTCAATCATTTGAAATTAATTTGAGTTTAAGAAAATCAATTAAGTTGGAATTGATTTAGCATTTGAGAAAATCAATTGAGTTGGAATTGATTTGAGTTTGACTTGAAAGAAAGAAGTGAGGATTTGGTTCAAGCTATGGGGTAGACAAGTTTTCCTAACACCCCTAAGGCACGACCTATTCCTATGGCTAACTCTTCTAAGTCTCTAGGGCTAGGTTGAGTGTTCACCTACTCACTAGAAGTGCCTTAAGACTAAGAAAAATCTTAGTGTCTAAGAGAAGTCATATGCCTAAGATGGTGGGGTTAAGAACTCATCCTAAAAAAATATATATGAGGTCAACAATCACTTAAATGGAAATCAACCCTTTATAAATTAAATCCCTCACACTTAACAAATTATAACTCTAAAGCATAGTTAGGACATACCACACAAGCCTTAACACATACACATTAGATTAAGTCACCATTTTTAGCTTTATGTTAGGGCGATGCATGGTTTGGTGTATGTTTGGTTTTGTGATGTATTATTTTAGACTAGATGTTAGGATGTATAGTTAGATGAAAGTGATAATAGCCTAATCATATTTTTTTGCGGGTTGTGCTTAATGTAATAAAAATATAAATTTTTTTATCGGGTTGCTTATATAAGCATATCAAAGTTAGGATAGGTGGGCTTGGTTACCCATGTGTGGGGTGCTAAGTCCAAATTATTCATATAATTGCTTGGATTGTATGGTGTGTTTAGCTAACATTTATTTTGTAGGTGTAGCTAAATTTACTTTCCATATTTTAAATATAATTTTGCATTAGGATTAGGATAAGTGTTATGGGAGATTGGGATGAGCATTAGTTATAAGACCAAGTCTTGTATACCATGTGATGCATTTGGAGCAAGCAACATCCCAATCAAGCTAGAAGGAAGAAAGAAATGGAGCAAATCAAAATGAAGAAATGAAAGTTGAAGAGTGAAGAATGGAGGATGAAAATGAAGACTCCCATAACACTTATCATTTTATAATTGTAATTATTCTTTCATTAAGCTGAGATGTATAAGGGTAGCTCGGCTATCCACATTTCTTTTTGGGTTGTACGACGACACCCGACCACATCGGCCTCTTATTCCTTTGCTATAGATTCATAAAATTATTTGATATTTTGTTTAGCTTGTGCATTAGAAATAGCATGTCTTTCCATAGTTTCTTCATGATTGATGCTTATTGTGTGGCCTGGATTCGTTTAGGCTCTTAGGATAAAAATAAATTTTCTATCCCACTAAGAACTCATAACTAAAATTTTAAAATAATTCATAACCTCATATAAAAGTCTGGGAATTAAATCAAGATAAGAAAATATTTAACAACCATTTAGCTGGATGTTGAATGTTGAACATCATGCATAACCATCTTGTTTCACTCTTGTTAAGAGAGGGCTTCCATCTTTTCCAAATAGAAATGAGCTTAACCTTTAAGAGCCTATGATGAAAGAACACCTCTTTCTCTTTTGATTTGGCCTTTAATTAACTTCTCATGCATTTAGGCATACAAAATCTTATAGCCTGTGTCAAAATAATGAGTCCCAAATTAAATAAAATTTGATAAAAATTTGCATTAGATTGAGTCAATATCCATACCCTTCACGCTCTAGTCTCTTAAGAAGTAGGTTTAAGGACATAGTTTCTCTTCTAAATAAATAACAGCCTAACTATCTTGCAAAGCATATGACTTGACCACATGGATTTAAAGCATATGAGGAGTTAGCTGGCTGCCACTCCAGGCAGTAATAAGTCTAGTAATCGGGTGGCTTACTCTCTCTTGTGAAGGTAAACCATATGCCAACTTTCATCATAGATTTAGGTCATGCTTTAGCCCTCACTAAAGCTCCCTAGATTTAGGTGAGGTTGTTATTTCCCTTGGGTTGCAGGCATAAATACTCACTTCTTAGGCATTTCCATAATCTTGTATTGTGGAATTATAAGTACTAGATTTCTAATAAAATTTTAACTCAAAAAAATAAATCTCCTTTATTTCAAATACATAAAGCCCAACCATAGGATAGATTAGAGCGGTCACTAGGTTTCCCAGTATCATGAGTACTCCTTACTCATAATAACTCTCCCCTTTTGATCTATCCCACTTGATTTTCTAAAATAAAACTAATTTGTTGATAGTCCTATCTTTGAATTCTTTGGAGACAATAATCTCCTATTTTAACCGAGAGTATTCTTAATTGATTCACTTTCCTTAAGATGTAATTAACTTTGGAGGCTTGCCTCTATAGGGAACTTAATAAATCTGGTTTAAATAAACCCTGTTTTACTTTTCCATTGAAAGTAAGGAGAAAATCTCTGGTATATTCGAAGACCCATCATGCCTTAGGGGTCCTTATTAGGTGATTAGGTCTATTATAGGGTAGTGACTTCTATCTCTCAAGATAGTATACTATTCCTTGATATCATACCCGATCACCTCAATAAGTACATCCTCAGATCAGCCTGGTGTCCCCTCACATATACACACACAACACATGCCAAAAATAAACATCACAGATTTTTCTGGCGACTCCACTGGGTATGGTTCCTCTCTCCATCTCTAGTAGATAATTATTATCTCCAAGCATCGATAACGATCTTGCATTTTATGTGAGTTTGAGACTATCTTTTCTTCCGTTGGCACTTAGCTTATTTCATTCTTAAGCAAAGTAAGCCAACATCCTTTAGGTTTTAGGACCTCACTCCATGTTGGTCTTGAAACTCCTATTAGGTTCCCCAATAGGTGAGGATAGAATTTATCAACGAAGGGGGAGATAATAAAAATTTAGAATCTCCTTACCACTAGCTTGGTGAGGCAAGGTTCATCATAAAATTTAAAGAAAATAATTTCTTGCACAAAATGACACTTTCCAAAAGCACTTCTTTTTGAAAATAGCCATCTTCATTCTACGTACTCAAATTTGTTGAATGAATATTCTACTTTCAAATCATAAAATGAAACTGAAGCTCCACTCAACATATTTCACATATGTTGGAGTTGAAGCTTCCCTCTTTTCAAATGCAAATCATGCCTTATTTGAATCCCACTTAACATATCCAAACTTGTTAAGTGAGAATCCCTTTTTAAATTAAACATCTACCTTCACTTAATAATTTCAATTTGTTAAGTGGGGGTTCCATTTTCAAAAAATAAATTTGAGTTTCACTTAATGATTTCAATTTGTTAAGTGGGGGTCTCATTTCCAAAACATAAATTTGACCTTCACTTAATAATTTCAATTTGTTAAGTGGGGGTCTCATTTTCAAAACATAAATTTGACCTTCACTTAACAATTTCAATTTATTAAGTGGGGATCTCATTTTCAAAATATGAATTTGACTTTCACTTAATAATTTCAATTTGTTAAGTGGGGGTTTAATTTTTAAAACATAAAATTGACTTTCTATTAATAATTTCAATTTGTTAAGTGGGGGTCTCATTCCCAAAACATGAATTTGACCTTATCTTAGTAATTTCAATTTGTTAAGTGGGGGTCTCATTTTGAAAACATGAATTAGACTTTCTGTGGTTTTTATTTTTAAGATGTGGGACACTAAGAAAATCTTAGGGGGTACTTATCAAAGTGATTGGGTACGACATTAAGGAATGATGTACTATCTCGAAAGATAGAAATCACCACCCTATAATGGACCTAATCACCTAATATGGACTCCTAAGGCATGATGGGTCTTCGAATGTATCAGAGATCTTTCACCTACTTTACATGAAAAAGTAAAGTAGGGTTTATTTTAAGCTGGGTTCATTAAGTTCTTTATGGAAGTAAGCCCCCATAGTTAATTACATCTTAAAGGAAGTGAATCCCTTAAGAATACTCTCAATTAAAGTATGAATTAAAGTCTCCAAGGATTTCAAAGCTGAGACTATCAAAGGATTGGCTATTTTAGAAAATCAAATGACATAGATCAAGGAGACTTATTTTTGGAATCCAAAGGGAGAAAGTAGGAAATGCTCTTGATACTTGGAAGCCTGGTGAGCAATCCAATCTATCCTATGGTTGAGCTTTATATTTTTGAAATTGAAGAGAGTTAATTATTTGAGTTGACATTTTATTAGAATACTAAGACTTATAATCCCACAACATAAGATTGTGGAAATGCCTAAGAGGTGAGGATTTATGCTTGTAGCCCGCAAAGGGAAACAACAATCTCAGATCCTAAATCTAAGAAGTTTTGGTGAGGACCAAAGCATGACCTAAATCTAAGGCAAAAATGAGAATATGGTTTACCTCCACAAGAGAGAATAAATCACCTGACTGTTGGACTTATTATCGCCTAGAGTGGCAGCCAGCTAACTCCTCCTACACTTTAAATCCATGTAGGCAAGTCTTATGCTTTTGCTAGATGGCTAGGCTATTATTTATTTAGAAATGAGACTAAGTCCTTAAACTCACTTCCTAAGAGACTAGAGCATGAGTGGTATGAATTCATGACTTAATCTAATGCAAATTTTATCAAATTTATTTTATTCTTTTAGACTCTTTGTTTTGACATAGGCTATGAGATTTTGTATTTCTAATGCATGAGAAATTGATTATGGGTCAAATCAAAAGAGAAAGGGGTGTTCTTTCATCAAAGACTCTCACAAGTTAAGCCTTTATTCTCTAGCATAGATGGAAAGCCCCTCTTAATAAGAGTGGAAGAATATGACATGCATGATGTTATACATTCAATCATCCAGCTGAGAGGTTGCTAAATATTTATATTATCTTGATTTAATTCCTAGGCTTTATGATGAGGTTATGAGTTATTTTAAAATCTTAATTATGAGATGTTAATTGGGGTAGAAAAATTAATTTCATCCTAAGAGCCTACCGCATCTAGGCCACACATTCAAACATCAAACATGAAGAAACTAGGAAAAACATGCAATTCTAGTGCGTAATCTAAACACAACATCAAAAAAATTTTATAGACTATCATAAAAGAATAAAGGGCCGGTGCAGTCAGGTTTCGCCGTACACCTCAAAAAGAGAAAAATGATGGGTAGTCGAGATCTACCCTTATACAACCTGGATTACAAAAAGAATACATGCTATGGGGGTCTTTTTTTTCTTCATTTCTTCCTTCTCTTCTTTTTGATTTGATTTGCTCCAAAGGCATCACAAGGCACCCCAGTGAGTAAGCCTTCTGGCCACGGCTCATCTTAATCCTCCATAATACTAATCCTAATTCCTAATGCAAAATTACATTAAAAATAAGAAAAGTAAATCTTGCTACGCCTACAAAATAAATGTTAGCTAAACACATCGTACAACCCAAGTAGTTATATGAATAATTTGGACTTAGCACCTCACAGATGGGTAACCAAGCCCACCTATCCTAACATGAGTTATGCTTAGGGGCTAAGCAACCTGCACAACAAACTCATTTATATTATTATTATTGTGGCCTCTTAAGCACAACCCCCTGCAAAAAATATGATTAAGCTAATCACAGCCTACCATTCAGTCTACGAGGCATACATCTTAACATCCAGCCTAAAATATTACATATCAAAATAAATCACAACATCATACATACAACGCCTTAACTTAGCACTAGAAGTGGTGACTTAGTATTCTAATGTGTGTGCTTAAGGCTTGTGTGGCAAGACTTTACTAGTCTTCTTTAGTTTAAGTTTCAATTTGTAGTTTGAATTTGTTTAAATTTTACCTTTGGGTGATTTTAATTTAAATGATTTAATTATTTATTTTTCATTTTTATTTCACTTTTATTTGGTTAAAATGATGTTTAGGTTTTCAAGAATGAAGAGTACAATGAATTTCATTTATAGACATAACTCACTCTATTCTACATCCTAACTCCTAAAGAGTCTAACTAAGGTCCTTAAGTATCTTAATTAGCCAATTTGAATTTGTGCAATTCATTTGATTTGATTCACCATTTAGAATTTGAGTTTGTTTAAGTATTTGATTGATTGATTTTGGATTAGATGTTTTAGTTTAATTAAATATTGATAATTCAATATCCTTAAAATCTAATGAAGTTTAAGTTTGTTTAAATCCATATGTTCTTGATTGTTTAATTTTAGATTAGATGTTTTGGTTTAATTAAATTTTGATAATTTAATATCCTTAATATCTAATGAAGTTTAAGTTTGTTTAAATCCATGTGTTTTTAATTGATTAATTTTAGATTACATGTGTTAATTTAATTAATTTTTGATAATTTGATATCTTTAATATCTAATTCTTTTCTTTGATTATAGTTATGTGATTTAATTTTATGTTTATTTGATTTAATCATGGTTCCTTTATTTATAGTTTGATTGGATTAGATCAATTGAGATTTTATTTTGATTTTAATTGAGTTTGATTCTTTGTAATTATAATTTTATTTTTAATCTCATCCATTTGTCATGTTTATCAAAGTTTTGTTTGTGTTTTGATTTCATACAATGGATAGTTAATTATTTTATCTTATTTAAGTAGGTTGAATGAGATTTAATTTGATTACATATTAAATTGATGAGAGTCTTTCTTTATTTGATTTAATTTGATTTGATTAGCTTTATTGATCTGTGGGTTTGCTTAGGTTCAATGTGATTATTAATTTAATTAATAAGTTTGTTTAGGTTTATCATTAAATTAAATAAGGATTTGTTTAATTTTTAATTTGGTTTCATATTTGTTTAAGTTTGATGATGTAATTAATAACTTAATGATTTAGGTTTAATTTAGGATTTTGGCATTTAATTGCACTTTAATTATGTTCAAATTTATGTTTGATTAAGCTTAAGTTTAATATGATTAATTTGATTAACTTAATTTGCTTGTTTAAGAGGTGTGATCAATTATTGAATTAAATAAAGATTTGTTTAATTTTTAATTTGATTTCATATTTATTTAGGTTAATGATGTAATTAATGACTTAATGATTTAAGTTTAAATTAGGATTTGATTGGTATTTAATCGCATTTATGTTTGATTAAGCTTAGGTTTAATATGATTAATTTGATTAATTTAATGAGTTTACTTGAGGGGTGTGATTAATTATTAAATTTAATTGTGGGTTTGATTTAAGCTTTTAAGAGTTAGCTTTAATGTAATTTATTTAAATTAATTTGATTCATTAAGATGATGGATTAATTCATTAAGTTTGCATTAATTAGATGTTTAATTAAGTTTGATTAAGGGTAATTAAATTTTTAAATCATTAGATTAATTAAAGGTTTGTTTAATTAGAGATTAATGACTTAATTACCCATATATGCCTTATTTGATTTGATAGTTTTAATTAGGCATTTACCTAAATTTTATTGATTATAGTGTTATCATTGTTATTATCATTTGATTAGATTAAGTGATTTAATTATTTATTTTTATTTCAATTAAACTTGATTATTCATAATCATAGCTAGGTTTGATTTTCTTCATTTATTATGTTCATTAGATTTCATTCATGTTTGATTTAGTTGTTAGGTTTATGTATTGATGGCTAATTAATTATCTTATTCCAAATGGATGTGATTTAATGATATGTTAATTAAGTTTACTTTAACTTTATTTGGTTTAATTTGATTAGTATCAAATGATTATGTTGAATTGGTTTATTAATCAATTTGATTTTTAGTTTATTTAATGATTAATTAATATTTAATTTATTTTAATTTGTTAAGTAGTTTCATATAATTAAGATTCAATACTTGATGTTGGTTTAACAAGATTAGTTTGATTTTACATTAAAGTTTCATTAATTTATTTAATTATGAGTTTAATTTAAAATCTAATCATTTAATTGAATTTCATTAACTCAATTAGGTTCAATTATGTTTAAATTCAATTTCAATTGAGGGATACATGATACTTTTCTGACTTAAGGTTTGATTACTAATCATTTCGGTATTACATCATTTCTGATTTTGATTTGGTATTTAAATTATTTTCAGATTATGTTTTAATTAATTCCTTAATTGATTAAACTTTAATCTTAAGTGTTTGTTTAGGGTTCATTAGGATTCAAAAAATCACATTATTTTCTTAAGAGTCCTAGATGTTAACTGAAGTGATTTAAGCCATTTTGAAGATTTTTGTAAATTTATGGATTTTTATTTGATTTATTTTATTTAAAATGGACAATTTGAACTTCAAACATTAATTTCTCCCAATCCATAAGTCCTTTTTACTTAAGATTTTTATGGTAGGTGTATTTTAACTTTTATTTCAATTTCTAAAAATTTCACTTCAATCAGACTTGCTTTTTTAGAGTAATTAATGAAGTTTTAGTTTCACTAAAACTTAAATTAAGCTCAAACCATTCAATGGAATTTAAAAATTTTTGGTTCTTTGGATTCCTCTATGAAAGAAAAATCCAACGATCCCTTATTTGTGATTTTTATTGGGTATTTTTTTTTATGAATTTTTGAAGTTTTAGGACACTTAAATAATTTTTAAAATCAAAAAATAGGTATTTTCCCACTTAACCCAGTTAGCACCGCGCGTGGCACTGATGGGGCAATGCGGTGCCATGTGGCACCACCCAATTGGCTCTGTATTATGCATGACGCATGATGCCACATGGCATCATATGATTGGCTGCAATGCGCATCGGACGAGGTGAAAGTCTACGGAAGGCGATGGCATCGTGGATTGGCATGGATTGACGACGTGCGGATCTGACCGCGGGCGACCGCCATAATCTCGCAATCGCGGATCCAAACCACTCGATTGCGGATCAAAAATGCACGGTCACCGATCTGAACTATGCGATCATGTGATATGAGCCATCTGATCCCCGAAAGATGGGATTGGATGGCTCGCGGGAAAATCCAGTGAAACACTATTCATCCGACGGGATTTTGCTCTTTTTAACCAAATTTCATCCGATTTGGCTCATTTTCATAGTGATTTGCACTGAAAATTCTCCTAGTTTTTATTAGGACTAAATATAATAGAAAATGTGGGGCTTTCTAAGAAAATTCCTAAAAATCATGCAAGAATCAACACAAATAGAAACTCCTAAGGCCAGGTAAAGTTTGGTGAAATTTACCTCATCGGGGATGATTTTTGATTGTGGTGAAGATCTAAGTGAGCTCCTAGGTTCAAGAGGAAGCTTTAGAATGAGTCTAGCCTACGCCTTCACTTCGGAATGATGTATCTTATGGTGCTTGCCATTTCCTCATCGAGATCAACCCGATTTTGGTATTTCTAGCCTACGGGAGATAAGAAAATGGTTGTTGATTGTTTTGGGGAGCTCTTGGGGGTTCAATTGTGGTTGGAGGAAGAGGAATGAAGTCTCATTTCCCACTCCTTTAATAGTGGCTGAAAATCCTCCTTTTTTGAATTTTTGGCTCTAAAGTGTTGTCATTTTGCTTGGGTTGATTGGGATGGATGATAGATTGATTGAGGACTTTGGATTTTTGCTCCAAAGTCCTCTTTTGTTGCCATATGATCAGCTCCATTGAATGCCATGGAAGAGGGAGTTGAGTGTATGTGATGGGGAGATGAAATGAAGTTGGGTGGAATCCTATGTGAGGGAGGATCCATGAGAGATTTAATTTGGTTGGGTTGATTTTGGGCTAATCCCAAATGGGTTCGAGCCGGGTTTAATCAACCCCTAATGGGTCATGGCTTGGTTTCAAGGGATTTGGCTGAATTTGGGTCATATGGGTCACATTGGGTCATATCGGGTTAGGTTGACCAATTTGTCAACTTTGGTCAAACTAAGGCTTAGGTTAGGTTCATTTGAAGAGCTTTGGTATGATCAATTTGATTTAATTTGGCTTTGAATTGATTTTGGCTCATTTGAAAATGGGTCAAATGGGTCAAGTTGACTAATTTGACCAAAATTGGCCAAATTGTCTTGGGTTATAGGTTGATTTATTTTCAATTGATTAATTGAAGATGAATGTGGTCTTTGGTTCGAATTAATTTGGATTTAATGTAGATTTAGGCCAAATTGACCCTTTAGACCAATTTGGGATAAATGACTCTATTGGACTTGATTGATCAAATTGGGTTTAATTATAGCTTTGGTCAAGTTTAATAATCAATTTGGAATGAACTTGAGCCATTGGTTGCAATCAATTTGGGTTAGATTATGATTTGACCCAATTTGGTCTTTCAGGCTAATTTGGGTCAACTTGGATCGAATGGCCAATTGGGCTTAGTTTGACTGAATTGGTGGTCATGTCATATTTAAATATTGATTTTGGGTTTATTCAAATCATTAGTTTCAATCAATTTGATGTCGAATGAGTTTTGGCTAGTTTTAGTTCATTTAGGATTTGAATTTGATTTTGGGTTTCAATCATTTGGAGTCAAATTTGGGATATGGATTTGAAATTTGGATTTGAATTTGAGATTTGGTTTGAGATTTGAATCTGGGTTTTATTTGAGAAAATGTATCTAGATTGGGTTTAGGCTATAAGATAGGTAATTTCCTTAAGCCCTAAGGCATAGCCTAATCTAATGATTAACCCTTCTAAGTCTTCAGGCTTAGGTTAAGTGTTCACCTAATCACTAGATGTGTATTATGACTAAGAAAATCTTAGTGTCTAGAAGATTCCTAAGTCTAAGAGGATGGGGTTGAGAGCTCACTCCAAAAGTGAGATCAACACTTTCACTTAATGATTTTAATTTGTTAAATGGGGGTCTCATTTTCAAAACATGAAATCAACTTTCACTTAATAATTTCAATTTGTTAAGTGGGGGTCTCATTTTCAAAATATAAATTTGCCTTTCACTTAACAATTTTAATTTGTTAAGTGGGGGTCTCATTTCCAAAAATATAAAATTTGACTTTCACTTAACAATTTCAATTTGTTAAGTGAGGGTCTCATTTTCAAAACATACATTTAGACTTTCACTTAGCATATACAATTTGCTAAGTAGGAGTCTCACATTCAAAGCATATACTCGGTTCTACTTAACACATCAAATTTGTTAAGTAAGAATCACATCATCATGTCTATTGGATTCCCACTTAACATATCAAATTTGTTAAGTGAGAATCCCATTCTCAATTCATATCGTACTTTGATTTCCACTTAACACACCAAATTGTTAAGTGGGAGTCCCATTTTCAAATATATATCAAACACATTTAGGCTTTCACTTAACATACCAAATTTGTTAACTGAGGGTCTCTTTTCAACACACATTTGGCCCCTATTAACATACCAAATTTGTTAAGTAAGGATCCAATTTTTCATATTAACCACAGTTGAGCTTTCACTTAACATACCAAATTTGTTAAGTGAGAGTCTCATTTTCAAAGAAAAACAAATATATCTCAAACATATTTGGGGTTTTCACTTAATATACCAAATTTGTTAAGTGGGACTCGCATCTTCAAAGAAAAGCAAATCTATCTCACAAACACATTTGTCTTTCACTTAACATACAAAATTTGTTAAGTGAAAATCTCATCTTCAAGCACAAATCAAACATGTGGCCTCTACTTAACATACCAAATTTGTTAAGTAAGAAGCCCCATTTTTGAAATCAAAATATCACACAATCAAATATTAACAAGCCAAAATATTTCAAACACACAATCACAACCTCTTCTTAGCATACCAAAATTTGCTAAGTAGAGGTTCTTTCAAACTATCCATATTTTAAACAAGAAACATAAAATGCAAACAATCTCCAAAAAAGAAATCTTTACTCAAATTTTTGAACCCCACACAACCTACCTAAATTGGTTGAGTATGGGTTCTAAAATTAAAAATCAAATGTCAAAAGACTCTCCTCCAAACATCCAAATCTCTCTAATGAACCCCACTTAACATATGTGAATTGTTGAGTGTGGGTTCAAAAATCCAAATCTCTGTTACTATCTTGGAACAAATATCAAGATAGAAATTTGATACAAGTTATATTTCAACATATGAAGACAATCAGCTCAGATCAGTCAGTGCAGTCTTTACAGTCATTATGGCTTCTCAAAAGTTTATTTTCACCTTTCCATTTGGGATGGATTTGGCCTTAGATCGGGCTAGCCTCCCTAAGACTAACACCACCCATCTAGTGTTCTTTGGCCGAGGATTCGAGGGAGCACGAGTTACTTGTGAAGGGGCTACCCTCACCACTGTCAGTCGGGATGAGGTGGCTGGGCAGAAGCTAGTCATTTACATTGACTTGCCTTCTGACACTGAGTATCCTTCCTTGAAGAGGAAGGCGATTGAGGTTCGGCCAGTCAGTCCAGTTCCCTCTCAGTTAGTTGTTCCCACAGCCGCTTAGGTGTGTGCAAGCACCTCCTCAGTGGTCCCCTCTACAAGGAAGGCTATCTTGACTTCAGAGATAGTCTCCCCTACCTTCGAGGTAGGATCTAGCTATCACACAGCCTTACTCAGCCACACACAGTGCCACACACAGCGATGCAACAAGAGCCGCAAGATTAAGCAGCACCATGAGCATGCTTCCCAAGAGATAGATGTTGTGTCCCACATTGTAGAGGATGGTTCTTCCCGTGAGGTTTCTCCATTCCTGACTAGCAACAAGTTCCACCCCCTCTCGGCATCAGACGGAGAGGAAGACTACCTGAGGATAGCTGCATTGCCTCCACCTCCCACATACCACGAGGTTTCAGCTAGGGATAGGAGGAAGTCCTATGTCGGTCTACGGACGATATTAAGCCAGGTAGGTAAGACTGTTGATCTTACTTTTGGAGTGAGCACTCAACTTCTCCATGTTAGACATAGAACTCCTCTTAGACATTAAGAGCTCTTTAGTCTTAAGACACTTCTAGTGATTAGGTGAACACTTAATCTAACCCTAGAGACTTAGAAGAGTTAACCATAGGAAGACGTTATGCCTTAGGGGTGTTAGGAAAACTTTTCTACCCTATAGCTTGAACCAAATCCTTACTTCTTTCTTTCAAGTAAAACATCAAATTCAAACCAACCTCAAATTCAAACCAACTTCAAATTCAAGTCAAACTTCAAATTCAAATCAACTTCAAATCCAAAATCTTTCCAAAGCCCTTTTGAAATCATCTTATGGGCTTAGCTCAAATCAAATTCAAAAGATTTTCTCATAACCCATTTATATTCTCATTTATATTTCCAAATATAAATGAAATATAAATTCAAATAACCAAAACTAAATCTAAAACTCAAACCCAAAATCTAACTCAAATCCAACCTAAACTCCTTCATGTCAAATCCTTGAACTTAACCAAATCAAACTCAAATCAATCCAAACCTTTGGATTTTTCTCTTCAAACAATCAATCCTTCAATCATAAGTCCAAATATAAACACAAACTTCAATCATCAAGCCAAAACTAAATTAAAAAAAAAACCCAAATCAAACCCATGTTCATCCTTTGAACTTGAAATTATCAAATGAATCAAAACCTATTTGACTCCAAATCACTTATAAATGGATTTATATTTCAATTATAAGTCCATATGTGAGTTCAACCAAACTTGAATCAAGCCTTGATCAAGTCAATTGACCCACTTAGGCTCACTTGACCTAAAGTGAACTAAAGCAACCTTTTGAGCCAAATTCTAATCCTACCCAAATTGGATTGAACTAAGCCCATCCAAGCGCCACATTGTGAGCAACAATCATCATAGGATGATCGATCATTCAAATTGGGTCAAACCAAGTCAAACCTAGCCTTTGACCAAATCAACACTTAACTCAAATAAAACCTAAATTGGCCAAAATCCACCATAGGCCAAATTGATTGAAACCATTGATCTAAACCAATTCATCACCAATGATTGAACATGATCAAGCCATCAATTTAGCCAAATGTAACCAAATTGGCCACTTGATCCAAGTTGACCCAAGTTGACCTAAAAGTCAAAATGTGTCAAATCTTGATCTAAGCCAAATTGATTGCAGCCAATGGGTCAAATTCATTCTAAATCACTTGTTTAACTTGACCAAATCCTCAATTGGCCAACTAGACCCAACCTAGCCCAATTGACCAGGAACCCAACTTGACCTAAAAGTTCAAATCAACTTGAATTCAAACCAAACCAAAATTGATTAAAACCAAAGCTTGCAAAAAATTTCAAATGATCAACCAAACTTAAACCAACCCATGACCTGACCCAATTGGGTCAAATGGGTCTAATTGGTCAACTTGACCCATTTGACCTAAGTGAACTCAAATGAACCAAAACTAAATACAAACCAAATTAAGCCAAACCAATGATACCAAATCATTCCAAATGATCATATGAACTCAACCCAACCCATGGTTTGACCCAATTTGACTAATTGGTCAACTTGACCAAAGTTGACCCATTTTGACCTAAATGGGTCTACTTGAGCCAAATCATATCAAATAAACTCCAAATTTATTGAAAATTGGCACAACCCATTTTTCAATCATATCAAATCTACCAAAATCAAAATCAAAGCCAAATGACCATTTTACCCTTGGGTCAAAGGGTAACCTATGGCCAAATCCACTTGGGATTTGGTCAATTCCTTTTCATGGCCACTTGACATCCTCCTAGTGGACCATTTGGACAGTAAGGGAGGTGGTGCACATGATCCAATTGGTTTGGATTAGCCAAACCCAACCTAAGGCTAAACCAACTACTCCACTCATAATTCTCCATATGGATCACCTCCCACACTCATTTTAACACATGTCCACCTCCACACTTCCACTCCTCTGTCAAAATCGAACCACATGGCATCCTAACAGCCTAATCAACCCATTCAATCCCATCAACTTGATCAAAATAGTAAGGCAAGCTTCGACCGTCCGATCCAAGTAGGGGGAGATATACTCCCCCTCATTTCCACTCAAACAAGCTTCCTTGCATTTGATTGGGCTCAGAGGATCAAAGGCAAGCATCCACAAGCTTCCTTAAGGATTCTTAAGCTCATTCCAACTTCTCCTTCTCGGTTTCCTTCATAGCCAAAATAAGGGAGGTGAGGGATTTTTCTAACTTACTCAATTCTTAATCAATCCTCAATTGCCTTTGCAAGCACCATTAGGGAGGTAAATCGAGCTCACCCAAAGCATTTCCCAAGTCTCCATTCCACGGGAAGGGGGAGTTCGACCAAAGCCGCAAACCATTGAAGCAAGCTTTGGTAAATTGGAAGATCAACTACAAATTGAACCTTCAAACTCTCAACAGGGATTCATCTCCACTAGATAAAGCTACCTCCACCATTGGAAGCGCCGGTGATAGCCTCCGATGGGGGTATGAATCAAAACTAAGCTTAAGTAGAAAAATCCTTGGTCCTTTATGAATGGAATTATAATTCCATTGAAATTCAACCTTTGGATATTCTTCTCCTTGCTTTTAGATGGTGTGGGTTGAATCCTAGCCTAATTCACGCTCAAGTGAGCTCAGATCAAGCCATGGAGGATGGACGGTCTCCATCTCCCGCAGGGAAAGGTAGGGATGAATCATGGAATGTTCATCCCTTGTGTTTTGAATGGACGGTCCTGATTAATTCGCTTAGGTCCTCTGATTTATTCCTTTATAATCACGAGTTTGATCTATGCGATCCGATGATTAACCCGTGGGTAGCATCGGTGACGCGATAGCGATTTGATACCAATCCTGTCACGCCATGTGGAAAGCGTGCGCCATGTCAGCAACCCACGTGGCGCCGACGGGATTAGTTAATTAATTAGGGCTATTTAATTACCCCTTAATCACTGAAACTTCATAAATCCATAATTAAATGTAGAAAAATTAGAAAAATATAAATAAGGGCTTATTTTAAAGATAATTCAGTGAGGAATAATATAAAATTGTTTCTAATTGATTTTGAGCAATGAATTCTCCTTAATTAGGATTTGATTAAAAACTTAATAAACTTAATTACTCCCTAATTACTTAATTAATTAATTCTAAATTTCTTGGGTATGTTCAGTGGGATGACTTCTACCTCCCTCAATTTTCTTGAAATTTATTAAGAAGTTAATTAGGGAAATCAATTAATGAATCCCAAATCACCCCTCTTAATATAATTAAGAGTAATTAAGCATGTGAACAATGGTTTAATCATTTAATTACGATAATTAAACATTGTTTAAGTGAAGAGGAGATTTATGGAATGAGTTTCGGGTACTTTCCCTAAGTTATTCCCTAAACCTCATTTCTTCCGTAATCCAAACCTAATTAAGGGTTAATCCACTAATGATCTACTTAATTAATCTAATCAAACTTTCAAAATGAATCTGAAATTAATCAATCTCTTGCTAGGTAGATCCTTAGGTGTTCAAGAGCCTAAGGTAAGTTTAAGGAAATCATTTCCAACCCACATGTGTGGGAAGGTTATGAATGTACTTAACTAAACCCTTTAGCTTAATTAATCAATAATTGTGAGCCAATTACATTAGGCCTCTTTCTTTCTTAGGTGCTTTGCTAATTTAAATTCCATGTTATTGCATATCATATATTGGGTCATAATTGTTAGGTTAATTATGTTAAAGTGGTGTAAGTAAGGGGGGTAATTAATGGACTTAATTCACACCCTAACTTTAATAAAATATAAAAATCAACCTAATTGTTCTAAAATTAAACTAAATAAATTCACACATGGGGAATTAGGTTAGGACCAGAAAACTCTCTTCACGTTTCCTAAATCAAATCAAACTCAAAACAAAAATAAAAATCTCTTTAAAGAATGTTGATTCACTTTAAATGATCTTATTTCATAAGAGTGTCTTTAGGAATTAATTAGGGTGAATAAAGTTACATGCTTACATCACTTTATTTCTTTCCAAGCATGCTAAATATTGTATGCCATATGAAATCATGCATTCCTATCTTCTGAAAAATTAAAATAAATGAGATATTTCCTTTATGTCAAATTGCATGTTTTGGCTAAAGTAAGAATATGAATGGCTATTAGCACTATTAAATCAAAAATTATTTTCAAAACTTATAAATCAAAGATTATAAATGAAAGTATGCTACTTATGAATACTTATAAGCTTGCATGTGATTATAGCATAAAATGTGTTATGAGATTTTCTTCTCTTTCCTTAACATAGGTTTGTATAGGATTCGCAAAGTGAATAATTCATTTGAATAGAACATAACACTTGCTTAAATCCATTCATGTGCACTTCTATGTTATGGCTTAAGAAGGATCTTCACAATGCACATGTAAATTAAACAACCAAAATCAAACAAGCAAACAAAAATCTTTTGCATGATTCTTCATCCATTTATTTTCTTTTTGTACATGCACATGTATTTAAGAAAAGTGGTATATTAATCTGGACATCCTGGGGTTGCGAGGCTTTAAGTAGCCCTAAGAAGGTCTTGTACCTTATACCCTTAGTGTAGAAAACAATGGCATTGTACTCACTTATGTCTTTCATACATGTAAATGTGCATTTGATTAATGGATAAAAAAATCCCTCTCTTTTCTACTTAATAAAATCATGCATCATGAAACATCCAAATTTTCCTAAACAACATCTCTTAGCATTCATCATCAAGTGTGCTAAAGTTTGCATTTGCATGTATAGATATGCTTAGGATCATTCATATGCGTAGTATACATGTTGGAAGGAAATAAATGGTTTTGTGTTTTGTGATAATAATTCACCTTAATTAATCTTAAGATGCCTTTCTTATTGAATATGTTTATTTAAAGCAAATCTAAACTTAGGATTAATTAGAACACACAACAAAACATTCACTAAACAAAAATCATTAATGAATCTACCTTATAAATTACTTAAGGTAGGGAGGAAAGAGAAGTTCTCTCCTCTTTTCCTCTCTTTAAAACACTTAGTAATTAAGTGTGGGTTCATTCAAACCAAATAAAATCATCAAATAAAAATTAACAAATCAACTAAATCACTTAAATAAAATCACCCTCTAAGTTGGATCCTTCACACTTAGAAACTTCTAACCTTAAAGCCTAGCTAACACATACCACACAAGCCTTAAATGACACACACATTAGGCTAAGTCACCATTTCTAGCTCTATGTTAGGGTGATGCATGGTTTGATGCCTGATTTTATTTTGTGATGTAATATTTTAGACAGGATGTTAGGATGCATATGCGTAGACTGGATGATAGTATAATCTTAGTCTAATCATTATCTTTTACAGGAGATTGTGCTTAAGGGGCACTATAATAAAAAAATAATAAATACTTTTGTTGTGCAGGTTTCTTATACCCCTAAGCATAATTCAAATTAGGACAGGTGGGCTTGGCTACCATGTGGGGTGCTAACTCCAAATTATTCATATACATACTTGGGATTGTGTGGTATGTTTAGATAATCTCTGTTTTATAAGTTTAGTTAGATTCACTTTCTCTTTTTTAGGTAATTTTGCAATTAACATTTAGAATAAATTTTATGGGGGATTAGGATGAACATTGATCATAAGACTAAGTCTTATGCACCATATGAAGCCTTGGAGCAACCACATCCTAACCAACCAAAAGAAAGAAGAAAGAAGAAAGAAAGAAAGAAAGAAAAGAAGAAAGGAAGAAAAGAAAAAATGAAGAATGAAGACCCCCATAACATGAATTCTTTCTAAATTGTAATTATTCATTTGTAATCCGGGTTGTATAAGGGTAGAGCTCGGCTACCCATTTCTTTTTGGGTTCGTACGATGGAGCCCAACCACATCGGCATTTTATTCTTTTTGTGCTAGCTTTATAAAATTGTTTGATGTTTTTTTAGCTTGTGCATTACGATGGCATGATTTTCCTAGTTTCTTCCTTGATTTGATGAATGGCCTGGATGCGATTAGGCTCTTAGAAAAAAAATAAATTTTCTATTCAATTAATTAACTCAAAATTAAAAAAATTAATTACTCATAACCTCACCTAAATCCTAGGACAAAAATCAATAAATAAAATATTTAACAACCCCTTAGCTCGATGTTATATGTTTTCACATCATGCATAAAAAAGCATCTTGCTTCACTCTTGTTTATGGAGGGCTTCCACCTTTGCTAGAGAACTTGGCTTGACCTTTGAGAGCCATGATAGAAACACATCTCTTTCTTGTTGATTTTGGCCCATAACCAATTTCTCATGCATTAGGCTTATGAATACCATAGCCTGTGTCAAATGAATTGTCCAAAAATAAAAATAAAAGCTTAACAAAATTTGCATTAGATTTAAGTCATTATTCATGCCCTTCATGATCTAGTCTCTTAGGGAGTTTGTTTAAGGATTAGTCTCTTTCTAAATAAGCAACAACTTAGCTATCTTGCAAAGCACTATCTTGCAAAGCATATAACTTGCCTACATGTATTTAAAATCGTAGGAGGAGTTAGTTGGCACCCACCCCCAAGCGGTTGTAAGTCCAACAGTCGGGTGATTAATCCTCTCTTGTGGAGGTAAACATATGCTCATTTTTGCCTTAGATTTAGGTCGTGCATTGGCCCTCGCCAAAGCTCCCTAGGTTTAAGTTCTGAGGTGGTTGTTTCCCTTTGTGGGCTACAAGCATAAATCCTCACCTCTTAGGCATTTTCATGTTCTTATGTTGTGGAATTGTAAGCCTTATATTTCTAATAAAAATTCAACTCAAATAATTAACTCTCTTCAAATTTCAAAAATATAAAGCCCAACCATAAGATAGTTTGGGATGTTATAGTATCATAAGCATCACCCATCTCCCTTTGGTTTCGATAATAACTCCCTTTGATTAATCTTCCAAAAATATATTGATAGTCCTACCTTCGAAATCTTTAGAGACAATGATCATTTACCTTAATTGAGAGTATTCTTAAGGAATCTCATTCCATAAGATGTAATTAACTATGGGGGCTTACCTCAATAGGGAACTTACCAAACCCAGTTTAAAATAAATCCTGCTTTACTTTTTCATGTAAAGTAGGGGAAGAATCTCTGGTACATCCGAAGACCCATTGTCCTTAGGAGTCCTTATTATGTGATTAGGTCCATTGTAGGATGATGACTTCTGTCTCTCGAGATAGTACATCGTTCCTTAATATCGTACCCGATCACCCCAATAAGAATATATGCGGATCTACGTGGTGTCCAACAAGGCGAGTATTTTTTGTCTTAATTTATTCTTTTTCAAAGATAGATGAAGATAAAAAATATATATTTTCACCACAAGGACACACGAACTTTTGGAGTCCGGCATAATATTTGACTTGAGGTTAATCATCCCCAAGAGTGTTACCTAGGGTATTTGCAGTGATAGAGCATCAGAGGCCAGTAGCATCGGAAGGGAGCTACAAAGGTTTGCGTAGTGGCACCGCTTAGTTGATTTCCCCAGTCATCGGGCCACCAAGGCCGATAGGACCGATAGCATAGTGTTGACGGGAACCACCTGTCGTAAAGGAAAAGCCCTGGTGAGGGTAGAGCAGGTGTTGTCTCCACCACACTGATCCACTCTTCACCCACCGTCATCATGTTGACCCCACTTTTGGAGTGAGCTCTCAACTTCTCCATCTTAGACATAGGACTCCTCTAGACACTAAGAGTTCCTTAGTCTTAAGACACTTCTAATGATTAGGTGAACACTTAACCTAACTCTAGAGACTTAGAAGGGTTTATCATAGGATTAGGCTATGCATTAGGGATCTAAGGCAACCACTTACCCTATAGCTCAAATCCAGCCCATGTACACTCTTTCAAACCAATCTAAATTAAATCTCAAATCAATTCCAACTCAATTCATTTTTCTCAAATCAATCCTAACTCAATTGAGTTTCTCAAATCTAAAATCAACTCCAAATTCAATTCCAATCCTAAATGATTTAAATCCATAATCAATTCCAAATCCAACTCCAATTCTAGATGATTGAAACCCATGATCAATTCCAAATCCAAAGTCTTCCTAAGCCTTATGAATCACATTGATAAGCTTAGCCAAACCCTTCAAATCAACCCTAAGCCAAGTGATTTCTTTATAAATCACTTATTCCATCATTTGTATTCACAACTATAAACAAAATTGGAATCCAAATCATCCAAATCAAATGAATATAAATCAAACCAAATCAAAACCCCTTTTTCAAACTTTTTGACCTACCTTAGCCAAATTCACAATCAAATCACTCCTAATTCACATGATTCTCCCATGGATCATTTATATTCTCATTTATATTCACAAATATTGATGAAATATAAATTCAAATGGCCAAAATAAAATAAATATAAATTTAAAACTCAAATCTAAACCAAATTTATATCTTTTAAGCCAATTTCTTGGATTTAGCCAAATCATTCTCAAATCAATCCAAACCCTTAGATCTTCTCTTCGAACAATCACTCCTTCAATCACATGCCCAAATATAAACATAAACTATAATGACCAAGCCAAAATCAAACTAACCCATGCCAAACTCATGTTCATCCTTTTGACTTGAAATTGTCAAATGAATCAAAAACTAATTTGACTCCAAACTACTTGCAATTGGATTTATATTTTCATCATAAGTTCATATGTGAGTTCAACCAAACTTGAATCAAGCCATGATCAAGTAAACTGACCCATTTAGGCTCACTTGACCCAAAGTAGCCTAAAGACCCTTTTTTAGCTAAGTTCTAATCCAACCCAAATTGGATTAAACTAAGCTCATCCAAGACTCACTTTGTGATCAACAATCATCCTAGAATGATCAATCACTCAAATTGGGTCAAACCAAGTCAAACCTAGCCTTTGACCAAGTCAACACTTAGCCCAAATGAGTCCTAAACAAGCCAAAATTTGCTATGAACTAATTTGATTGAAACTATTGATCTAAACCAATCCATAATCAATGATTGAATATGACCAAGTCATCAATTGAGCCAAACTAAGCCTAATTGGCTACTTGACCTAAGTTGACCCAAATTGGCCTAAAATCTAAAATGGGTCAAATCATGATTTAATCCAAATTAATTGCAACCAATGGCTATAGTTCATTCCAAATCACTTGTTGAACTTAACAAAATCTTCAATTGACCAATTAAACCCAACCTAGCCCAATTGATCATGAACCCAACTTGGTCCAAAAGGTCAAATCAACTTGAAATCAAACCAAATCAGAATTGATTGAAACCAAAGCTTGCAATACATTTCAAATGATCAACCAATTAAAATGAACTAATAACCCAAATGGGTCAAATTGGTCAACTTGACCCATTTGACCCAAATGAACCTAAATGAACCTAAATCTAAATCAAATTAAACCAAACCAATGATACCCATAGGCTCTAAATGATCATTTGAACTTGACTAACCCATGGTTTGACAATTGACCAATTGGTCAATTGGTCAACCCAACTTGACCCAACTTGACCTAAATTCAAATTGAGCTAAATCAAATCAAATGAACTCCAAATCACTTGAAATCAACCCATTTTAAATCATTTAAATCAAATCAAACTCATCAAATGACCATTCCTCCCACCCACCCATTAGTCCAGCACCCACCTATTAGTCCACATGGGCACCAAGGAGGGTGGTTAACATGACCCAATAAGCTTGGGTCAGCCATGACCCAAAGGGAGGCTAAATCTACCTCCCCAATCACCCTTGGACACTTGGGTCACCAAATTCACTCACCAATCACATGGGCAGCCACTCTCCCTCACTCATCCGCCCAAAATGACCCATGTTGGACATTTTTCAGCTCAAACTGATTAGCTAAACCAAGCAATTGAGCTAAAATGGCAAATCAACCATCCACCATCTAATCCAAGAGGGGAGATATACCTCATTCTCACTCAAAGAGAAGAAGAGATTCATTCCTTAGAGTTGTAGGAGTCAAATTGAAACCTCCCTATGCTTTTCCCAGTAATTACCGAGCTCCCTTGATTCCCATCTTAGTTTTACTCAAAAATAGAATAGGGGAGATCAATCCCTAGCTCAACTCACTCAATCCTCAACCAAAGTGCAATCAACCTTGCACACACCATCCATGGACCTCGTCAAGCTCAATCGAACCATTTCCCAAGCCTCTAAGCAACAGGAAGTGCAACTTCTATCTACACCGATCGCCATTAAAGAGGACCTTGGTCGACCGAGAAAACCACCTCAAATTAAGATCAGATTTCTTCAACGGGGCTTCATCGCTACTAGACGAAGCAACCTCTTTCGTTGGAAGTGCCGGTGATCACCTTCGGTGAGGTATGTCATTGAACTAACCTTAGAGTAAATTTTGGTTAGTCCTTTATGAAGGAAATCATTATGCCACATGATCTCCATCGTTAGATGTGTTACTTGTGTTCCCCCGAAGGTGTGGGATGAATTTGAGCTCCATTCGAGCCCGGGTGAGCTCGGATCAAACGACGATCGATGGGCAGCATCCACCTCTCGTCACTCAGGAGGAGATAGATCATGGACCATCCATTTCGCATGATCGGATCGGATGGTCCTGATGAAATCATCCTAGATCCACTATAATTCTTAGCCTAAACCATAGGATTAATCTCAGCTGTCCGATCTTAGATCGGATGACCGAGATACCGCCACCGACCAATGATATGTGACAACTTAAATAACCAATCGCACCACATGGAAAGCACGCATGGCCGCGCCAACAAGATTAGGAGTTTAATTAGGATTAATTAATCTAATTTTAATGATGAAACTTCCAAAATTTATAACTAATTATAGAGAAATCCAAAAAATACAAATAAATACTCACTTTAAAGGTAATTCAGAGGAGAATAATAGAAAATTAAAATCAATTAATTTTGAATAGTGACTTCAATTCAATTTGGGTTTTATTGGAAATGTAATTAAGTTAATTACTTTCTAATTACTCCACTAATTAATTCCAAACTTTTTGAGATTAATTATTGAAATAACCTCTGCCTCCTATGATTTTCTTAGAATTTATTGCTTGATCAAATAGGATAATTGCTTGTTTCATTCTTAATCCCTCTCTTAATTCATTAAATGATTAATTAACATGTTAAATAGTAATGAATCCATTAATTAAGTTGGCTAATCATTATGAAATAGTGAATGGACACAGGGAATGAGATTAGGACCTATTTTCTAATCTTTTCTCCTAAGTTTACTTCATTTGGATAACACTTAATCAATTTTCAACTAATTAATGGCTTAATCACCTCATTAAATAATTTAATTAGTCAAACTCAAAACCAAATCATTCCAGAATTCAATCATTCAATTCTTAGGTGTTCAATAACCTAAGAGAATTCCAAAGGAAATTATAATCAAACTACATGTGTAGGAGAGTTATAAATGCACTTAATCAAACCCATTAGCTTAATTAACCAATAATTGTGAGCCAATTACATTAGGCCCCTTTATTTCTTAGGTGCATTGTTGATTTAATTTCCATGTGGTTGCATATCATATGTTGTCTCATAATTACTTGGATAATTATGTTAAAGTGGTATAGATAAGGGGTAATTAATGGATTTAATTCATACCTTAACCTAATCAAAACATATAATCAACATAATTGTTCTAAATTAAACCAAACTAATTCACACATAGGGGAATGGGTTAGGACTAGCAAACTCTTCTCATATTTCCTAAGTCAAATCAAATTCAAAGATAAAAAAAATCTCCTTAAAGAATTTTGATTCATTTTAAATGATCTTATTTTATATGATTGTCCTTAGGAATTAATTAGGGTGAATGAAGTCATGTGCTTACATTCATTTATTTCTTTCCAATCATGCTAAATATTATTTGCCATGTGCAATCATGCATTCATTTCTTTTAAAAACTAATTAAATAAAAAGGTTTCCTTTTATGTCAAATTGCATGTGTTGGCTAAAATTAAGAATATGAGTGGCTATTATCACTATTAAACCAAATTTTTAAAAAAGAAAAACCTATAAATCAAAGATTATAAATGAAGTGATGCTAGTTATAAGTATTTATAAGGCTGCATGTGATGATAGCATAAGATGTCTATTATGAAGTTCTCTTTCCTTATCTTAACATGGATTCAGATAGGATTTTCAAGTATATAGTTCATTTGAAAAGAACAAAACACTTGCCTAAATCTATTCCTATGCATCGATGTATTAAGACTTAGGAAGGATCGTCATATTACACATGTAAATCATACAACCAAATCAAACATAATGTCTTGCATGATTCCTTATCCATTTGGTTCTTTTGTACATCTACATGTATCTAAGAAAAGTGGTATTATCTAGACATCTCGGTGCGAGGCTTTAAGTACCCCAAAGGTCTTGTACCTGCTCAGTGTGTAGAAAATAATGGCTTCATACTCACTTATAACTTTATACATGCGGATGTGCATTTAGCTAATGGATGAGAAATCCCTAGTTTCTACATAACAAAGACATGCATTAATGATCCAATTAACAAATGGAATATCCAAATTTTTAAGTCACGTCTTTTTGCATTCATCATCAAAGTGTGCTAAGATTTGTATTGTATGTATATGTATGTTTAGGATTATTCATATGCACGGTATACATGATGGAAAGAAATGAATGGGTGTGTGTTATGTGATAGTAATCCAGCCTAAATAATCCTAAGATGCCTTTCTTATTGAATAGGGCTATTTAGAGAAAATATAAACTTAGGGTTAATTAAAACACATAATAAATTATTTATTAAAGAGAATTTAATTAATGAATCTACCTTAGAAATGCTTTAAGGTAAGGATGAAAGAGAGCTCTCTTCTCTTTTCTCCTCTTCATAATATTTAGTCACTAAGTTTAAGTTCATTCAAATCAAATCAAATCACAAACTAAAATTGATAAGTCAACCAAATCACTTGAAATGAAACCACGATCTAAATTGAATCTTTCACACTTGGAAAATTTCAAACTTAAAGCCTAGCTAAGACATGTCACACAAGCCTTAAATGGCACACACATTAGGCTAAGTCACTTCTAGTTAAGGTGGTGCACATTTGATGTATGATTTTATTTTGTGGTGTAATATTTTAGACTGGATGTTAGGGTGTATGTGTGCAGACTGGATGATAGAGTGATCTTAGCCTAATCATGTCTTCTATAAGGGATTGTGCTTAAGGGTCCGTTGTAATAAAAATAAAAAGAATATAGATGCTTTTGTTGTGCAGGTTGCTTAGCCCCTAAGCATAGTCCAAAATAGGACAGGTGGACTTGGTTACCTATGTGCAAGGTGCTAAGTCCAAATTATTAATATAACTACTTAGGTTGCATGGTATGTTTAGCTAACCTTTGTTTTGTAGGTTTAATTAGATTTACCTTTCCCATTTTGATGAAAATTTTGTAATTAGGATTTGGAATGAATGTTATGGGGGATTATGATGAACATTAGTTATAAGATCAAGTCTTATGTACCATGTGATGCCTTTGGAGCAATCATATTCTAATCAATCCAAAAAGAAGAAAGAAAAGAAGCAAATCAAAATGTAGAAATAAAAATGAAGAAATGAAGAATGAAGAATGAAGACGCTCATAACATGAATTCATTTTAATTGTATTATTCATTTATAATATGGGTTGTATAAGAGTAGAGCTTGGCTATCCACATTTCTTTTCGGGTTGTATAGCCGAACCTGACCGCACCGACCTCTTATCCTTTTACACTAATTTTATAAATTGATTGATGTTGTGTTTATGATTACGCAATTAGGATGGCATGATTTTCTTAGTTTCTTAATTGTTTGATGATTGCTTAATGGCCTAGATGCAATTAGGCTCTTAGAAAAAAATAATTTTTCTATCCAATTAATCAATTCAAAATAAAACTAAATAATTCATAAACTCACCTAAATCCTAGGACATAAATCAAGACAATAAAAGGTTTGACAATCCCTTTGCTGGATGTTGTATGTCTCATATCATGCATAAATCATATTGCCTCACTCTTGTCAATGGAGGGCTTCCACCTTTGCCAAAGAAAATGGCTTGACCTTTGAGAGTCATGGTGGAAACACATCTCCTTCTTTCTAATTTTGGCGCATAACTGATTTTCTCATGCATTAGGCATATAAAATCCCATAGCCCGTGTCAAATAAAAATGTCCAAAAATCAAAACAAAATTTGTCAAAATTTGCATTAGATTTAAGTTATTCATGCCCTTCATGATCTAGTCTCTTAGGGGGTGAGTTTAAGTACTTAGTTTCTCTTTTAAGTAAATAATAGCCCAACTATCTTGCAAAGCATATGACTTGCCTACATGTATTTAAAATTATAGAAGGAGTTAGTTGGCAGTCACCCCAGACAGTTATAATTCCAATAGTCGGGTAGTTTATCCTCTCTTGTAGAGGTAAACGATATGCCCATTTTGTCACCTAGATTTAGGTTGCACTTTGGCCTATGCCGAAGCTCCCTTGATTTTGGATCTGAGGTTGATATTTCCCTTTGGGGCTATAAGCATAAATCCTCACCTATTAGGTATATCTACAATATTATATTGTAGAATTTTAAGCCATAGAATTCTAATAAAAATTCAACTCAAACATATAATTCTCCTCAATTTCAAAAATATAAATCCCAACCATATGATAGTTTGGGATGCTCACTAGGCTTCCTAGTATTATGAGTATCTCCTACACATCTCCCTTTTGTTTTGATAATAACTCTCTCCTTTTTTTATCAATCCCACTTGATTTTTTAAAAATAACCAATTGATTGATAGTCTTATCTTTGAAATCTTTAGAGACAATGATCATTTACCTTAATCGAGAGTATTATTAAGGAATCTCATTCTTAATCGATAGGGAACTTAACCAACCTGACTTAAAATAAACTCTACTTTACTTTTCCATGTAAAGTATGGAAAAAATCTCTGGTTCATTCGAAGACCCATCATGCCTTAGGGGTCCTCATTAAATGATTAGGTCCAGGGTAGTGACTTCTATCTCTTGAGATAGTACACTATTCTTTAATGTCATACCCGATCACCCTAATGAGCACATCTATAGATCTACGTGATGTCCCCTCACATAAACACACACATAAATACCAAAAAATAAACACCACAGATTTTTCTGATGACTCAATTGGGGAAAGTTCCTCTCTCCATCTTCGATAAACGATCATTCTCTCCAAGTATTGTTATTGGATTTGTATTTCATATGAGTTCAAGACTATCTTTCTTATATATTGGCACTTATCTCATTTCATTCTTAAGCTAAGCTAGCCAACATCCTTTAAGTTATAGGACCTCACTCCATGTAGGTCTTAAAACCCCTATTGAGTCCCCCAATAGGTGAAAATAAAATTTAACCAAAAGAGATAACTAAAGACCATTTTGAACATCCTTACCATCTCTATGGTAAGGTAAGGTTCATTCCAAAAATGAGAAAAATAAATCCTTTATAAAATATCACTTTTCAAAAGCACTTTCCCAAAGTTTACATAATAAAATACTTGCACAAAACTTTTCACAAAATATATAACTCAACCCCATCTAACAATCCTCAGGATGTTACATGTAGGTTCTCTTCAAAACCAAAATCAAAATCATCTTTTGAAAAGCACATATTTGAAAATGAACATCTTCATTCAACATACCCAAATTTATTGAATGAAGGTTTCATTTCCAAAATAAATTATTTCATAAAATTGAAACTCCACTCAATATATCTCACATATGTTGAAGTTAGAGTTTCTTCCTTTTCAAAAGCACATATTAGAAAACGAGAATCCTCATTCAATATACCCAAATTTATTGAATGAAGATCTCATTTCTAAATAAAATCATATCATACAAATTGAAACTCCACCCAATATATTCCATTTATATTAAAGTTGGAGTTTCTTTTTTTTTTTTTTTTCAAAAAGCACAAATTTGAAAATAAGCATCTTCATTCAATATATCCAAATTTGCTGAATGGAGGTTTCATTTTCAAATAAAATCACACCATTTGAAACTCCACTCAACACATTCCCCATATGTTAAGTTGGAATTTCCTTCTTTAAAAAAAAAGTAATAATCAAACACAAAAATTTCATCTTTGAAAAATAAAATATGATTGACTTCCATTTTACATACCCAAATTTGTTAAATGGAAATCTCCTTTGCAAAAAATCATGAAAATCAAAATACATTGGAATTCCATTTGACCTACCCAAATTTGCCAAATGAGAGTTTCACTTTTCAAAAAAAAATGAAAATAAATTGGATTCTATTTAACACACCACATTTCTTAAAGAGAAATCCCACCTTTCAAAAATAACACAAATAAAAACAAAAATAAAATACATTTGGGCTTTATTTAGCATACACAATTTGCTAAGCAAAGATCCCATTTTCAAAATTAAAACAAAAATCAAACACACTTGGGCTTTATTTAGCATACACAAATTTGCCAAGTAAAGATCCCATTTTCAAAACCAAAACTAAATTCAAACACATGTGGGCTTTATTTAGCATACACAAATTTGCTAAGTAAAGATCCCATTTTCAAAATCAAAACAAAAATCAAACACATTTGGGCTTTATTTAGCATACACAAATTTGCTAAGTAAAGATCCCATTTTCAAAATCAAAACAAAAATCAAACACATATGGGATTTATTTACCATACACAAATTTGCTAAGTAAAGATCCCATTTTCAAAATCAAAATAAAAATTAAATATATTTGGGCTTTATTTAGCATACACAAATTTCCTAAGTAAAGATTCCATTTCTAAATTCACACATGATATACATCATGGGCAAAAAAAAAAATTTTGTTTTCAAACATCACATTTAGCATACCCAAATTTGTTAAATGAGTAATCCCAAAATCAAATCAAAAATAAAATCAATTGACCCACTATTTAACATACTCAAATTTGTTAAATAAAGGATCCCCAAACATAAAATCAAATTCAAATATGAACCAATGGAAACATCAAAAGTTTCCCCAAAATATTTGAACCCATTCAACATACACAAATTTGTTGAATGTGGATTCTAAACTCAAATGAACTCTAAATCTCTCCTCCAAGTTATTCAAAATCTCTCCTAAATTTGACGAGCCCCACTTAACATATTCAAATTATTGAGTGTGGGTTCAAACTCTAAATCAAATTAAAAAAAAGTCAGTAGAATACCAAGGTAGAAAATCTGATTTGAGTTTGTTTTTAACAATTATAGAGTTTCAGTTCAATTTCAACTCAAACTAGTCAGCTTTTCTCGTTGCAATACAATACAGATGGATTAACAGAAGTATGTGTTCACCTTCCTCTTCGGAATGGATTTGGCCTTGGATCAGGCTTGCATCCCCCAAACTGATTTTGCTCATTTACTATATTTTGGCCGAGGATTTGAGGGAGCTAGGATTACTTGTGAGGGGGCAACCCTCACCACCGTCATGTGTGCCAATCATCCATTGAGATGCCCTGATTCTAAGTTTCCCTCTCAAGAGAAGGTGGTAGAGGTTCTGCAGCTAGCGTGCCGTGCTTTTCCCATCACTGCCCGAATGTAGGCTAGTACCCACTCATTGGCCTCCTCTAAGGGGAAGGCTACCCTGGCTTTAGGGATAGTCTCCCTTTCTTTTGAGGTAGGTTCTAGCTCTTATACTGCTCCACCTAATCGATCCCAACACCGTAATAGGATCCGCAAGATTAAGCGGCACCACGTGTGCATTGCCAGGGAGATGGAGACAGTATCTCACATTGTCAAGGAGGGGTCACCCAGGGAGGTTTCTCCTTTGCTTACTTAGAACAAGTTCCATCTCTTTTTTGGTTCTAAAGGAGAAGAAAATGTCAAGAGGATTGCAGCATCACCTCCAGCTCATTATGAGACACCTGTTAGAGATAGGAGAAGGTCATATGCTGGCCTCATGACAATTTTATGCCATGTTGGCATTGCTTATGGATAGTTAGAGTCCAGTTCCTAGTTTAATTTGCGATCAGTTATTCCTCACAGTGTAGGTGAGTAGATCCTTTAGGAGAGGACCATAGAGGCCCGAGTATTAGTTCACATCACTAGTAGAGAAAGGCGAAGATATGCCAGGAAGTTAGTAGCCTTCATCCTCATAGATTTCCCTGATCGGCACACCACCTGCATCAATTACACCGATAGAATTATGTTGACTGGTACCAACCATCATAGAAGGGGAGCCCCGGTACAAAGGCGGTCGGTGTTGTCTCCACCACACCACTCTACTCCATGTCCGCTATCATCATTCAGGTTCCATCTTCTGTCGTTCCACCCAAAGCCTTGAGAGTAGCATCAGGGGAGAAGAAAGCACCACTACTGATCTGGCTACGGCCAAGGGATCCCACTTCATCTACTCCACCGACTGAGGTGAGGGCGAGTTCTCTTGCTCGACCTCCTACTTTAGTTGCGGTGAAGGAGTGGTGACCACGCAGCATCGTAGTCATGCCACCACCACCATCACCTCAATCGATTATGGATATAGCAGTGGTAGAAGGGGGAAGGGGATGATTTTATTGTCCCCATGGCAATAAATCCCCCCAAGGGTAGCACTCCACCCATAACAGTTGGTAGTCATGAGCATATGTCTTCCAAGAGCAGTCTTAGCACTCAAGAGGTGGGAGGTCGGATGTATCATTAACCATCATAATCCCACCTGGTGCAAGTTTATGCACACAGTAGACCCTTGGATGATATCTTGGCATAGTATTTTTCTGAAAAGAAAGAAATCCTAGGGTATGATTGGTCTAACCTCGAAGAGGAGAAGGTTAGCTTCAACCTCGACAAAGATGATTTGTTGGAAGACATGGTTGATACCAGAGGTTCCCTCCTTTGGGATCATCATAGTATGGAAAGTATTACAGTCGAACAGGACGATAGAGCCTATTCGACCCGACACCTCCTTCAATAACTCAAGCAAAAAGATGAGCAAATTAATAGGCTGGGGAAGAGAGTTGAAGATTTGTTAGCGGTAATTCTAGCACTTCAGAATCAAGCTCTAGCAGTACAACCTACCAATGTGGAGACTGGTCAACCTGAGTTATTGCATGTCCTGGATCAACCCAAGAGTTCACCTCCAATAGAGGGCAAGACGAAGAAGGTAGTACGTACCTCCATATAAGAAAAATACATCATGGCAACAACAAGCGAATGAATAAGCCCGTGGTTCAGGTTCCAGACACTAGAGGAATTCTATGCTATCTAATATCCTAAGGGCTTTATGCCTCCTTCTTTCAAAAGTTTTGAACTTGGACAATTCTGGGTTTCCTTATCTCAGAACTTAATCTATCCTTTTGATGTATACTGTCTATTCATCTTTTATCTGTATGCCTCTTTATTTTATGGCTTTATATTCCTTTTTGTATCTTTTGTGGATGCTTCACATAGATATTACTTACTGTCTTGATCTCTGTGTCATGATTTGGTGTTTTAATAGCTTGCCAACATATAGCACACTTTAGAGCCAGTTGTTGCAACACTGGTGGTAGCGATGCATTATTATTCTGCCTCTTTGTCAACAGTCTTGCGGGCATTGCTTTTGATTAGTATGCTAAACTTCCCAACGATTTAGTAAAGACTTTTCTTAGTTGGAGCAACTCTTTGTTAAGAGGTTTACTGGAGCTCAGCAAAGGGTAACTGTGGGTGATCTCGTTATAGCTCAACAACACTCCAGTGGGTCCCTTATTGATTACATTCTTAGATGACATAATTTAAGCATGAAATGTGAACCATAGTTGTTTAAATAGCATGCTATTAAAATTTTAATAAAGAATATTCATGGTCTGGTCACCTTCATGCTTAAAGGTTTCACCATTAAGACATTTGAGAAATTAATCAACAAGGTAGCTAGTCTATAAGGAGAGGTAAAATAGTTTCCTTTTCAAGATTAGTCATTAAAGCTAGAGCTACAGAAAGCCTATGAAAGAAGCTAAGGGCAATAACAGCATTGGATAAGGGGAAGCAACCAGCTAGAGATTAGTGTGAGATACCTTGAGCTCAACAGCCTTCACTTCCACCTCCTTTACCATTGCCTCGACCATCTTATCTTAAGCCCCTCCATGGCCGCCCACCTCCTCCTCAGCCATACTCTAGCAACATATACATACCCGCCCCAAGTAGCTATCACCCACCTACTCTTTTGAATAAATTAAACAAACTTTATTCATTTAAGAGGGAGGTAGTCAGGAAAATCTTTAAGAACCTCTTAAAGAAACCTAATTTTTAGCTACTAGAGTCTAGGAAGCTGGAGGAAGTGGGCAGGAGTAATGATCCTAACTTTTACCCCTGCCACCACATGCTTGTCCATGTTTTGGAGGATTACTTTACATTTAAGGACTGGCTTGAGCATAGCTACAAGTCAGGCGCTATAGTTATCCCTAAGGAATATATAGTAGAACAACCATCCAGTTCTGTTACGGTAAACCTTAGGGATACATGTGATCCTCTCAAAATAAAAAAAAGGTAGGGATATCTCTTTATCTCGAACCTCTGAAAAAGATCATTTTTAAAATTAAGAAACTTTCCTTACAGCTGCCTAAGGCAGCTCAAACCTCTAACATCAAAGAAGATTCGCAAGTTGCCAAAGACAACTTGGGGAAAGTAGGAGCTCGGCAGCAGCCCATGCTTGCCTTAGATAACTAAGTAGCGCAACCACCGACCGAGTCCAACCTCCATTCCACCATTGCAACTACTACTTTAGTCGACATTCCTACTTTAGCTAGTTCTTCTTCTAGTAGACATCTTATATCAGTGGATGAGGGCATCAAATCTCTCACCCCACTTACTTTACTAGATCTCTACTATGTACCTCCTTTTAAATCTAAAAAAATCAAGGAAGAAAACTAGTTTGAATTACATCTGTGCCACTTCTAATGGGTTATCTAATTCTACTCTTTTAGAAAACTCTTCAAGTCTTAATAATTATAACAACTCTGATCATCCTCTTTCTGATTCAAAGATGGACTTTCCTTTTCTGAATAATACGGGCTCACCTCTTGAGATAGACTTGAATCATCTGATTTTGAGGGTCCAATAAGAGAAATTATAGGTATGTCTGATGACCAAGTAGAATCTTCCACTAACCCGCCATAAGATATCACTGAAGTTAACCTTTGTAGTGGCAAGATTCTACCTCCTAGGGTAGCACCTCAAGATTAGGGAAAGCAAGTCATTGGTACTAGTTAGCAAATAGTCTCTCCACAAGATGCTCCACCTATGGATATGCTTATGAAGGATCAGCCCAAAGTTTATTATAATGACCTCGCTCACCTAAGAAAGTTGCTAGCTAACCTAAGTATATATGATGCCCTTATCCATCCAAAGAGATGAGGGAATCATTAATCAAGGCCCTTCTTGATCCATAAATATGCTTAGCTCAGCTGACCACTATTGGAGAGGTGAAATATTGTTCAAGAGAATCCCAGGGAGCCACATTCACCGATGAAGACCTTCTTCTAAGAGATATGGAGCACAATCATCCCCTCTACATCACAGTGGATATGGGCAGATTCATATTTTCTAGGGTGTTGGCTGATCCAGGTGCATCAGTGAACATTATGAAACTAAAAAATATTTCCTATTTTAAGATTGACATCTATAAACTCCAAGGAGATTGGATGATGTTGAGAGGATTCAATGAATAGGGCAAGAGGGCTTTAGGCTCCATAGTGTTACCTTTGGAAATAGGTGACTGGAAGACTGAAGCCAAGTTTTATATAATTGATTCAAATACATTATTCACTACTTTGCTCGATAGGCCTTGGATACACCAGAATAAGATGGTTCCATCCTCTCTTCATTAGTGCATCAAGTTTTGAAGAGATGGAATCAAATAATGTGTCAAAGGAGATGAAAAGCCATTATCAATTAGAGAGGTCAAGATATATGAGGATGCATCCTACTATCTTCCTCAAAATTAAAATATTTATTCTCACGAACTTGGCCAAAATTTGAATGCAAAAGAAAAATAAAAAGAAGAAAAAGAAAAAGAAACAGAAAAAGGAAGAGAAAAAGATAAAGAAAAGAAAAAGGAAAGTACAAGGGAGCAAGAAAGGGTCACCGAGGAAGACGTAGAGCCGCATGTTATATTCCACCCACAGTTTGTTCCACCATATGAACATATGGGTAGGATGAATTGACCTCTATCAGGGAGAGGCTAAGGTAGATACAGAGGCAGTTCTAGAGGTGGAAGACCCCCTGGTTGGCAGCTAGCCAATAGGGGCTATGTTCCAGTTCACAGGAGTACTCCTGTTATTCACATAGACTTAGAATCTAGCTCAAAAGAAGAGTCTCATGTGATTAACACACCAACCAATTGCTCTCAGTGGGTCTTACTGGAGGTCACACTCGAGCCAGACAATGACAAAGACTAGTCCAATAAGCAAAGCATAAATGTATTTGAATTAAGATTACGTAAAACCATCAGGCAGTAGTTGGGAACCTTAGCTCTAACCCCACTTTCTTCTCAAAAAATTATAGGTTTGGTAGTTAAAGAATCCCCTAGATCTTCCATGGATGTCAAGTCAAAGAGATTTATGTTGGGATCATCATCCTCAAGTCAAGAAGCAAATGTAGAACTTGAGAATGATTCATATAAAGATGTAATAGAATTACCTTTTGATTGGTACTCACATTGTGTTTATAATCTCGCAAAGAAAGGTTTGATTCCTTACACATGGTCCAGGCATAGGTCAGAGTATTTTGAGAAGCTGTGGGATAAAAAAGGCAGGGATACACAATCAAGATCAGGACTAGGATTTGGTATAGTGGGTCCAATCGATGATGATAATTACTGTTTAGTTGACACCAATCATCTGGAGTTTGATAGGATCTTCTCAAACCACACTGACTCTTATGAGGAGGTGTATTTAGAAACTTTAGATGATCCTGATGATCTTTAAATCAAAGATGCACCTCCAAAATTTGAAGAAGAAATCAATTCAACCATCAACAAGCTCAAAGAAATCAACCTCAGAATAGAAGAAGATCCACGCCCCACATACATCTGTTCTCTGTTAAATGAAGAAGAAACCAACGACTTTGTTAGGCTATTGACTAAGCTTAAGGACTAGTTTGAATGGAGCTATGAAGAGATGCCCATATTATCTCCTAACGTAGCGGTCCATAAAATAGTAATAGACCCTAATGCTAGCCCTATCAAGCAAGCTCCTAGATGCATGTAATTAGAAATCGAACAATAGGTCATTTCTAAAGTCAAGAAACTGATCGATGCTGACTTTATTAGGGAAGAAAAATATCTTAGTGCTGTCATCCCGCTAAGAAGAAAATGGCCAAATTAGATATGTGTCGAGGAATTAAATAAGGCATGTCCTAAGGATAAATTTCCACTTCCTATACTAGAGTTAATGGTGGACATTGCCTCATCTCATGCAATATTCTCCTTCATGGATGGGTCATCTGGCTATAACCAAATTAAGATGGCCCCCGAGAATGAAAGGAATAATGCTTTTCAAACCCCGATTGGAATTTATTATTATAAGGTCATGTCCTTTGGCCTTAATAATGATGATGCTACTTACCAGTGGGCCATGACTCAGATTTTTGATGAACTCATTCATCATTAAGTAGAATGTTATGTTGATCTAGTTGTCAAAAGTAAAGAAAAGCGGGACCATCTCTTTGACTTGAGAGTAGTTTTTGAACGGTTAAGATAATTCAATCTCAAAATGAACCCCCTGAAGTGTGCATTCGGAGTAGCTTCAAGTTCCTTGGGTTTGTTGTCCGACACCAGGGAATAGAGATAGACCCAGAAAAGATCAAAGCTATCTTAGAAATGACACCACCTAAAAATCTAACTCACCTCAAATCATTCCAAGGGTGATTGGCATATCTAAGGCACTTTATCTCCAATCTATCGGGGAGAAGCAAGCCATTTTCAGTACTTGTCAAAAAGAATGCTAAGTTCAAGTGGGATGATAAGTACCAGCATATTTTTGAAGATATTAAACTGTATTTGGTGAAGCTGCTTCTAGCAACCCCTATCCCAGGCAAGCCACTTATCCTCTACATTGCTGCATTGGATGACTCCCTTGGTGCTTTGTTGGCCTTAACTAATGATGAAGGGAAGAAGAAAGCTCTCTAATACCTCTACCATCGTCTGATCCCTGCTGAAGAAAACTATCCACCTATTGAGAAACATTGCCTAGCTCTTATCTTCGCATCCTAAAAGCTGCATCATTACATGTTCTCTCATCAGGTAAACTTGATTTCAAGAACCAATCCATTGCAGTATCTCATGACATGGCTGACTTTATCTGGACGGTTGGCACGTTGGTCCATGATTTTATCACAGTTTAGCATTACATTCATACCCCTCTGAGCAGTGAAAGGATAAGCACTGACAGATTTTCTAGCAGCACACCCACTTCCTGCTGACTCTCCGCTTAGTGACGATCTCCCTGGCAAATAAATCATGAACTTAGGGGATGTTGATAATCACCATTGGGAAATGTATTTTGATGGTGCAGCTTCCTCTCAAAGAGGAGAAGAACCATGATCTACTTTTCCAGGAAAGGCAGGGTAGGAATCATCCTTTTAACTCTAGATTGTGATGTAATGAGATTCTCATACCATCTCTCCAATCCATGCACCAATAATGAAGCCGAGTATGAGGCTTTGATTGTCACCGAGAATTATATAAAATCAAAAGCATCAACATCTAGAATTCTCGGTCATCACTGATTGATGGATCCTATAAGGTTCTAAAACCTAAGCTTCGTCACTACCATGAGTAGACCATGAAGCTGTTGGCCCAAATCCCTAAGGTCACCATCTATAAGATTTCTCGAGGAGAAAACATAATAGCAGATGCTTTGGTCAAACTCACCAAGGTGTTGGTATGTCCAGAGGATGAGTCCATTCCAATAAAGGTCCAAAATAAATAAGTCCTATCCCTTATTGACGATGAACTCGTTAAGAGCTATTCTCTTAAAGGGAAGTTTCTATTGCCAAGAAAGATGAGGAGCTGGATTGGAGGCAACCATTTATAGATTACTTTACTAGAGGCAAACTACCTCAAGAGAAATCACAAGCTCATCAGATGAAGCAAAAAGTTCTCCTATGCTCTCATAGATGGCACCTTGTACCGACAGTCTTTCGATCAAATGTGGTTACGCTGTTTAGACAAACACAAAGCTTGTAAAATCATGATCGAGGTACATTTAGGTCTATGTAGAGCACATTAATCCTGTCCAAAGATGAAGGCAAAGATCAAGAAAGTATGATACAATTAGCCTTTGATGATTATAGACTGCATAGATGTAGCTAGGAGATGCCATCAGTGGCAGGTACATGGTGTAGTATTTCACTAACCACCCAATATTCTACACCCTACATTGGCCTCATGGCCTGAGTGTACACATAATGTCGATTGATCCTCCTTCTTCTAAGGGTCATTGGTTCATCTTAGCTTCCACCGACTACTTTTCTAAGTGGGCAGAGGCGATCCCACTTAGAGAGGTTAGAGCTTAGTAGGTGCTCCACTTTTCAGGAACCATATCGTATATAGGTTTGAGGTGCCTCGATGAATTATATCGGATAATGGTACTACATTCAAAAGCACAAAGATCAACAGCTTTGCTAAGAGACACGGTATAGATTAGAGATACTCCACTATCTACTATGCCAGGTGAATGTCTTAGCAGAAGCATTCAACAAAACTCTCATCTAGAAACTAAAGAAGATACTCGATGATAACAAGTGACAGTGGTATGAGCAGCTAGTTGAAGCCTTGTGGGCATATCGAACCACATATAGAACTCAAACCCAATCTACCCCGTTCTCCTTAGTGTATGGGTCCGATGCCATTCTACCATTAGAAGTTTAGCTCCTATCACTAAGGATAGTAATGGGTAGTAAAATTACTACAGTGTAGAACACCAGGTTGCGGTTAGAAGAGCTCGAAGGTTTAGAGGAGAGACACCTACGAGCATGCTAGAACCTCGAGTTGTACAAAGCCAAGATGATTCAAGATCACAACAAGCTGGTCCACCCTAGATCTTTTCAAGTATGAGAGCTTGTTTTAGTTCTAAGGAGATCAAATGCTGCCCATCGAAAGATGGGAGGAAAGTTTGAACCAACTTGGGAAAGCTCTTTTGTTAGAGAGAAGACCTACCAAGGAGGATCTTATCAACTTATTAATTATAAAGGGGAACAGTCGATGCTTCCAATCACTGGGATTTATTTGAAGAAATACTATCCATAAAATCATGTTTGAAAATAATTATCTTCAAAAAATTTGATTCCAATTCATCAAAATATTCTCTTCATTCGAAGCATTGTTTGCTAGTTTGTAAATCTGCCATGACGTGTTAGGGTAGGTGTAAGAGAACCTAAGAGGTATCATATCCTTCTTTAACAACATGAACACAAATTAAAAATGATTCCCCAGCGCTACTAGAGTAGGTGCAAGAGAACCCAAGAAGCATCCTTTCTTGGTGGGACCACAACTACCATTTGTGGCACCATTTTGTTAACTCTTAAGTATGTTTTAGGATAGGTGTAAGAGAACCAAGGTAGCATCCTGTCCTCCTTTAAGACAAACACATATCTTTTGTCTCGGGCTATTTTGATATGGAGAAAATCCCTTGTGGCACTCACTCATTAGCTGCTCTAGGTCGGGCTAACATGCTACCTTGCTAATGTGTCACCCTAGTTGTCACTTGTCTAGCGGATGTGAGTTCCTGCACTTTCTTCCTGACTTGACCATTTCAAACCGGTGAGCACCTTGTTAGTTTGGTAGGCCTCACTATGTAGCTAGTAAGCTACCTTATGTTGACTTTGTTTAAGAGGATGTAAGTCTATACGCCTTCTTCTTGAATTAGCCATCATGCACTAACTAGGTCAAGTGTATTTGAAGATTAAGGTAAGCCCCCCAGCGGCTCCTTTCCTCTCGACTACTTTTGAGTTGATGTAAGTCTCCCAAGCGACATTCACTCAGTAGTCGCCCTAGGTCGAATAGCACTTATCGAGTTAAAAATAGACTATCCTGAATGTGAGTCCCCAATGTTTTCTTCCTAAGCTGATTGTTGTAAACCAACTGGCACCTTATATTGGTTGATGTTCGCTATGCAAATAATGACTCACCTACTGGATACACCACTCTTGGCAGATATGAGTCCCCGCACTTTCTCCTTGAGTTGGCCACTAAATACCTATATGCATTATCTTCTTAGAGATCAGGATAAAGCCCTTAGTGGCCCCTCCCCTGCGAACACTCTACCTGGATCATGTCATTTGCGACCCCCATTAAGACACTACCCGGGCAACTCTTGGATTGGACAGTCCCGCTTTCCTAGTAGCCACCCCTATGGTTGGAGAATTTGTTCAGTTGATGTACATATTCTCCCATGGACCAGTAAATCAGAAATAGGTCTAGGCTAATAGAAGGTCCTTCTTAGTGTGATCCCTCGTAAACCAATAAGGCCCATCATAAACAAACAAACAAATAAATTTATTAGCTTGTAGATTATGAATTCACGCACCTAGCGGCCCCTTTCCCAAGCAGACATCCAATCTTTAGGGCAGTGTTAGCAAAACTCCCTATAGGAACTGCCTGACTACACTTGAGTTGAGATAAGTCCTCAGGTTGGCACTCTCTTAGTAGTCTTCCTTAGGTCGGGTTCAATCTGTTGTGTTACAAATAGGTTGCCCTGATGGTCATTTCACTCTAGAAGATGTAAGCCTACTATGCATTCTTTCAAGGATGACCGTCATAAATCGGCAGGCAGCCGTAGGTCAGGTTAACATGTTACCTTGCTAATACATCTCCCTAGTGGGCTTTCATTCAGGAAGATGTGAGTCCTCATGCTTTCTTCCCTAAATTGGCTGCTACAAACCGAAAGCAACCCCTTTGGTTTGATAGTTATCCCCTTCGGCCGGGAAACTACCCCCTTTGGATCAAGAATCAAGTAGGTATACGCTCTCCTCACCGTGGTCCATTGCAAATCGATGGGATCAATCAAATATAATTAAAATGAAATTAATTTTTCTATCATTGAGCTGATTTAAGTCCCGCAACAACGTTCACTCAGTAGTCAACCTAAGGTTGGGTTCGATTCATTGTGACATCAACAGATCACCCCCATTGACTGATCCCTATTTTGGAGGATGTAAGTCTACTACGCTTTCTTCCTAGTGCAACTGTGACAAATTGAAAGGCAACCCCTTTTGTTGGATGGTCTTACTATGTGGTTAGTAGACTACCCCTTTAGAATGGTAAATCTAAAGTAAACTAAGGTCGACATGGCCCCTACTTAGTGCAGTCCATCGCAAACCGATAGGGTCCATCTCAAAATTCAAAATTTAAAATCTGAAACAAAACCAACCAATCTCCCCAGTGGAGTCAAATTAAACAATCAAATCGACGCTTTTCCTCAAATCTTTTAATTCCCCCTGGAGTCAATTCAATCTAACTAACCTCCCTAGGAGGGTTTTATCCCCAATGGATTCCAAATTCTAATCCCCAACGGATTTCACAACCTCTTATCCTCACGGATAACTCAACCTTTCCCCAAGGAAGGCTCACATACTCAATCCCTAGTGGATTCCTCTTTCGCTCTCTTATGTCTTTGACATAAGTAGAGTTGCATTGCACTAAGATCTTGATTCTTTCTACACCTCGGGTTTAGGAGTAGATCATTTCTATTAGTGCTTGCAATCATTCAAACATTGTTGATCATCTCGATCAACACCAGTATGTGTGGTATGCCTTGTCAGTCACACCACACCTATTGGGCACCCTTTGTTGACCTCACTTTTGGAGTGAACTCTCAACTTCTCCATCTTCGACATAGGACTCTCTAGACACTAAGAGTTACTTAGTCTTGAGATACTTTTAGTGATTAGGTGAACACTTAACCTAACCCTAGAGACTTAGAAGTATTTTTCATATGATTAGGCTATGTATTAGGGATCTAAGGAAATCACTTACCATATAACTCAAATCCAGCCCATGTACACTCCTTCAAACTAATCTAAATCAAATCTCAAATCAATTCCAACTCAATTTATTTTTCTCAAATCTCAAATCAATCCTAACTCAATTGAGTTTCTCAAATCAAAAATCAACTCCAAATTCAATTCCAATCCTAAATGATTCAAAACCAAAATTAATTTCAAATCCAACTCCAATTCCAGATGATTGAAACCCATGATCAATTCCAAATCCAAAACCTTCCTAAGCCTTATGAATCACATCCATAAGCTTAGTCAAACCCTTCAAATCAACCCAAAGCCAAGTGATTTCTTTATAAATCACTTATTCCATCATTGGTATTCACAACTATAAATGAAATTGGCATCCAAATCATCCAAATCAAATGAATATAAATCAAACCCCCTTTTTTCAAACTTTTTGACCTACCTTAGCCAAATTCACAAACAAATCACTCCTAATTCACATGATTCTCTCATGGATCATTTATATTCTCATTTACATTCACAAATATAGATGAAATATAAATTCAAATGGCCAAAATCAAATCAATATAAATTCAAAACTCAAATCCAAACCCAATTTATATCCTTTAAGCCAATTTCTTGGATTTAGCCAAATCATTCTCAAATGAATCCAAACCCATAGATCTTCTCTTCAAACAATCACTCCTTCAATCATATGCCCAAATCTAAACATAAACTACAATCATTAAGCCAAAATCAAATTAACCCAAGTCAAACCCATGTTCATCCTTTTGACTTGAAATTGTCAAATGAACCAAAACCATTTGACTCCAAACCACTTGCAATTGGATTTATATTTCTATCATAAGTCCATATGTGAGTTCGAGCAAACTTGAATCAAGCCATGATCAAGTCAATTGACCCATTTAGGCTCACTTGCCCCAAAGTACCCTAAAGACCCTATTGAGCTAAGTTCTAATCTAACCCAAATTGGATTAAACTAAGCCCATCCAAGCCTCACATTATGATCAACTATCATCCTAGAATAATCAATCACTCAAATTAGGTCAAATCAAGTCAAACTTAGCCTTTGACCAAGTTAACACTTAGCCCAAATGAGACCTAAACAAGCTAAAATTCACTATGAGCAAAATTGATTGAAACCATTGATCTAAACCAATCCATAATCAATGATTGAACATGACAAAGTCATCAACTGAGCCAAACCAAGCCTAATTGGCCACTTGATCTTAGTTGACCCAAATTGGCCTAAAAGCCAAAATGGGTTAAATGATGATTTAATCCAAATTGATTGTAACCAATGGCTCAAGTTCATTCCAAATAACTTGTTGAACTTGACCAAAGCTTCAATTGACCAATTAGATCCAACCTAGCCCAATTGACCATGACCCCAACTTGACCCAAATGGTCAAATCAATTTGAAATCAAACCAAATCAGAATTGATTGAAACCAAAGCTTGCAATACATTTCAAATGATCAACCAAGCCTAAACCAATCCATGACCTAACCCAATTGGGTCAAATGGGTCAAATTAGTCAACTTGACCCATTTGACCCAAATGAACCTAAATGAACCAAAACCAAATCTAAACCAAATTAAACCAAACTAATGATACCTAGAGGCTCCAAATGATCATTTGAACTTGACCTAATCCATGGTTTGACCCAATTTGACCAATTAGTCAACCTAACCCAATTTGACCCAACTTGACCCAAATATATCAAATTAATCCAAATCAAATCAAGTGAACTCCAAATCACTTGAAATTTGGCCCAACCCATTTTTAAATCATTTTAAATCTGCCCAAATCAAACTCATAGCAAAATGACTACTTTGCCCTTGGGTCAAAGGGTATCCCACGACTAAATTCTCTTGAAATTTGGCCATTCCTTTCCCAATGCCACTTGGCACCCATCTATTGGTCAACATGGGCACCAAGGAGGGTGGTGAACATGACCAAATGAGGTTGGGTAGGCCATGACCAAAAGAGAGGCCAAACTGACCTCCCTAATCACCTTTGGACACTTGGCTCACCAAATTCACTCACGAATCACATGTGCAGCTACTCTCCCTCACTCCTCCACCAAAATGACCCATGTGGGATGTTTTTCAACTCAAACCGATCAGCCAATCTAAGAAATTGAGCTAAAATGGAAAATCATCCATCCACCATCCGATCGAAGGAGGGGGAGATATACCCCTCCCCTCATTCTCACTGAAAGGAGAAGAGATTCATTCCTCAGAGTTTTAAGAGTCAAATAGAAACCTCCCCAAGCTTTTCCCAGCCATTCCTAAGCTCCCTTGATTCCCATTTCTCAATTTTACTTAAAACTAGAATAGGGAAGATCAATCCTGAGCTTAACTCACTCAATCCTCAACCAAAGTGCAATCAACCTTGCACACACCACCTTGGACCTTGTCAAGCTCAATCGTACCATTTCCCAAGCCTCTAAGCAATGGAAAGTGCCACTATGATCAAGACCGATCACCAATGAAGAGGAGCTTGGTCGACCAAGCAAACCACTTTAAACCAAGATCAGGTTTCTTCAACAGGGCTTTGTCTCTACTAGACGAAGCTACCTCCTTCGTTGGAAGCTTTGGTGATAGGTTCCAGTGAGGTATGCCATTGAAACTGACCTTAGAGTAAATTTTTCTTGGTCCTTTGTGATGGAAATCATTATGCCATGTGATCTCCACAATTAGATGTGTTGCTTGTGTTTCCCTAAAGGTTTGGGATGAATTTGAGCTCCATTCGAGCTCGGGTGAGCTCGGATGGAATGACGATTGACGGATGGCATCCATCTCTCACCGCTCGATAGGAGACAGATCATAGACCATCCATTTCGCATGATCGGATCGGATGGTCTGATCAAATCATGCTAGATCCATAGTAATTCTTAGCCTAAACTATGAGATTAATCTCAGTCGTCCGATCTTAGATCTGACAGCCCGCAAAGAAAGCGCATCCACCGCCAACTGACTCAATCGACAGAAGTGACAACTTAAATAACTAATCTTATCTCAACACATGGAAAGCATGCCGCGTTAGTCGTCACGTGGCCTGTTGGGATTAGGAGTTTAATTAGGCTTAATTAATCCAATTTTAATGGTGTAACTTCTAGCTCTATGTTAGGATGGTCCATGGTTTGATGTATGATTTTATTTTATGGGGTAATATTTTAGACTAGATGTTAGGGTGTATATGCGTAGACTGGATGATAGGGTGATCTTAGCCTAATCATGTCTTCTGCAGGAGATTGTGCATAAGGGGCCATTATAATAAAAATAAAAAGAATATAAATGCCTTTACTGTGGAGGTTGCTTAGCCCCTAAGCATAGTCCAAATTAGGACAAGTGGACTTGGTTACCTATGTGCAAGGTGCTAAGTTCAAATTATTAATATAACTGCTTGGGTTGCATGGTATGTTTAGCTATCCTTTGTTTTGCATGTTTAGTTAGATTTACCTTTCCCATTTTGATGTAAATTTTGCAATTAGGATTTGGAATGAATGTTATGGGAGATTATTATGAACATTGGTTATAAGATCAAGTCTTATGTACCATGTGATGCCTTTGGAGCAACCATATTTCAATCAAGCCAGAAGGAAGAAAGAAAAGAAGCAAATTAAAATGAAGAAATAAAAATGAAGAAATGAAGAATGAAGAATGAAGAATGAAGAATGAAGACCCCCATAATATGAATTCCTTAGAATAGTAATTATTCATTTGTAATATGTGTTGTATAAGGGTAGAGCTCGGCTACCCACAATTTTTTCGGGTTGTATGACAGTACCTGACCGTACCAGCCTCTTATCCATTTGCATTAATTTTATAAATTGATTGATGTTATCTTTACGATTATGCAATTAGGATGGCATGATTTTCCTAATTTCTTAATTTTTTGATGATTGTTGAATGTCCTGGATGCGATTAAGCTCTTAGGAAAAATAAATTTTCTATCTAATTAATCAATTCAAAATTAAGCAAACTAATTTATAATCTCATCTAAAGCTTAGGACATAAATCAAGATAATAAAAGGTTTAGCAACTCCTTTGTTGGATTGTGTATGTCTCATATCATGCATAAATCATATTGTCCCACTCTTGTCAATGGAGGGCTTCCACCTTTGCGGGAGAAAATGGCTTGACCTTTGAGAGTCATGGTGAAAACACACCTCCATCTTTCTAATTTTTTCCCATAACTAATTTTCTCATGCATTAGGTATATAAAATCATATAGCCTGTGTTAAATAAAAATGTCCAAAAATGAAAACAAAATTTAACAAAATTTGCATTAGATTTAGGCCATTATTCATGCCCTTCATAACCTAGTCTCTTAGGGGGCGAGTTTAAGGACTTAGTATCTCTTCTAAGTAAATAACATCCTAACCATCTTGCAAAGCATAGGACTTTCCTACATGTATTTAAAATCATAGGAGTTAGTTGGCAGCCACCCCAAGCAATTGTAAGTTCAACAGTCGGGTAGTTTATCCCCTCTTGTGGAGGTAAAGCATATGCCCATTTTATCACTTAGATTTAGGTCGCGCTTTGTCCTATGTCGAAGCTCTCTAGATTTAGGATCTGAGGTTGATGTTTCCTTTTGGGTCTACAAGCATAAATCCTCACCTCTTAGGTATTTTTATAATCTTGTATTATGGAATTGTAAGCCCTAGATTTCTAATAAAAATTCAACTCAAACATATAATTCTCATCAATTTCAAAAATATAAAGCCCAACCATAGGATAGTCTGGGATGCTCACTAGGCTTCCTAGTATCATGAGTATCTCCTACTCATCTCCCTTTGATTTCGATAATAACTCTCTCATTTTTTATCAATCCCACTTGATTTCTGAAAATAACCAATTGATTGATAGTCTTATCTTTGAAATCTTTGGAGACAATGATCATTTACCTTAATTGAGAGTATTCTTAAGGAATCTCATTCCTTAAAATGTAATTAACTATGGGGGCTTGCTCCATAGGGAACTTAACAATCCCGACTTAAAATAAACATTACTTTACTTTTCCATGTAAAGTAGGGGAAAATTTTCTGATACATTCAAAGGCCCATCATGCCTTAGGAGTCCTCATTAGGTGATTAGGTCCATTATAGGGTAGTGATTTCTATCTCTAGAGATAGTATACTATTCCTTAATGTCATACCCAATCACCCTAATGAGTATATCTGCAAATCTACATGGTGTCCCCTCACATAAACACACACACAAACACCAAAAAATAAACACCACACACCAGTTTAGGTCTCGCCATCCACCATTCCCACAAAGGCATAAAAGACAGCATCCGGGGAGAAGAAAGCCCCCTTGGTGATTTTGGTGGAGATTTCTATTCCTGTCTTCATCTATCCTCCTTCTATGGTAGAAAGAAGATAAATAAAAATAGGAATATAATGCTTTGGTCAGACGCCATGCAGATCCACAGATGTACTTATTAGGATGATCGGATACGACATTAAGGAGAGGTGTAATATCATAAAATATAGAAATCACCACCCTACAATGGACCTAATCATAAAAATAAGGACTCCTAAGGACATTGGGTCTTCGAGATGTGCCAGAGATTCTTCCCCTACTTTATATGGAAAAGTAAAGCGAGATTTATTATAAACTGGGTTCATTAAGTTTCCTATAGGGGCAATCCCCCATAGTTAATCACATCCTAAGGAATGGGGATTCCTTATGAAAACTCTTGATTAAGGTAAATGATTGTTGTCTCTAAAGATTTCAATAGGGTAGGACTATCAATCGATTAGTTTATTTTTAAAGATCGAATGGGATTGATCAAAGAGAGAGTTATTATCAGAACAAAATGAAGATAAGTAAGAGATGCTAAAGATGCTAGGAAACTTGGCGAGCATCTCAAACTATCCTATGATTGGGCTTTACATTTTTGAAATTGACTTAATTTATTTTGAGTTGAATATTTTATTGGAAATTTAGGGCTTATGATTTCACAACACAAGATTATAGAAATGCCTAAAAGGTGAGGATTTATACTTATGGCCCATAAAGGGGAGAAGCAACCTCAGAACCTAAATCTAGGGAGCTTTAGCAAAGGCCAAAACATATCCTAAATCTAAGGCAAAAATGGGTATTCACTTTGCCTCCACAAGAAAAGACAAACCACCCGACTGCTTGGACTTACAACCGACTAGGGGTGGCTACCAATTAACTCCTCCTATGATTTTAAATTCATTTGGGCAAGTCATATGCTTTATGCAAGATAACTTGGCTATTATTTATTTAGAAAGAGACTAAGTCCTTAAACTCACTCCCTAAGAGACTAGATCATGTACGAGCATGAGTTGACCAAAATCTAATGCAATTCATATTACATTTTTTTTGGACAATCATTTTGACTCTGACAAATAGGATTCATATGCCTAATGCATGAGAAGTAAGACTATTGGCCAAAATCAGCGAGAAGGGAGGAGGTGTGTTTCCACCATGGCTCTCACAGGTCAAGCCAAGTTTCTCTCGTAAAGGTGGAAGCCCTCCAATAAAGAGTGAAACAAGATGCATTTATGCATGATCTTATAAAAGAAATACTTATCCAGCTAAGGGGTTGCATGTATGTGATGTTATGAGTTCTTTATTTAAATTTTGAATTGTTAAATTTGGTAGAAGATTTAATTTTCCCTAAGAGCCTAATCGTCATCCAGGTCATACATCAAGCAAAGAAGAAATTAGGAAAATGATGTCATCTTAATGCACAAACTAAAAAAATCATCAATCAATTTATAAAGATAACACAAAAGAATAAGAGGCCAATTGTGGTTGGGCACCACTGAATAAACCAAACAAATCCCAAGCATGTATATTGGACTTATCACCCCACACCTGGGTGGCTAAGTCCACCTGGCCTATTGGATTATGGTTAGGGGTATAAGCACCTACACAACAAAAAGTATTTATATTTTTATTTATTACAGCGCCCCTTAAGCACAATCCCCTGCAAAAGATAATTGTTCGACTAAGATCACCCTACCACTCAGTCTACGCACATGCACCCTAACATCCAGTCTAAAATATTACATCACAAAATAAAAGCAAACATCAAACCATGCACCGTCCTAACCTAAAGCTAGAAGTGGTGACTTAGCCTAATGTGCGTGCTTTAGAGGTTGGTGTGGTATGCTTAGTTATGGCTTTAAGTTAAAATTTTTGATGATGTTCAACTTAGAGGAGGGTTTCATTTAAGTGGTTTAATTATTTTGGGTTGATTTTATTTGTGTGTTTTGATTGGGTTCAAGTGAATCCTACAATTAATTACAAAGCTGTAAAGAGAGGAAAAGAGAAGAGAACTTCTCTTTCCTTCCCTAACCTAAGTAATTTTTAAAGTGGATTCATATTTTAGTTTTGTTTAGTATGTTTAATTATGTGTTTTAATTAACCCTAAGTTTATATGAACTCTAAACAAACCTATTCAAAAGAAAGGCATTTTAAGATTAAGTAAAGTGAATTAAATTCACAAAACACACATCACTTCATTTCTTTCCCAAAATGTATAACATGCATATGAATGGATCCTAAGCATATCTATACATACTAAATGAGAATGCTTTGCACACTTTATGATGCATGCTAAGTAAGTTAAGAAAATTTGAATGTTTATGATGCATGATTTTCATTAAGTAGAAAAGGGGTTTCTTATCCAATTTTCACATGGACGTATGAATATATGAAATGCATAAGTGAGTACGATGCCATTATTAACACCAGGGGTGTAAGGGATAGGACCTACTTGGGGCTACTTAAAATCTCGCAACCCTAGGGTTGTTTAGACTAATATACCACTTTCCTTAAATACAAGCATGTGTACAAAAGAAATGAATGGAAAAGAAAGATGCAAAAGTTTGTATTTATTTTATTTTTGGTTTGTTTATGCAATTTATATGTGTAAGTATAAGTGTCCTTCTTAAGTCATAGCATAAGAATGAATAGGAAATGGAATTAGATAAGTGTTGTGTTCTTTTCAAATGAACTATACACTTGGCCAAATCCTATTCAAAGCTATACCAAAAGAGAGGAGAAGAAGAACTACACTAAGCACATCCTTATATTTTACTCACATGCAAGCTTATAAGTAAGATATAAGTAACACACTTTCAGTTTTGATAATTGATTCATATATTTTAAAAAATAATTTGGATTTAATAGTGATAATAGCCACTCATATTATTACTTTTAGCCAAAACATGCAATTTGACATAAAAAAAACATTTTCATTTTAAATTTGATTTTTGAAAAGCATGAATGCATGAAATCATATGAGACACATATTTAGCATATTGGGAAAGAACTAAAGTAATGAAAGCATGTAAACACATTCACCTTAATTAATTTCTAAAGATAATCTTATGAAACGAGAAAGCTTAAAGCAAATTAAAGTTTATTAAATGTGATTTTTGTTTGATGTTGAGTTTGATTTAGTTTGGAAAATGTGAGGTGAGTTTGCTGTTTCTAACCCATTCCCACATATGTTTGATATTTTTATTCAATTTTTAGATGATTAGATTCAATTTTATATTTTGATTAGGTTAAGGTATGAATTAAGCATGTTAATTATCCCTTACTTGCACCACCTTAGCATAGTTGATCAAATAATTATGAGCCAATGAGATAACATAAAACCACACAAAGAATTTAAATCAGCAATGCACCTAGGAAGAAAAGGGCCTAATGTAATTTGGATCTTGATTAATGATTAATTAAATAAATGGGTTTAACTTAAGTAATTTCAAAACATCCCTCACACATATGAGTTAAATTTTGATTTCTTTAATTGTACTTAGGCTTTTGAACACCTAAGCATCTACCCAAGAAGAATCAATTGAGTTCTGGAAAGTTTTAAAATTTAATGAAATTAATTAAGGGGATAATTACTGAATTAACCTTTAATTAAGGTAAGATTAGGGAATAAAGGGGGTTTAAGAAATATCTTAATGATAATATCCCAAAATGGTTCTCTAAACCTCACATTCACTTAATCAAAGCTTAATTAGCTCAATCAGAGGGTTAAATCACTAATTATACCCTTAATTAAGTCTAATTACGTTAGGAGAGTGATTAAGGAATGAACTAGCAATTCAGATAAATCCCAGGAAAATTAGGGGAGGTAGAAGTCATCCCTCTAATTACACCCAAGAGGTTTAAGATTAATCAGTGGATTAATTAGAGTGTAATTAGCGAATTAACATTCCTAATAAAACCCAAATTCAGAGAAAAGAACTACTCAGAATTAATAAAAATCAATTTTAGAATATTCTATATTCAATTATCTTTCTAATACAATTTATTTCATATTTCTCTGCTTTTTTTATGTTGTGATATAAATTTTAGAAGTTTAGGTGATTAATTAGGAATTAAATAAACCCTAATTAAATCATTAATACCACGGTGCCACGCATGTCGCAGACGTGGCATGCGCTTTACACGCATCACCACCAAATTTTTTATTTAAAATATCACATCGTAGCGTTGTGTGGTAGTGGTGCTACGCGCTTTCCCCTCAGCCACAGATCAAAGGATTAAAAATAAATATATTACGTGTTTTAATCTCGGCCTCCCATCTAAAATGCGTGGATGGACGGCCAGAGATCCATCCCTACTACTCTCTATGAGCCATGGACACCATCCATGTTTAAAGCTTTGATCTGAGCTCGATTGAGCTAAGATTGGGATGAAAATTAACCCCCACCATCACCATGCAATAGATTACATCTAACGGTCAAGATCTTATGAGATTAACATTCGCTTTTCAAAGCTCCAAACCATAGCTAGATTAAGCTCAAAAAATGGCTAACCTCATTGGAGGTGATCACTGGTGCTCGATTCCCCTAGAGAAGCTTCATCTAATTGAGAAAAAGTGTTGTTGAAAGTTTGAGGGGTTGAGATTGAGTAACTTCTCCTATGAACCAACTCCTCCTTAGCTTGAGCTCGGCTTTAGTCTAGAGCACTCCTCCTCTACCTTTGGAGCTTGGGAAAGAGTATGGGTGCACTCGACTTGGTCCTCTGATGAAGCCTGAAGAAGGAATTGAGTTGGCTTGAAGTGTAGAGCAAGTTGGAAAATCAGTGGAGCTCCCTTATTTTCTCTTAAGGAAAATCGAGAAGATGAACTTTCAATCTCCCTCTAGGAAGCTTATGATCACTTGCAAATGGCTCCTCTGGCTTCCTATCACTCTATCCAATTTGGGAAACTTGGAATGTGAGTGAATTAGGGGGAGTATCTCCCCCTTTGATAATCAGACGGTCGAGCATGGGCTTGCCATTTTGATCCAATTGCCTTGATTCAAAGGGTTTGTTAGGCTGTTAGGAGTGTCCTAGAATTTGGTTTTGGCTAAGGAGTGGAATGTTGAACCCCCCATGTGCTTCAATTGAGTGTAAGAAACATTCCCATGTGGCCATTTCAAAGCATGTGCTCGATTTGGCCATTAGGTCAGGTTGGGCTGACTCAAACCCATTGGGTTGGGTGCACTATGTCTATTAGTGATCATTTGATCCACTAAGAAGATGCCTAGTGAGTATGGAAAGAATTTGACCAAATTCCAAGTGGAATTGGCCAAAATTTACCTTATGGCCTAGAGGTAAAATGGTCATTTAGCTGATTTTGAATTTGGGTATGTTTGGTATGTTGAGAAAATAGGTTTGGCCAAGTTTCATTGGATTTGGAGTTCATTTGGTATGGTTTGGCTCATGTTGACCCATTTAGGTCAAAATGGGTCAACTTGGTCAAGTTGACCAAATCAAATTGGGTTAAACCAAGGGTTGGGTCAAGTTCATATGACCATTTGAAATGTTTTGGTGGCTTTGGTTTGATTCAATTTGGTTTAGGTTTGAATTTGATTCATATGACTTCATTTAGGTCAAATGGGTTAAGTTGACAGATTTGACCTATTTGAGCTAGGTCATGCATAGGTTTAGGTTTGGTTAGTCATATGAAGTGGATTGGTTTTTTTATTTATAATCAATTTTGGTTAAATTTGAATTTCAATATGACCCTTTAGTCTAGTTCAAGGTCAATTGCTAGTTAGGTCTAGGTCAATAATAGGCTTTGGTCAAGTTTAACAAGTGATTTAGAATGAACTTGACCCATTGGTTTCAATAAATTTGGCTTAGATCAAGTTTTGACAAAGTTTGACTTTTTAGGTCCACTTGGGTCAACTTGGGTCAAGTGGCCAATTGGGCTAGGCTAGACATAAATATTGACTTGGTCAAGTTCAAACATTGGTCATGAATGAACTTAGATCAATGGTTTCAATCAATTTAGCCTATGGTGGATTTTGGCTATGTTAGATTTCATTTTGGCTCAGTGTTGACTCAACCCCAGTTTTACTTGGTTCGACCCAATTTGATTGATTGATCATCCCATGATGATTGTTGATCATGATGAGAGGCTTAGGTGAGTTTGATTCAATCCAATTTGGTTAAGATTAAAATTTGGCTCATAAAGGGTACTTTAGGTCACTTTTTGTCAAGCTAGCCTAAGTGGGTCAAATGGCTTTGTCAAAGCTTGATTTGAGTTTGATTGAACTTGTATATGGACTTATGATTGAAATAGAAATCCATTTGCAAGTGGTTTGAAGTCAGATGTGTTTTGATTTGTTTGACAATTTCAAGTTCAAAGGGTGAACATGAAATGGATTTTGGCTTGATTTTTGAATTGAGTTTTGATTAAGTGATTGAAGTTTGTGTTTATATTTGGATTCATGATTGAAGGATTGATTGAATCATGAAGGAAAATCAGGAGTTTGGCTTAATTTGAAGTTGATTTGGCTAAGTTCAAGATTTTGACTTGAAAGGCTTAGGTTAGATTTTGATTGAATTTGAAGTTGAATTTTGGATTTTGTTTGATTGATTTGAATTTATATTTCATTTATATTTATGAATATAATTGAGAATATAAATCAGTCATTAGAAAATTTCATGAGTTTGAAGTGATTTGAACATGATCTAAGCTAAGACCTTAAGAGGTAAATTAAGGATTTATAAAAGATTTTTGAATTTGGAATTTGAATTTTGGATTTAATTTGATTGATTTGAATTTATATTTTATTTATATATATGAATATAAATGAGAATATAAATGAGTTATGAGAAAATCTCATGAGCTTGAAGTGATTTGAAGATGATCTAAGCTAAGTCCTTAAGAGGGAAATTAAGGATTTAGGAAAGATTTTGGAATTTGGAATTTAAATTTTGGATTTGATTTGATTGATTTGAATTTATATTTCATTTATATATGTGAATATAAATGAGAATATAAATGAGTTATGAGAAAATCTCATGAGCTTGAAGTGATTTGAAGATGATTTAGGCTAAGTCCTTAAGATGGAAATTAAGGACTTAGAAAAGATTTTGGAATTAAGAATTTCAACTTGGAATTCAATCATGGATTTCAATCATGTGTTTCAATCATGGATTTCAATCATATGACATTGATTTAAGTTTTGAGAAACTCAACTAAGATTTATGTGGAGTTTGAAAAAATCAATTAGGATTGATTTGGAGTTTGACTTGAAGGAAGGAAGGTGAGGAATGGTTCAAGCTAAAGGGTAGGGAAATTTTCCAAACACCCCTAAGGCATGACCTATTCCTATGACTAACTCTTATAAGTCTCTAGGGCTAGGTTGAGTGTCCACCTAATCACTACATGTGTCTTAAGACTAAGTATCTCCTAAAGTCTAAGAGAATCCCTATGTCTAAGATGGAGGAGTTGAGAGCTTATCCTAAAAATGAGGTCAACAAAGGGCACCCAATAGGTGTGGGGTGACTAACAAGGTACACCGCATGTATTGGTGTTGACCGGAATGATCAGTAACACCAAAAGATCACAACACTAACAGAAATAATCTACCCCTAACCCAAGGTGTAGATGGAATCCAGAGCTTAGTGCAATGTGGCTCTACTTGGGAGGAATCCACTAAGGGATAGAGTAGGTGAACCTTCTACTAGGGAAGTAGGTTCAAGTCATCCACAAGGGGATGAAAGGTTTTATTTGAGTCCCACTAGGGAGAAAAAGATTTGTTTGAGTTCCGCTAGGGAATAGGGTTGAATTTGTTTTAATTTGTGTTTGTTTTTACTCCACATGGGATAGAAAAGTGAACTCTCCACTAGGGAGGCAAGTCCAAGTCATCCACAAGGGAGGAGTTATGAAATCCACTGAGGGATTAGAATTCTAGATCTACTGGGGGACTAGAAAGATTTGCATCTCACTGAGTAGAAGCAAAAGATTTGATTTAGATTGATTGATTGCTTTGTTTCTTTGTTTCATTGGATTTGTTTTGTTAAATTTGTTTCAGATTTTATTTTTTTTTTGGATTTTGAGATAGATCCTATTGGTTTGTGATGGATTGCACTAAGTAAGATCCATGGGGGCCTAGACTTAACTCAGATTTACCAATCCAAAGGGGTAGTCTACTAGACACATAGTTGTATTAGCCAACCAAATGGATGCCTTTTGGTATACAATAGCTATACTAGGAAGAAAGGGTAGTAGGCTTACATCCTCTGAAGTAGGGACCAATTGCTGGGGTAATCTATTGGCAAGGCAATAGATTGAACCCAACCTAAGGCTGACTATTGAGTGAATGCCGTTGGGGGACATAAATCAACTCAAAGATAGTCAAAGGTAGATTTCATTTTTAGATTTATTTTGATGGGCCCCATCAATTTGCGATGGACTACACTGAGTAGGGGCCATGGAGGCTTAGACCTAACTTAGATTTACCAATCCAAAGGGAGTAATCTACCAACCACGAGGTAAGACTATCCAACCAGAGGGATGCCTTTCAGTTTATAATGGTCAAGTTAGGAAGAAAGCGCGGGGACTCACATATTCCAAAATAATGAACCACTAGGGTGATCGGCTGCTTTGGGTAACAAATCGAACCCGACTTAGGGCTGACTATTGAGTGAATGCCGGTGGGGACTTAAATCAACTCAAAGATAGTCAAAGATTAATTTCACTTTTAGTTTATTTTGATGGATTCCATTGGTTTGCGATGGATTAAACTGAGAAAGAGATGATATTAGCCTAGACCTATCTCAAATTTACTGAACCAAAGGGAGTAGCTTCCCAGCCGATGGGAGAACTATCTGACCAAAGGAGTGCCTTTCAGTTTTCAATGATCAATTTAAGGGAAGAAAGCTTGAGGACTCACATCTTCCACTACAAAAGACCACTGGGGTGATCAATTGCTTTGGGCAATAAATCGAACCCAACCTAGGGCTGCCCTTCGATTTGTGATAGTCATGCTAGAAAGAATGCATTATAGTCTGATATTTTTCAAACCGGAATGACTGCACGAATAACCTGCTTGTGGAAAAATAGATTGAACCTGACCTAAGGGCAACTACGGAGTGAGTACCGACCTGGGGATTTATCTCAACTCAGGTAGTCAAGCAAATCCTATAGGGAGTTCTGCTAACACTGCCCTGAAGATAGGATGCATGCTTGGGAAAAGGGGCCCTTTGGAGGCTTGAATTTCTAATCCACAAGCAAATTAATTTGTTTGTTTAATTTAGTTTACTTTATCATGGACCATGTTGGTTTGTGAGAGATCAAACTGAGAAGGAGCTTATATCAGCCTAGGCTTATCTCAGATTTACTGAACCAAGGGAGAATCTGCACATCTGCTGAATAAATTCTCCAACCACAGGGGTGACTACTAGGAAAGAGGGATTGTCTAATCCAAGAGTAACCTGGGTAGTGTCTAAAGGGGTTCGAAAAGGACATGATCCAAATAGAATGCCCATAGGGGATGGGGCCACTAAAGGCTTAATCCAAAACCTTGGAGAAAATGACATGGGTAGTCATACATCCAATAGGTATTCGGTGTCCAACTCAAGGAGAAAGCTAGGGGACTCACATCTGCCAAGAGTGGTGTACTCACCGGGTGAGTTGCTATCAGCATAGTGAACATCAACCAATCTAAGGTGTCCGTCGATTTGCAATAATAAGCTTAGGAAGAAAGTTCGGGGACTCACATCCTCCTATAGTGAAATTGGTTGCTAGGATAATCTATCTTTGGCTCGACAGGTGTCATCCAACATAGGGTGACTACTAAGTGAATGCCATTGGGGGACTTATATCGACTCAAATATAGTCAAGAGGAGAGGAGCCTCTGGGGGACTTACCCTAAACCTCAAATATACTCAACCTAATTAATGCATGATGGCTAGTTCAAGAAGAAAGCAAGGGGACTCACATCTTCTTAAGCAAAGTCAACATGAGGTAGCTTACTGGCTGGGCAGTGAAACCTACCATACTAACAAGGCACTCCTTGGTTTGTAATGATCAAGTAAGGAAGAAAGTATGGGGACTCACATCTTCCAACAAATGATCACTAGGGTGACATAATAGCGAGGCAGCATGTAGACCCAACCTAGAGCAGCAAATGAGTGAGTGCCACAGGGGGCTTGCTCCCACATGAAAGTAGCCTGAGACAAAAGATATGTGTTTGATTTGTGCATGTGTTAATAGGAATAGGATGCCTCTTTGGTTCTCTCACACCTATCCTAAACACACTGGGGAGTTTGATGAAATGGTGTCATAGATGGCAATTGGGAAATCCCACTAAGAAAGGATGTCGCTCGGGTTCTCTTACACCTAACTTAGTTATGCTAATAGAAATAGGATGCTGCTTGGGTTCTCTCACACCTATTTTAATAGCGTCAGGAGATTGTGTTTGTGTTGTGAAAGAGGGATAGGATGCCGCTGGGGGACTCTTACACCTACCCTAAACAGGTCATGATGGATTCGCAAGACATGCAAACAACATTTCAAAAGAAGAGAAAATTTTGATGAATGTAATCATATATTTGTTCTTTTTATTAATAATTATTTTCAAACATGATTTATTTCATGTGTAATATTTCTTTAGGTAGAGACCATTAATTGGAAGCATCAGGTGTTCCCCTTTACAATCGATGAGCTAATATGATCCTCCTTGGTAGACCTTCTCTATAGCATAGGGGCCTTCCCCAAGTGGGTTCAAACTTACCTCCCATCTTTTGACAAGAAACAATTAGTCTCATTAGGACTAACACAAGTTCTTCTACTTGGAAAGACCTAGGTTGGACCAGTTTGTTGTGAGCTTAAATCATTTTGGCTTTATACAACTCAAAGTTCTGGCACGTCAATAGGTGACTCTCCTACAAACCTTTGAGCTCTTCTAACTGTAACTTTGCATTCTGCTCTAAAGTGATCTTGCTACCCAATGCTATCCTTAGTGATGGGAGTTGAACTTCTAGTGGTAGAACGGCTTCAGATCCATACACTAAGGAAAATGGGATAGATTAAGTTGGAGTCTGATATGTGGTGCGGTAGGCCCATAAGGCTTCAACCAACTACTCATACCACTATCGTTTGTTGTCATCTAGAGTCTTCTTCAAATTTTGGATGAGATTTTTCTTGAATGCATCCACTAAGCCATTTCTCCGGGGTAGCAGATAGTAGAGTATCTCCAATCTATGTCGTGTCTTCTAGCGAAGCTGTTGATCTTCATGCTTTTGAATGTAGTACCATTATCGGATATAATTCATCGAGGCATCCTAAACCTATATACGATATGGTTCTTGAAAAATAGAAGCACATGTTGAGTTATGACCTCTCTAAGTGGGATTGCCTCCGCCCACTTGGAAAAGTAGTCGGTGGCAGCTAGAATGAATCGGTGACCCCTGGAAGAAGGAGGATCAATCAGACCCATAATGTCAGTACCCCAACACTCAAATGGTCATGAGGCCAATTGTGGTGTTCAACTTTGAGGTGTGGGACACCATGCAGATCTTAGGGGGTAGTTATTGAAGTGATCGGGTATGACATTAAGGAATAATATACTATCTCAAAAGATAGAAATCACCACCCTATAATTGACTTAATCATCTAATAAGGACTCTTAAGGCATGATGGGTCTTTGAATATACCAGAGATCTTTCCCCTACTTTACATGGAAAAGTAAAGTAGGGTTTATTTTAAGCCAAGTTCATTAAGTTCCCTATGGAGCCCCCATAATTATTTACATCCTAAGGAATAGGAATTCCTTAAGAATACTCTCGATTAAAGTAGATAATTAGGGTCTCCAAAGATTTCAAGGTTTAAGACTATCAAAGGATTGGCTATTTTAGAAAATCAAATGGGATAGATCAAGGAGAAGAATTATTTTTGAAATAAAAGAGAAGAAAGTAAGATGCACAAAGCAGTGAGCATTCCAATCTACCTTATAATTGAGCTTTATATTTTTGAAATTGAAGAGAGTTAATTATTTGAGTTGACATTTTATTAGATTGTTGGGGCTTATAATTCCACAATATAAGATTGTGGAAATGCCTAAGAGGTTAGGACTTATGCTTGTAGCCTGAAGGAAATAGCTACCTCAGATTCCTAAACTAAGGAGCCTTGGTACAAAATAAAGGCATGACCTAAATCTAAGGCAAAAATGAGTATATGATTTACCTCCACAAAAGAGAATAAACCACCCGACTGCTGGACTTATTATCGCCTAGAGTGGTAGCCAACTCACTCCTCCTATGCTTTAAATCTATGTAGGCAAGTCTAATGCTTTGCAAGATGGCTAAGCTATTATTCATTTAGAAATGAGACTAAGTCCTTAAACTCACTCCCTAAGAGACTAGAGCATGAGTGGTATGAATCCATGACTTAATCTAATGCAAATTTTATCAAATTTATTTGATTATTTTGGACTTTTTATTTTGACACAGGCTATGGGATTTTGTATGCCTAAATGCATGAGAATTTGATTATGGGACAAATCAAAAGAGAAAGGGGTGTTCTTCCATCAAAGGCTCTCATAGATTAAGTCTTGATTCTCTGGCAAAGATGGAAGTCCCCTCTTAATAAGAGTGAAATAATATGACATGCATGATATTATACATTCATCCATCCAGCTAAAGGGTTGTTAAAAATTTTATTATCTTGATTTAATTCCTAGGCTTTTATGTGAGGTTATGAGTTTTTTTAAAATTTTAGTTATGAGTTGTAATTGGGGTAGAAAAATTAATGTTTATCCTAAGAGCCTACCACATCCAGGCCACACATTCAAGCATCAGTCATAAAGAAACTATAAAAATCATGTTGTTCTAATGTGCAATCTAAACACAACATCAAACAATTTTATAAACTACCGTAAAAGAATAAAAGGCCAATGCGGTCGGGTCCCTCCATACACCCCGAAAAGAGAAAAAAAGATGGGTAGCCGAGCTCTACCCTTATACAACCCGGATTACAAAAAAAATAATACATGCTATAGGGGTCTTCTTTTCTTCATTTCTTCCTTCTTTTTTCTTTTAATTTGACTTGCTCCAAAGGCATCACAGGGCACCCCAAGGACTAAGCCTTCTGGCCACTACTCATCCTAAACCCCCATAACACTAATCCTAATTCCTAATGCAAAATTATATTAAAAATAGGAAAAGTAAATCTAACTATACCTGCAAAATAAATGTTAGCTAAACACACCATACAACCCAAGCAGTTATATAAATAATTTGGACTTAGCACCCCACACTTGGGTAACCAAGCCCACATGTCCAAACATGGGTTACACTTAAAGGCTAAGCAACCTGTACAGCAAAACCATTTATATTTTTATTACAGCGGTCCCTTAAGCACAACCCCATACAAAAAACATGATTAGGCTAATAAAGGCCTAACATCCAGTCTACGAAACATACACCCTAACATCCAGTCTAAAATATTACATCACAAAACAAAACACGACATCATACATACAATGCCTAACTTAAAGTGGTGACTTAGTATTCTAATATGTGCTTAAGTTTGTGTGACAAGACTTTACTAGGCTTTTTTAGTTTTAGTTTCAATTTGGAGTTTGAATTTGTTTAAATTTTACCTTTGGGTGATTTTAATTTAAATGATTTAATGATTTATTTTTCATTTTTATTTCAATTTTATTTGGTTAAAGTGATGTTAAAATTTTCAAGAATGAAGAGTAGAATGAATTTTATTTGTAGACAAAACTCACCCTATACTACATCTGAACTCCTAAAGAGTCTAATTAAGGTCCTTAAGTATCTTAATTAGCCCATTTAAATTTATGTAATTCATTTGATTTTAATTATTTGACTTGATTTAGAATTTAGAATTTGAGTTTGTTTAAGTATTTGATTGATTGATTTTGGATTAGATGTTTTAGTTTAACTGCATCTTGATAATTCAATATCCTTAATTTCTAATGAAGGTTAAGTGTGTTTAAATTCATGTGTTTTGATTGGTTAATTTTAGATTAGATGTTTTTGGTTTAATTAAATTTTGATAATTCAATATCCTTAATATCTAATGAAGATTAAGTTTGTTTAAGTTTATGTTCTTTTGATTGATTAATTTTAGATTAGATGTCTTTGGTTTATTTAAATCTTGATAATTCAATATCCTTTTGAATTAATATTTAATTCTTTTCTTTGATTATGGTTATGTCACTTAATTTCATGCTTATTTGATTGTGGTTCATTTATTTATAGTTTGATCAGATAAGATTAATTGAAATTTTATTTTGATTTAATTGAGTTTGATTCTTTGTAATTAGGATTTTATTTTTGATCACATCTATTTTTCATGTTCATCAAAGTTTGGTTTGTATTTTGATTTCATACATTGGATAGTTGATTAGTCTATCTTATTTAAGTAGGTTGAATGAGATTTGATTTGATTACATATTAAATTGATGAGAGTCTTTCTTAATTTTAATTTAATTTGATTTAATTTGATTTGATAAGCTTCATTGGTCTATGGGTTTGCTTAGGGTCAATGTGATTATGTGATTAGTTTAATTAAGAAGTGTATTTATGTTAACTATAAAGGTTTGTTTAATTTTCAATTTGGTTTCATATTTGTTTAGACTAATAATGTAATTAATGACTTAATAATTTAGGTTTAATTTAGGTTTTGATTAGTATTTAATTGCATTTATATTTGATTAAGCTTAGGTTTAATATGATTAATTTAATTAACTTAATTATTTTATTTAAGAGGTGTGATTAATTATTAAATTAAATAAAGATTTGTTTAATCTTTAATTTGATTTCATATTTATTTAAGTTAATGATGTAATTAGTGAGTTAATGATTTAAGTTTAAATTAGGATTTGATTAGCATTTAATTGCATTTTATGTTTAGTTAAGCTTAGGTTTAATATGATTAATTTAATTGACTTAATTAGTTTATTTAATAGGTGTGAATAAATTAATTAGTAGATTAATTAGATTTTTAATTTGGATTAATTTTAATGTGAGTTATAAAATTAATTTAGTTTAATAAGATGATGGATTAATTTATTAAGTTTGTATTAATTAGGTGTTTGATTAATTAAGTTTGATTAAGGGTAATTAAAATTTTAAATTATTATATTAATTAAGGGTTTGTTTAATTAGAGATTAATGACTTAATGATTTAGGTTTAATTTAAGTTTTATTAGTGTTTAATTGCATCTTAATTATGTTTGATTAAGCTTAGGTTTAATATAATTAATTTGATTAATTTAATTAGTTTACTTGAGGGTGATTATTAAATTTAAGGGGTTTGCTTAATTTTAAAGTTAGCTTTAATGTAACTTATTTCAATTAATTTGATTAGTTAAGATGATGGATTAATTTATTAAGTTTGCATTTATTAGATGTTTGATTAATTAAATTTGATTAAGGGTAATTAAATTTTGTAAATCGTCAGATTAATTAAGGGTTTGTTTAATTAAAGATTAATGACTTAATTTCCCACATGTGAGTGATTTGGTTTAGTTAAGTGTTTTCCTTAAGTTTGATTTGATGAAAGGATTATTGTTATTACCATCATTGTTATTAAGTGAATTAATTATTTATTTCATTAAGTTTGATTATTTATGATTAGAGTTTTATTTGATTCGATTCATTTATTATGTTTGTTTGATTTCATTAACAAGTTTGATTTAGTTATTAGGTTAAAATATTTATTGGTTAATCAATTATTTTATTCCAAATGGATGTGATTTAATCATATGTTAATTAAGTTTACTTTAATTTTATTTGGTTTAATTCGATTAGTATCAAATGATTAAAGTTTCATAAATATGTTGAATTTTGGGTTTAATTTAAGATTTAATCTTTTAATTGAGTTTTATTAACCTAAATAAGTTTAATCATATTTAATTTAATCTCCTCTAAAGATGATATTTTTCTGATTTGAGGTTTGATTAATGATTGCTTAAGTGTTATTTCAATTCTAATTTTGATTTGATATTTAAATTGTTTTTAGGTTATGTTTTAATTAACTTCTTAATTGATTAAACTCTACTCTTAAATGTTTGTTTGGGGTTCATTAGGATTCAGAAGATCACATTATTTTCTTAAGATTCCTTGATATCAATTGAAGTGATTTAAGCCATTTTGAAGATTTATGTAAATTTAAAATTTTTTATTTGATTTATTTTATTAAAATGAATAATCTGAACTTCAAAATTTAATTTCTCCCAATCGAGAAGTCCTTTTCAATGAAATTTTTATGGTAGGTACACTTTAACTTTAATTTCAATCCCTGAAAATTTCAACTTAATCTCACTTATATTTCTAATTTAATTAATGAAATTTAATTTTTACTAAAACTTAAATTAGGCTCAAAATACTTAGTAAAATTTAGAGATTTTGGGTTTATTAGATTCCTCTAGAAAAGACGAATCTAAAGAGCCATTATTTACAATTTTTGGCTAAATATTTAATTTTTATGAAATTTTGAAGTTTTAGGTGATTTAAATTAATTTTTTTTATAAAAAGGAAATACGTGTGGCACTGACGTCAGCCTTTGGGTGGTAAGGGAAAATGACCTATGGCTCGCTTTGGATTGTTCGATCATGGATCAGATGGTACATAAGGAGATCAGCATGAGCCAAGATCGTGGCGATCGTACGACGACGTCATGAACCGTGATCGGATGGTCCGATCGCATCGACCACCGATCCCGCAATCCGAGCCATTTGATCGCAACTAACCAATCGACCCGCATCACATCAAGCAAGGCGTCGGACGCGATCCAAAGGCCCGTCGCCGATGGCGGGATCGACGATGGTCTTCTATTCTCATGAACCGCGGATCGACCGCGGTGTAGCTGCCGATCGATGAATAGTGTTCTCAGGTTTTTTTTTGGAAAAAATGAGGGTTTCTAAGCAAAACTTGTCCAAATGGACCCGTTTTCATGCTGATCCGCACCAAAAAAATTCTACTTCCTAAATGGGATGATTTAAAGTAAAAATGTGGGATTATCTAAGGAAAATTCCTAAAATCGAAATAAAATTAATACAAAATGTGCGAAATCCTAAGGCTGGCTACAGCTTTGCAAAATTTACCTCAACGAGGATGCTTTTTGGCGGTTGTGAATATCCAAGCGAACTCCTAGGTATGTGAGGAAGCTTTGGAGTGATCTTTAGCCCTTTCCTCCCTTCGGATCATCGCCTTCTCTGATGTCTACTGTCGCCTTGCTAGAAGAACAATTATTTGTATTTTCCAGATAAAAAATGGCTTAAAGAGGTAGGGGATGGGTTCCTTTTTGTTTTGGGGAGCTTTTGGGGGTTGAATGGTGGTGGGAGGAAGAGATCTAAAGCCACATCTCCCCCTCCTTTTATAATGGCCAAAAATTTAATATTTTTTGAATTTTTTTGGCTCCAAATTGATTGTCATCTTGCTTGGGGTGGTTGGGGTGGATGATAGATTGATTGAAGACTTTGAATTTTTGCTCCAAAATCCTCTCTTGTTACCATATGATCAGCCATATTTAATGCAAATGTTGGGGAGGAGTTAAGTGCATATGATGGGGGAGAATTAAATGAGGTTGGGTGGAATCCTATGTGGGGGAGAATCCATGAGGGATTTAAATGTGTTGGGTTGATTTTGGACTGATCCCAAATGGGTTTGGGTTGGGTTTGATCAGCTCCCAATGGGTCTTGGTTTGGTTTCAAGAGATTTGGCCCAATTTGGGTCATATTGGTCATATTGGGTCAAATTGACCCATTTGACCAAAATTGGCCAAATTACCTTAGGTTATGGGTTGATTCATGTTCAATTGACTAATTGAAGATGTATGTGGTCTTTGGTTTGAATTAATTTGGATTTAATTTGGATTTAGGCCAAATTGACCCTTTAGGCTAATTTGGGCTAGCTTGGGTCAAGTTGACCAATTGGGCTTGATTGATCAAATTGGGTTTAATTATAGTTTTGGTCAAGTTCAATAATCAATTTGGAATTACCTTGAACCATTGATTGTAATCAATTTGGGTTAGATCATGATTTGACCCGATTTGGTCCTATAGGCCAATTTGGGTCAATTTGGATCAAATGGCCAATTGGGCTTGGTTTGGCCCAATTGATTGCAATTGATCATCCTAGGGTGATCAAAAATCATGGTGGAAGGTTTTGGTGAGCTTGGTTCAATCCAATTTGGGTTGGATTGGAAGTTGGCTCAAATGGGTCCTTTAAGTCACTTTGGGTCAAGTGGACCTAAGTGGATCAATTGGTTTGGTTTTGGTTTGATTCAAGTTTAGTTGAACTTATAAATGAGCCTTAGATTGAAATATAAATTCAACGGTAATCAATTTGGAGTCCAATGGGTTTTGGCTCAATTGAATGTTTCAAGTCAAAAGGGCTAAGTTAGGCTTGACTTGGGTTGACTTGAATTTGGTTTGATAATTGTAGGTTTTATTTATATTTGGATAAATAATTGAATGAATGATTGATTCGAGATAAAATCCATTGGTTTTAACTTGATTTGGATATAATTTGGCTAAGTCCAAAGAATTAGCTTAAAGGGCTTAGATTGAGTTTGAATTTGATTTTCGATATAGTTTTGGTCATTTGAATTTGAATTTCATTTATATTTGTGATTATAAATGAAAGAATAATTGATTTATAAGGAAATCAATTGAGTTTGATTTGATCTAAAGGGAATTTTGGCTAAGCTTATGAATGTGGTTCATATGGCTTAGGAATTTGATTAACACTTCTAAGTCTCTAAGCTTAGGTTAAATGTTCACTGAATCACTAGAAGTATCTTATGACTAAGGACTTCTTAGTGTTTAGAAGAGTCCTAAGTCTAAGAATAGGAGGTTAAGAGCTCACTCCAAAAGTGAGGTCAACACCAATGTAGGGTGTAGAATGTTGGGTGGTTGGTGGAGGACCACACCGTGTACCTGACACTGATGGCATCTCTTAGCTACATTCACGCAGTCTGTAATCATTGAAGGCCGATAGTATCCAAGTCACTTGATCTTCATCTTCATCTTTAGACCGGATTGATGTGCTCTGCATTGAATTGAATGTACCTCGATTATAATGCCACAGGCTTCATATTTGCTAAACAACGCAACCACATTTGGTCAAAGGACCAGCGGTACAGGGTTCCATCAACGAGAGCGTAGGAGAGAGCTCTTTGTTTCACCTGATGGGGTTGTGACATTTCTTGAGGTAGTTTGCTAGTGTTCAAGTAGTCTATGAACGGTTGCCTCCAATCCAGCTCCTCATCCTTTATGGTAACGGCAACCTCCCCTTCAAGAGAAAGTCTCTCGATGAGTTCAGCATTAATAAGAGATAGGACTTGTCTGTTTTGCACCCTTATTGAAATGGACTCATATTCCAGACATGTCAATTCTTTGGTAAGTTTAGCTGAAGCATCTGCTACTGCATTCTCTGCTCGAGGAACCTTGTAGATGGTGACTTCGGGAATCTGAGCCAACAGCTTCATGGTATATCCGTGGTAATGACGAAGCTTGGGTTTTAGAACCTTGTAAGACCCGGCAATTTGATTGATGACCAATTGAGAATCCCTAGAGATGTTGATGCTCTTAACACTGATTTTGATGGCTAACTCTAGATCAAAAATTAAAGCCTCATACTCGGCTTCGTTGTTGATGCAGGGGTTGGAAAGATAGTATGAGAATCTCATCAAATCACTATTTAAAGCTACAAGAACTATTCCTACCCCTGCCGTTCCTGGGAGAATAGATCGTGGTGCTTCCCTTTTATGAAAAGAAGCTACACCATCAAAATACATCTCTTATCGACGATTGCCGACCTCTCTTAAGTTCATGATTTGTTTTTCGGGGAGATTGTCACTAAGCAGAGAATCAGCAAAAAGTGGGTGAGATGTTAAGAAATCTTCTAGTGCTTGTCCTTTTACCGCACGGAGGGGTATGAATGTAATGTCAAACTGTGAAAGTATCATGGACCAGCATGCCAAACATCCGGATAGCGTTCGCCGTGTCATGAGATACTTCAGTGGATTTGTTCAAGAGATCAAATTCATCTTATGAGAAAGCATATAATGTCATAGCTTTTGGGAAGCAAAGATCAAAGCTAGGTAATGTTTCTCAGTATGTGGGTAGTTCACTTCAGTAGGAATCAGTTGATGGCTAAGATAGCAGAGAGTGCTCTCCTTCCCTTCGTCATTGGTTTGGGCCAACAGAGCACCGAGAGAGTCATCCAATGCAGCAGTGTAGAGGATGAGTGGCCTACCTGGGATAGGGGCTGCCAGAACTGGTGGCTTTATCACATACTGCTTTATGTCTTCAAAGGCATGTTGGCACTTATCATCCCACTTGAACTTAACTTCCTTTTTAATAAGTGTTGAAAATGGTTTTCATCTCCCTGATAGATTCGAGATAAAGCATCTTAGATATGTCGATCGTCCTCGGAACGATCTGAGTTATGCTAAGCTTTTAGGAGGTGGCATTTCTCAGATAGCTTTAATCTTTTCAAGATCTATCTCTATTCCTCAGTGTCAAACAATAAACCCAAGGAATTTCCTTGAAGTTACTCCGAATGCACACTTCAGGGGATTCATTTTGAGGTTATATTATCTTAACCATTTGAAAACTACTCTGAAGTCAAAGAGATGGTCTTCTCTTTCTCTGCTCTTGACTACTATATCATCAACATAGCACTCAATTGGATGATGGATGAGTTCGTTGAAGATCTGAGTCATGGCCCGTTGGTATATAGCACCAATATTTTTAAGGCTAAAAGGCATGACTTTAACAAAAGATTTTGATCGGGGTTTGAAAAGCTGTGTTTCTTTCATCTTCAAGAAACATCTTAATTTGGTTGTAGCTAGATGACCCATCCATGAAAGAAAATATTACATGAGATGAGGCTATGTCCACCATTAATTCTAGTATAGGAAGAGGAAACTCATCCTTACGACATGCCTTATACAAGTCCTTGAAATTGATGCATATACAAATTTGGCCATTCTTCTTCTTAACTGGTACGACACTGGCTAACCATGTAGGGTATTTTTCTTCCCAAATGAAACTAGCATCGATCAGTTTCTTGAGTATAGAAATGACCTGTTGTTCAATTTTTAATCGCATGCGTCTAGGAGCATGCTTGATAGTGGTAGAATTAGGATTTATTGCTAGCTTGTGGACTGCTATGTCAGGAGATAATCTGGGCATCTCTTCATAACTCCATGCGAAGCAATATTTAAACTTAGTCAATAGCCTAACTAAGTCATTGGTTTCTTATTCATTCAGCAACAAATTGATGTACGTTGGGCTTGGATTTTCTTCTATCCTGAGATTGATTTCTTTGAGCTTGTCTATTGTTAAATGAATCTCCTCTTCAAATTCTGGAGGTGCATCCTTGATCTGAAGATCATATGGATCATCTGAGGTTTTTAAACACACATTCTCATAAGAGTTTATGTTTTGTAAAAAGAACCTATCAGACTCCAAATGATTGATAGCAACTAAGTAGTAATCATCGTCATCGACCCACTATACCAATCCCCGCTCTTGATTGTGCTTATATTATTCCAGCTTTTAAAATACTCTAACATTGACCATGTATGAGGAACCAAACCTTTCTGTGTAAGATTATGAACACAAGACAGGTAAAAGTCAAGTAGTAATTCCATTAATTATTTAAATGAATCTTCCTCAAGTTCTACACAACTTTAGGACTTAAGGATTATAATCGAAAAAAGAACCTCTTTGACTTCATATCTTTGGAAGACTTAGGGGCTTCCTTAACTACTAGACCTTCAGCTTTTTGAGATGAAAGTGAAGATAAAGCTAAGATTCCCAGCTGCTGTCTAATAGTCTCACATAAACCTGATTCAAATACTTTGCTTTATCTGGAGACCTAGCCTTTGTTGTTGTTTGGATTGAAAGTCACCTACAATGGAACTCGTTGAGAGGGGTTGGCTGGTATACTAATCATATTAGATTCATCCTCTGAGCTAGATTCCAAATCTATGTGAATAGTAAGGGTACTCCTACGAACTGGAATATAATCTCTATTGGTTGATGGCCAACCAGGGGGTCTTCCACCTCTAAAACTGCCTATATTTCTGCCTCTTCCTCTACCTTGTGGAGGTTGAGTCATTCTACCCACACGTCCATATGATGGAATGGATTATGCGTGGAAAGTGATATGCGGCTCTATTTCTTCTTCAATTCCCCTTTCATGTGCACTTGGATTTTCATTTTTCTTTTCTTTTCTTTTGCTCTTTTTTTTCTTCATTTTCTTTTTCTTTGGTGTTTGAATTTTTTCCAAGTTCATGAGAAAGGGTGTGTTGAGGAAGATAGTAGGTCACATCCTCATAAATCTGAATCTCTCTAACTGAAAATGGCTTTTCATCCCCATTAACACGGTATTCAATCATATCCTTTCTAAACTTGATGCACTAATGGAGAGAGGATGAAATTATCTTATTCTGATATATCCAAGGCCTACCAAGAAAAGTAGTGAATGAGGTATTTGAATCAATTATGTAAAACTTGGCTTCAATCTTCTAGTCACCTATCTCCAAGGGTAACACTATGGAACCTAAAGCCCTCTCGCCTTATTCATTGAATCCTCTCAACATCATCCAATCTCCTCGGAGTGTGGAGATGTCAATCCTCAAATAGATGAGAGTCTTTAGACTCATAATGTTTACTGATGTACCTGGATCGATGAGAACTCTGGCCAATCTGAATCTGCCCATGTTAACTATGATGTAGAGGGGGCGGTTGTGCTCCAAGTCCCCCAAGGAGAAGGTCTTCATCTGTAAAAGTGATCCCCTGGGCTTCTTTTACATAATGTGCCTCCTCGCCTACTCCTCGACTATAGGTCAGCTAAGCATATGTGATCAAGGAGAGCCTTGATTAATGACTCCCTTATCTCTTTGGATAAGATGAGGGCATCATATATGCTTAACTTAGATGACAACTTTCTTAGATGAGAGAGGACATTATAGTCTACTTTGGGCTGATTTTCCACAAGAATATCTAAGGGTGGAGCATCCTATGGAGGGGTTTCTCAATCCTTTGTACCAATGACTTGTTTTCCTCTATCTTGAGGTGCTACCCTAGGAGGTAGAACCTTGCCACTATGGAGGTTGACTTCGGTGATCTCTTGTGGTAGGGAAATGGAAGGTTCTACCTACATGTCAGGCTCACCAACAGCTTCTCCTATGGGACCCTCAGAATCGGATGACTCCAAGCTTATCTCAAGAGGTGAACCCATAGTATTCAGAGTAGGAAAGTCTAACTTTAAATCAGAAAGAGGACAATCAGAGTTATTATAATTATTTTGACTTGAAGAGTTATCATTAGGAATAGAAGTAGACAACCCATTAGAAATGACACAAATGTAATTCAAACTAGCTTTATTCTTCAATTTCTTAGATTTGATAGGAGGTAGAAAGTAGAAATCAAGTATAGTAAGAGGGGTAAGGGATTTGGTGTCCTTATCCGCCAATACAAGAGTTTTACTAGTAAAAGAAGAAGAGCTAGCAGGAGAATTCTTGATGGTAGCTACAATGTAGACCGGAGGCCGACTGGGTTGAGCAAAGGCTATCTCCCGCATACATGCCGCTACTACTACCGCCGAGCTCCCCTTTCCTTGAGTTGGCACTGGCATCATGCAAACCTTCCTTGATGTTGGAGGTTTGAGCTGACTCAGGCAGCTACAAGGAAAGTTTCTTGATCTTCTGAATGATCTTTTTAGAGTTTTTGGATAAGAAGATATCCCAACCTTCTTTAGTTTTGGAAATATCACAAGTATCCCTAAGGATTACCTTGATGGAATTGGATGGTTGTTCCACAAGGTATTCCTCGGGATAACTATGCATCGCCTTGAAGTTATCAAGCCACCCTTGAAGGTGAAGCAATCTCCAAAAACATGACCTAGCATATGGTGGTAGGGCAAAAGTTGGATCATGGTTTTACCTACTTCTCCTCCCAGTTCGTAAATAAAGTCGCTTCTTTAAGAGGTTCTTAAAGATCTTCTCGACCTCTTAAATGAATAAGGCTTTGTTAAGATTATCTAAAAGAGTAGGTAGCCATACACCGGCGGATGTATACCGCTAGTGATGTGGTCGAGGCAAGTGGCCGGCCATGGAGGTCAGGAGGCCGACAGGGCCCGATGGTGGTAGAGGAGGTGGAAGTGAATACTGCTAAGGTCATGGTCTCTTAGACTGATCTCTAGCTAGTTGCTTCCCCTTATCTACCATTGTCACTATTCCCAACTTCTTCTCATAGACCTTCTTTGGCTTTGGCTTAGGCCACTGATCTTGAAAAGGCAACTGTTTGGCCTCTCCTTGTAGACTAGCCGCCTTGTTGATTAGCTTCTCAAAAGTTTTGATAGTGAAGCCCTTAAGCATGAAGGAGACCGGGCCATGGATATTCTTTAGAAGAATCTCAATGGCATGTTGTTCAGATAGCTATGGCTCGCATTTCATACTCAGGTTATGCCATCTGAGAATATAGTCAACAAGGGACTCACCTAGGTGTTGTTGTGCTACAACGAGATCGCCTACAGTAACCCTTTGCTAAGCTCCAGCAAACCTCTTGATAAAGAGTTTCTCCAACCCAACAAATGTCTTTACTAAACTTTTGGGAAGTTCAACATACGAGTCAAAAGCTATCCCTACTAGGCTACTCATGAAGAGGCAAAAAAGCAAAGCATTGCTGCCACCAGCGTTGCAATAACTAGCTCTAAAATAGGCGATGTGCTACCTCAGGTTTTCACTGCCATCAAAACTCTTGAAGAAAGGTGGCACAAAATTCTTGGGATATTAGATTGCATCAAATTCCTCCGGGTAGGGTCTACCCTTTGGAACTGATGATCCTCCCTAGGCTTGAACCAATGCTTCCTTCACTTGTTGCTCAACCATGGACTTTATGTCTTTTTCTTGTTTAGAAGTACTTTCCACTACCTTCATATACATGTTAGTGCTACCTTGCTCGATGGGAGGCAACGTCTTGGCTGGGTCCAAGACATGCACTAACTCTGGTTGATTGGTCGCAGCTATGGTAGGATGAACTGTTGGTGCTTATTTTTGAAGTACTGAGACTACTGCTAGAAAGTCCTCAAGCTGCTTTGCCATTATATCTATATTTTCATCTTTCTATTTTAATTATGCTAGGAGGTTTTGATGCGAGTGGGCTATGTCTTCTTGTTCGGCATCATCACCTTCCATAGCCTGCTGCTCTCTAAGGAGGGATCCTCTAGTATCTACCATGCACACCCCTGTTGAGTCTCCCAATAAATCATCTTTGTTGTGATCAAAGCTGATCTTCTCTTCATCAGACTAATCATACCCCAAAATCTCTTTCTTTTCTATAAGATAATGTGTCACTATCTCCTCAACAGAACGATCAATCTGAATGAGCATAAATGATTTGTCGACGGTGATCAGCCATGTATCGAGTGGCACCTAACTCCTCGCTACTGTGAGAATCAATCTTACGAGGACTGCACTCACTAGAAGAGATGCACTCCTAACTATCATTGACTCTGAAAGGTGTGACACTCCTAGGAGGCTCTACTATCATGGGTGAAATTAGGCTATCATCTCGCACTCAACAAAGCCACCATCTCCATGCCCCGTTGAATGGGTGTTGGTGAAGGGCACTATGCTTCGGGGGTCCATTCCTTCACACCACCACCGGAGTAGAAGGTCAAGCAGAGACTACCACCACAAGAGGGTGGTAGATGGATAGGATCCCTCGTAGCCGATCACCAACGGCACGCTTCTCCTGATGTGGCGCCATGGCCTTGTGAACTGAGATGCCGCGACATGAACGTGATGGTGGACGGGGTAGAGCTGTGGTGGAGACACCACGACTCTCAACAAGAGCGCCCCTCCTGATGAGTGGTCCTAGTAGGATGCTATCTCAGTATGGGCAAAAGACTGAAATGAAAGTCAACGAGTGAGCCGCAGATCGATGACTAAACCTTCACCTCTCCTACCTAGTGATATGAACAGCATGGGCCTCGCCCTCTCCTATTGAAGATGTTTCCCAAGCTCAACTCAAATGTCCGTAGCTCACCACTCAATGATCTGAGGTCCACATACACCTCTCGCCCGACTAGGTTGGTACCAACCACTGATGGAGGTGAAGTACGGATGCTCCTAGCATCCTCTCTGTCAAACCCAAAGAGAGGATGAAATGGGTTCACTGTAACCAGTGGGGAAGTCAAAACAGGCAACTCCTCAACAACTGAATGGGCAGCTAACTTCATCTCCCTAGCAATCTTGGTATGATACCGCTTAATCATGTGGTTTGTGTTCCTTCTCTGTGTCCTGGTAGAGTGAGTGGAGTAAGAGCTAGACCCATACTTAAAAGTAGGAGGCAATCGGGATCGGGGAGCTTACCCTGAGGGTACTGAGTGGGTGCTAGCCTCACCGGGTTAGCACGGAAATCATGGCAGGCCGTGACTATCACTCACGAACGATGGAACTACCACTACTTTTCTCTTCAATGAGGGATGTCGATCTAATGGCAATCGATCTAAAATGATCGCCGCCACCACGGCTAACAATGAGGGGAGTGCCCTCACAAGTGATCATCACCCCCTCAAAACCTCTACCGAAATGGATGAGATGGGAGTGATCAGCTCAGGGGAGATTGGCCTGATCCAAGGCCAAGTCCAAGCCATAGGGGAAAGTAAACACAAACTTCTGTGAGACTGCCATTTATAGTCAACTGAAAACTGAAGAACTAAACTATAGATGTAACTGAGATTGATGTTAAGAATCTATGATGTTGGAAACAAGCTTGGATCATATTTCTATTTTGTTGATTTATGAATTTGAATTTAAAATTTTAACCCACATCCAACATCATGGAAGTGTTAAGTGGGGTTCAAATGGATTTAGAGAATATTTAGATATTTGATTGGAAAGAGGAATTTTTGAATATGAATACAACTTCATCAAATTTGGGTATGTTGAAAGTGGGTTCAAATATTCTTTAGAAAGATGCTTCCATAGGTTCATGTTTTGAATTTAGATTTTGATTTGAGGACCCTTTCCTTTAACAAATTTGAATATGTTAAAGTAAGGGTCAATTGGTTTTGATATTTTTTTTTTTGATAGTTTGAAATCCACTCACTTAGCAAATTTTGGTATGTTAAGTGAGGTCTTTAAAAATAACTATTTCTTTTTTCTTTTTTCTTTTTTTGCTTTTATCTTGTGAATTGTTAGTGATTTTAAAAATTGGAATTCCCACTTAGCAAATTTGGGTATGCTAAGTGAAGAACCCAAGTGCATTTTATTTTTGGAAATTTTTTGAAAATAGGACTCTTAGCAAATTTGAGTATGCTAAGAAAATCCTAAAGTGTTTCATTTGTTTTAGATATTTTACTTTTTGAAAAATAGGATCCTTAGCAAATTTAGGTATGCTAAGGAAATCTTAATGTGCTTCATTTGGTTTTGATTTATTTTTGATTGAAAGTGAAGACTTCACTTTAGCAAATATGGTATGCTAAAAATGAAGCTCCACTTAATTTTGTGAAATGAAAATTTCACTTAGCAAATTTGAGTATTCTAAATGAAATTCTAAAAGATGTGTTTAAAAAAAAATTTTGTGTTTTTGTTTTATTTTGAAAATGGAAGCTTCACTTTAGCAAATTTGGTTTGCTAAAGAGTGAAGTTCCAATAATGTTGTTTAAACAATTTGTGAAATAGAAATTTCATTTAGCAAATTTGAGTATGCTAAATGAAATTCCAAAGGTGTTTCAAATTTTTTTTCCTTGGATTTTGAGAATGGAGACTTCACTTTAGTAAATGGAGAATGCTAGAATGAAGTTCCAGAAATTTTGTTTTTAAAGATTGGAGACTTCACTTTAGTAAATGTGGTATGTTAAAATGAAGTTCCAAATGTGTTTTAAATTTTTATTTTAAAAGGCAGAGACTTCATTTTAGCAAATAGGGAATGCTAGGATGAAGTTCCAAATGTGTTTGAAATTTTGTTTTAAAAAGTGGAAACTTCACTTTACTAAATGTGGTATGCTAAAATCAAGTTTCAAATGTGTTTTGAAATTTTGTTTTGAAAATTGGAAACTTAACTTTAGCAAATGTGGTATGCTAAAATGAAGTTCCATATGTGTTTTGAAATTTTTTATTTTCGAATTTGGAGACTTCACTTAGCAAATTTGAGTGTGCTAAATGAAGTTCTAAATGTGTTTTGAATTTTGAAACATAATTGTTAAGTTTTGATTCTTGAAAAGAAGTCTTCCGTTTCACAAATTTGGGTATGTAGGAATGGAAGTCAATCTTATTTTTGGAATGTGAAAATTTTTTTTTGTGTGTGATTATTGCTTATTGAAAGAGGAAATTCCAACTTAATCATATATGTAATATGTTTAAGTGGGATTTCCAAATAATATTATTTTTATTTGGGAATGAAATCTTCATTCAATAAATTTGGGTATATTGAATGAAGATGTCCATATGTGCTTTTGAAAAATTCAGTTTTGTTTGAAAACGAAACTTCCATTCAATTTGAATGGAGAGGTTCATATGTGCTTTTTGAAAAATTTTCCTTTTTTTTATTTTGATTTTGATTTTTGGAAAATGATTGTTCATTTTATTTTTGAAAATAAAATCTTCATCAAAATGAATTGAAGGAAGATATTAATTTGTGCTTTTAGAAAAGATTATTGGTTTTATTTTTGAAGATTCCTACATTTAACAATTATGAGAATTGTTAGATGAGGGTTATTTAGGAAAATTTTGTGGAAAATATTTTATTATGTGCATTTTTGAAAGAGTGTTTTTTTAAAAAGTAAGACTTTTATGAAAAATTTATTTTGTCTTTATTATTTTAGAATGAATCTTTCCTTATCAATGAAAGGAGGAGATCTTTTAAATGTTTTTTTTATTTTTTTTTTTTTTACCCATTGAGAACCCAATGGGGTTTTAAGACCAACTAAAGATGTTGCTAGTTTGACTGTGATAGATGAAAATAGAGATAAAGATATCTTTCATACAACCATTTTCAAAGATATATCATGTTTAATTTTTGAGAGGGAAGAATAGAATATATCTGTTAAAAGATCAGATGATATTAGGAGAGGTGTAATATCTCAAAAGATAGAAACCACCACCCTACAATGGACCTAATCACCAAAATAAGGACTCCTAAGGACATTGGATCTTGAGGTAGAGATTCTTACTTTACATGGAAAAGTAAAGTGGTTTATTTTAAATTAGTTTCATTAAGTTTCTACAGGCAAGCCCCATAGTTAATTACATCCTAAGGAATGGGATTCCTTAGAAATACTTGATTAAGGTAAATGATTGTTCCAAAGATTTGTAGGACTATCAATTATTTTTGAAGATCAAATGGGATTGAACAAAGAGAGAGTTATTATTGAAACCAAATGAAGATAAGTAGGAGATGCTCACGATGCTAGGAAACCTAGTGACATCTCAAACAATCCTATGATTCAGCTTTACATTTTTTAAATTTATTTAATTTATTTGAGTTAAATATTTCATTGGAAATTTAGGGCTTATGATTCCACAACACAAGATTATGGAAATGCCTAAGAGGTGAGTATTTATGCTTATGGCCCACAAAGGGGAGAAGAAACCTCAGAACCTAAATCTAAGGAGCTTTGGTGAAGGACAAAACACAATGTAAATTTAAGGCAAAAATGGGTATTCGGTTTGTCTCCACAAGAGAGGATGAACCACTCGACTGCTTGGACTTACAACTATCTGGGGGTGGCCACCAACTAACTCCTCCTATGATTTTAAATTCATGTAGGCAAGTCATTTGCTTTATGCAAGATAGCTAGGCTGTTATTTATTTAGAAAGAGACTAAGTCCATAAACTCACTCCTTAAGAGACTAGATCATGTACGGGCATAAGTAATGACCTAAATCTAATTCAATTCATATTACATTTTAATTTTATTTTTGGACAATCATTTTTACTCAGGCTAATAGGATTCATATGCCTAATGCATGAGAAGTAAGATTATTAGCCAAAAATAGTGAGAAGGGAGGAGGTGTGTTTCCACCATAGCTCTCACAGGTCAAGCCAAGTTTCTCTAGCAAAGGTGGAAGCTCTCCAATCAAGAGTGAAAAAAGATTCATTTATGCATGATCTTATAAAAGAAATACTCATCCAACTAAGGGGTTGCTAATTCTTTTATCTTGATTTTAAGCCTAAGCTTTAGGTGAGGTTATGGGTTCTTTATTTTAATTTAAAACTATTAAATTTGGTAGAAGATTTATTTTCCCTAAGAGCCTAATCATCATCTAGGTCATACATCAAGCAAGGAAGAAACTAGGAAAAGAATGTCATCTTAATGCACAAGCTAAACAAATCACCAATCAATTTATAAAGTTAACGTAAAATAATAAGAGGCCAATTGTGGTCAGGCACCACCGCATAAACCCAAAAACAAATTAGGTAGCCAAGCTCTACCCTTATATAACCTGGATTACAAATGAATTAAATACAATTAAGTAAGGAATTTATTATTATGGGGGTCTTCAAGCTTCATTTCTTCATTCTTCTTTTCTTCTTTCTTCTTCTTTTCTTCTTTCTTCTTTGGTTCGTTCTTTTGGATGCTTGGGAGGTGGATGTTCCAAAGGCTTCAAATGATACATAAGGTAAGGCCTTATAACCAATGCTCATCTTAATCCCCATAACAACCATTTTCAAAATCCTAATTGCAAAAATTACATGAAAAGGAAAAAATAAAAATCTAACCAACACTAGTAAAACAGAGATTAACTAAATAAACCACACAAATCCCAAGCATGTATATTGGACTTATCACCCCACACATGGGTGGCTAAGTCCACCTGGCCTATTAGATTATGCTTAGGGGTATAAGCACCTACACAGCAAAAGCATTTATATTTTTATTTATTACAAGCTCTAAGCAATCCCCTGTAAGATAATGGTTAGACTAAGATCGCCCCTACCATTCACATGCACCCCTAACACGACTAAAATATTACATCACAAAATAAAAGCAAACATCAAACCATGCACCGCCCTAACCTAAAGCTAGAAGTGGTGACTTAAGTGCTGTGTGATGGTGTGGTATGTTTAGCTATTGCTTTAAGTTAGAATTTTCTAAGTATGAAGGATGTTCAACTTAGAGGAAGGTTTCATTTAAGTGCTTTAATATTTTTGGTTGATTTTATTTTTGTGTTTTGATTGGGTTCAAGTGAATCCTACAATTAATTAATAAGTTGTAAAGAGAGAGAAAGAGAAGAGAACTTCTCTTTCCTTCCCTAACCTAAGTAATTTCTAAAGTGGATTCATATTTTAATTTTATTTAGTGAATATTTTATTATGTGTTTTAATTAATCCTAAGTTTAGATGAACTCTAAACAAACATATTCAAAAGAAAGGCATTTTAAGATTAAGTAAAGTGAATTAAATTCACAAAACACACATCACTTCATTTCTTTCCCAACATGTATAACATGCATATGAATGGATCCTAAGCATATCTATACCAACCAAATGGGAATGTTTAGCACACTTTATGAAGCATGCTAAGTAAGTTACTTAAGAAAATTTGAATGTTTATGATGAATGATATTCATTAAGTAGAAAAGAGATTTCTTATCCAATTTTCACATGCACATATAAATGTATAAAATGCATAAGTGAGTACGGCACCATTGTTAGCACCACGGGTGTAAGGTACAAGACCTACTTGAGGCTACTTAAAATCTCGCAACCCCGGGATTGTCTAGACTAATATACCACTTTCCTTAAATACAAACGTGTGTACAAAAGAAATGAATGGAAAAGAAAGAATGCAAAAGTTTGTATTTGTTTTATTTTTGCTTTGTTTTTGCAATTTATATGTGCAAGTATAAGTGTCCTTCTTAACTCATAGCATAAGAATGAATAGGAAATGGAATTAGGTAAGTGTTGTGTTCTTTTCAAATGAACTATACACTTGGTCAAATCCTATTCAAAGCTATACCAAAAGAGAGGGAAGAAGAACTACACTACACTAATATCTTTATATTTTACCTACAAGCTTATAAGTAAGATATAAGTAACACACTTTCAGTTTTGATAATTGATTCATATATTTTAAAAAATAATTTAGATTTAATAGTGATAATAGCCACTCATATTGTTACTTTTATCCAAAACATACAATTTGACATAAAGAAAATATTTTCATTTTAAATTTGATTTTTGAAAAGAATGAATGCATGAAATCATATGAGACACATATTTAGCATACTGGGAAAGAACTAAAGTAATGAAAGAATGCAAACATATTCACCTTAATTAATTTCTAAAGATAATCTTATGAAATGAAAAAGCTTAAAGCAAATCAAAGTTTATTTAATGTGATTTTTATTTGATGTTGAGTTTGATTAAGTTTGGAAAATGTGAGGTGAGTTTGCTGTTCCTAACCCATTCCCACATGTGTTTGATATTTTTATTCAATTTTTAGATGATTAGATTCAATTTTATATTTTGATTAGGTTAAGGTATGAATTAAGCATGTTAATTATCCCTTACCTGCACCACCTTAGCATAGTTGATCAAATAATTATGAGCCAATGAGATAACATAAAACCACACAAAGAATTTAAATCATCAATGCACCTATGAAGAAAAGGGACTAATGCAATTTGGCTCTTGATTAATGATAAATTAAACTAAGGGGTTTAACTTAAGTAATTTCAAAACATCCCTCACACATATGAGTTAAATTTTGATTTCCTTAATTGTACTTAGGCTCTTGAACACCTAAGCATCTACCCAAGAAGAATCAATTGAGTTCTGGAAAGTTTTAAAATTTAATGAAATTAATTAAGGGGATAATTACTGAATTAACATTTAATTAGGGTAAGATTAGGGAATAAAGGGGGTTTAAGGAATATCTTAATGAGAATATCCCAAAATTGTTCTCTAAAACTCACATTCACTTAATCAAAGCTTAATTAGCTCAATCAGAGGGTTAAATCACTAATTATACCCTTAATTAAGCCTAATTACATTAGGGGAGTGATTAAAGAATGAACTAGCAATTCAGATAAATCCCAAGAAAATTAGGGGAGGTAGAAGTCATCCCACTAATTACACCCAAGAAGTTTGAGATTAATCAATGGATTAATTAGAGTGTAATTATCAAATTAACATTCCCAATAAAACCTAAATTCAGAAAAAAGAACTATTTAGAATTAATCAAAATCAATTTTAGAATATTCTATGTTCGATTATCTTTCTAATACAATTTATTTCATTTTTCTCTGATTTTTTTTATGTTGTGATATAAAATTTAGAAGTTTAGGTGATTAATTAGGAATTAAATAAACCCTAATTAAATCATTAATACCACGGGCGCCACGCATGTTACTGACGCAGCATGCACTTTACACGCATCACCACCAAATTTGTTATTTAAAACATCACATCGTAGCATCGTGTGGCAGTGGTGCTACGCGCTTTCCCCTCAACCACGGATCAAAGGATTAAAAATAAATATATTGTGTGTTTTAATCTCGGCCTACCATCTAAAATGCATGGATGGACGACCAGAGATCCATCCCTGCTGCTCTCTATGAGCCATGGACACCATCCATGTTTAAAGCTTTGATCTGAGCTCGATTGAGCTAAGATTGGGATGAAAATTAACCCACACCATCCCCATGCAACTTAGATTACATCTAACGATCAAGATCCTATGAGATTAACATTTGCTTCACAAAGCTCCAAACCATAGCTAGATTAAGCTTAAAAAATGGCTAACCTCGCTGGAGGTGATCACCGGTGCTCGATTCCCCTGGAGAAGCTTCGTCTGGTTGAGATAAAGTGTTGTTGAAAGTTTGAGGGGTTGAGGTTGAGTAACTTCTCCTATGAACCAACTCCTCCTTAGCTTGAGCTCGACTTTAGTCTAGAGCACTCCTCCTCTACCTTTGGAACTTGGGAAAGAGTATGGGTGCACTCAACTTGGTCCTCTGATGAAGCCTTAAGAAGGAATTGAGTTGGTTTGATGTGTAGAGCAAGTTGGAAAATCAGTGGAGCTCCCTTATTTTCTCTTAAGGAAAACCGAGAAGATCAACTTTCAATCTCCCTCAAGGAAGCTTAGGATCACTTGCAAATGGCTCCTCTGGCTTCCTAACACTCTATCCAATTTGGGAAACTTGGAATGTGAGTGAATTAGGGGGAGTATCTCCCCCTTTGACAATCAGACGGTTGAACATGGGCTTGCCATTTTGATCCAATTGCCTTGAATCAAAGGGTTTGTTAGGCTGTTAGGAGTGTCCTAGAATTTGGTTTTGGCTAAGGAGTGGAATGTTGAACCCCCCATGTGCTTCAATTGAGTGTAAGAAAGATTCCCATGTGGCCATTTCAAAGCATGTGCTTGATTTGGCCATTGGGTCAGGTTGGGGTGACCCAAACCCATTGGGTTGGGTGCACTATGTCTATTAGTGATCATTTGATTCATTAAGAAGATGCCTAGTGAGTATGGAAAGGATTTGACCAAATTCCAAGTGGAATTGGCCAAAATTTACCTTATGGCCTAGGGGTAAAATGGTTATTTAGCTAATTTTTGAATTTGGGTATGTTTGGTATGTTGAGAAAATAGGTTTGGCCAAGTTTCATTGGATTTAGAATTCATTTGGTATGGTTTGGCTCATGTTGACCCATTTAGGTCAAAATGGGTCAACTTGAGTCAAGTTGACCAATTGGTCAAATTGGATCAAATCAAGGGTTGGGACAAGTTCATATGACCATTTGAAATGTTTTGGTGGCTTTGGTTTGATTCAATTTGGTTTAGGTTTGAATTTAGTTCATATGAATTCATTTAGGTCAAATGGGTTAAGTTGACCGATTTGACCTATTTGAGCTAGGTCATGCATAGGTTTAGGTTTGGTTAGTCATATGAAGTGGATTTATTTTTTTATTTCTGATCAATTTTGGTTAAATTTGAATTTGGCTCAATATGACCCTTTAGGTCAAGTTGGGTTCAAGGTCAATTGGGCTAGGTTAGGTCTAGTTGGCCAATTAAGGCTTTGGTCAAGTTTAACAAGTGATTTGGAATGAACTTGACCCATTGGTTTCAATCAATTTAGCTTAGATCAAGTTTTGACAAAATTTGACTTTTTAGGTCAACTTGGGTCAACTTGGGTCAAGTGGCCAATTGGGCTAGGTTAGACTTAAATATTGACTGGTCAAGTTCAAACATTGGTCATGAATGAACTTAGATCAATGGTTTCAATCAATTTAGCCTATGGTGGATTTTGGCTATGTTAGATTTCATTTTTTGCTAACTTGGTCAACCCTTAAGTTTGACTTGGTTTGACCCAATTTGATTGATCGATCATCCCATGATGATTGTTGATCATGATGAGAGGCTTAGGTGAGTTTGATTCAATCCAATTTGGTTAAGATTAGAATTTGGATCATAAGGTACTTAAGTGGGTCAAATGGCTTTGTCAAAGCTTGATTTGAGTTTAATTGAACTTGTATATGGACTTATGATTGAAATATAAATCCATTTGCAAGTGGTTTGAAGTCAGATGTGTTTTGATTCGTTTGAAAATTTCAAGTTCAAAGGGTGAACATGAAATGGATTTTGGCTTGATTTTTGAATTGAGTTTTGATTAAGTGATTGAAGTTTGTGTTTATATTTGGATTCATGATTGAAAGATTGATTGAATCATGAAGGAAAATCAAGATTTTGACTTAATTTGAAGTTGATTTGGCTAAGTTCAAGATTTTGATTTGAAAGGCTTAGGCTAGATTTTGATTGAATTTGAACTTGAATTTTGGATTTAGTTTGATTGATTTGAATTTATATTTCATTTATATTTATGAATATAATTGAGAATATAAATCATTCATGAGAAAATTTCATGAGTTTGAAGTGATTTGAACATGATCTAAGCTAAGTCCTTAAGAGTAAAATTAAGGATTTATAAAAGATTTTTGAATTTGGAATTTTAATTTTGGATTTAATTTGATTGATTTGAATTTATATTTCATTTATATATATGAATATAAATGAGAATATAAATGAGTTATGAAAAAATCTCATGAGCTTGAAGTGATTTGAAGATGATCTAAGCTAAGTCCTTAAGAGGGAAATTAAGGATTTAGGAAAGATTTTGGAATTTGGAATTTGAATTTTAGATTTGATTTGATTGATTTGAATTTATATTTCATTTATATATGTGAATATAAATGAGAATATAAATGAGTTATGAGAAAATCTCATGAGCTTGAAGTGATTTGAAGATGATTTAGGCTAAGTCCTTAAGATGGAAATTAAGGACTTAGAAAAGATTTTGGAATTTGGAATTTCAACTTGGAATTCAATCATGCGTTTCAATCATGGATTTCAATCATATGGAATTGATTTGAGTTTGGAGAAAATCAACTAAGATTTATTTGGAGTTCCAGAAAATCAATTAGGATTGATTTGGAATTTGACTTGAAGGAAGGAAGGTGAGGAATGGTTCAAGCTAAAGGGTAGGGAAATTTTTCTAACACCCCTACGATATGACCTATTCCTATGGCTAACTCTTCTAAGTCTCTTAGGCTAGGTTGAGTGTCCACCTAATCACTAGATGTGTCTTAAGACTAAGGATCTCCTAAAGTCTAAGAGAATCCCTATGTCTAAAATGGAGGAGTTGAGAGCTCATCTTAAAAATGAGGTCAACAGTGATCTGGCTACGGCCAAAGGATCCCACTTCATCTACTCCATGAGAGACGAGTTCCCCCACCACCTCCACTTGGTGAAGAAGGAGTGGCAACCCCGCAGCATCGCGGTAGCACCACCACCATTAGAGCTAGTGACAGCGGCAGTTGTAGAGGGGGAATGGAATAGTTTTGCAATTCACATAGCAGTGGATCTCCCCAGGGACACCACTCCACCCATGAGTAGTCATGAGCATGTCTCTTCCAGTGAGTGTGACCCTCAGAGCCAAAGACTCCAAGCACAACCCCCCACCTGCTAGAAGGTTACCATAGCAGACTGGCATCTGTCTTCACCCCTAGATGATATTTTTAGCACAATACTTTGTAGAGAAGAGAGAACTTCTAGGGAAGTGACGGCCGACAGAGGAGGGAAAGGTCAGCTTTGATCTAGATGAGGATGACCTTCTTGAGGATTCAGTCAAAGTTCACATGGTCAATATTAGGGGGTCCCTCCATAAAGACCAGCATAGTTAGGAAAGTATTGTAGTTGAAGAAGATGATCTCATCCATTCAACTCAGCACCTCCTCCAGTATCTTAGAAAGAGGGATGATCATATTGACCAAATGGGGAATAAGATTGAAGAGTTGATGGCAATGGTCTTAGCATTATAGAATTCAACCCCAATTTCACAGCCTTCTCCCAAAGTAGCCAATAGAGCAGAGTTGGAACACACTTTAGATCATCCTAGATGCATTCCTTCAGAGGGAGATAGTGGTAGCTTGCATAAGAAGGTGGTGGATAGCACATCCATGCATGAAAAAGATATCAAACACATGGTGGACTAACAGGTGAGGGATGCATTAGCGCAAGCCCAAGGTGGCTTATCTGTTCTAAAGGTGGCTTATGCATTAGCGCAAGCCCTATCTGGAGGAATTTGATGGTGTCCATTACCCTAAGGGCTTTGTGCCTCCATCCTTCAAAATTTTTTATGGTAGTGGGAACCCTGGGCAGCACATAACACATTTCAGGCCCGAATGTTGCAATGCTGGTGGCAGCGATGCACTCTTATTCTGCCTCTTCATCAGTAGCTTGATAGGAATTGCATTTGATTGGTATGATGAACTACCTAAAGGTTCAGTGAAGACATTTGTTGGGTTGGAGAAGCTCTTTATTAAGATATTTGCTGGAGCTCATCAAAAGGAAACTATAGGCGATCTCGTTGTAACTTAACAACACCCTGGTGAGTCCCTTATTGATTACATTCTTAGATGGCATAATTTAAGTATGAAATGCAAACCACAGCTGTCTGAATAGCATGGCATTGAAATTATACTCAAGAATATTCATGGCCCGGTAACCTTCATGCTTAAAGGGTTTACCATTAAGACATTTGAGAAATTAATCAATAAGATGGCTAGTCTATAAGGGGAGGTCAAACAATTACCTTTCCAAGATCAGTCGGCCAAGCCCAGACCATAAAAGGCATTTGAGAAAAAGCCAGGGGCAATCACGACATTTGATAAGGGGAAGTAGCCAGCCAGGGTTCAGTCAGACAAACCTTGAGCTCAGCAACCTCCTCTGCCACCTCCTTTGCCACCACCTTGGCTATCATATAGGCCACCTCAGTTGCCACAGTGGCCTTCACCATCGCCTGCTCAGCAGTATCCCCATCCACAACATTAGCAGCAGTATTCCTATCCACCACTGTGTAGCTATCACTTACCTACTATTGCTGACAAATTGAATAAAGCTTATTCATTCAAGAGGGATGAAGTCAGGAAGATCTTTAATAACCTCTTAAAGAAGCCTGATTTTCAGTTACCAGAGCCCAGGAGGTCGGAGGATGTGGGCAAGAGTCATGATCCAAACTATTGCCCCTACCACTACATGTTAGGTCATGTCTTGGAAGATTGCTTTACCTTAAGGACTGGCTTGAGCATATCTACAAGTTGGGTGTCATTGTCATCTCTAATGAATACCTACTAGAACAACTCTCTAGTTTTATTAGGGTAATCCTTGGGAATACACGCGATCTTCTTAAGATAAAGGAAGGTTGGGATATCTCCCTATCCTGAACCTCCAAGAAAATCATTTCAAAGATTAGAAAGTTACCCTTGTAGGTGCCTGAAGTTGCTAAACCTCCAACTCTAAGGAAGGTTTGCAAGTTTCTAAGGATAACTTGAGGGAGGTAGAAGCTGCAGCAGACACAGCCTTCCACTTGCGATAAGCACATTAGCAACCAATCACCGAGTCCAACACTCCTACCATAGTTGCAACATAGCCTCCACCAGCTCTTCTACAGCCATATTATATCAGCAAAGGGGGTGCCAAATCCCTCACTCTGCTTACTTTACTTGATTTATACTTTGTACTTTCATCCAAAACTAAGAAATCCATGAAGAAGAATACTGATTCTGCTTACATTCTCTCTACTTTTGATGATCTTGAAGATTTCATTCTTATAGAAAGCTCTTCAAACACTAATAATTATAATAGTTCTTATCCACTCCTTTCTGATTTTGAAATGGATTACCCATTCCTAAAACATCCAGGTTCACCCATTGAGATATATTTGGAGTCATCTCACTCTGACGATACTATAGGAGAAGCTGTAGGTGAACCTGATGAGCAGGTAGAACTTTCCATTAAACCATCTCATGAAGTCACTAAAGTCAACCTTCATAGTGGCAAAGTTCTACCTCCTAGGGTAGCACCTTAGGATAAAGGTAAACAAATCATTAGTTCTAGCAATCAAGAAGCCCCTTCATAGAATGCTCCACCTATGGATATGCTTGTGGAGGACCAACCCAGGGTTGACTATAATGTTCTCGCTCACCTAAGAAAGTTGCCAGCTAAACTAACCATATATGATGCCCTTGTCTTATCCAAAGAGATGAGGGAGTCATTGATCAAAGCCCTTCTTGAACTAAAAATGTGCTTAGCTCAACTAACCGCTATTGGAGAGGAGGTATATTTTTCAAGAGAATCCCGTGAAGTTACATTCACCGATGAAGACTTTCTTTTGGGGACAACGGAGCACAACCATCCCCTCTACATCATAGTGGACATGGTAATTACTCTCCGGTGTTTGATCCAGTGCATCGGAACATTATGAGTCTAAAGACCCTTACCTACTTGAGGATTGACATCTCTAAACTTCGAGGAGATTGGATGATGTTAAAAGAATTCAATGAGCAAGGTGAGAGGGTTTTAGGCTCCACAGTGTTGCCATTGGAGATAAATAACTGGAAAATATAGACCAAGTTCTACATAATTGATTCAAATACATTATTCATTATTTTGCTCGGTAGGCCTTGGATACATGGAAATAACATAGTTTCATTCTCTTTACATCAGTGCATTAAATTTAGAAGAGGTGGAATCGAGTATTGTGTCAAAGGAGACTTGAAACCATTCTCAGTCAGAGAGGTCAAGATTTATGAGGATGCAACGTACTATCTTCCCCCAAATCAAAAATTCTATTCTCGTGAACTTGGTGAAAGTTTAAAATCAAAAGAAAAAGAAACAAAAGAAAAAGAAAAAGAAACTAAAAAAGAAAAAGAAAAGATAAAAGGAAAAGAAAAAAAAAATACAAGTGAACAAGAATCAGACACCAAGGAAGAGGTAGAGCCAGATGTTAGATTTCGCCCACAGTTTGTTCCTCCATATGAACACATCTGTAGGGTGACTCGACCTCCACCAAGTAGAGGAAGAGGCAAGTCTAGAGGTAGTTTTAGAGGTGAAAGACATCCTTGCTGGTGGCCAGTTGGTAAGAGCTATGTTCCAGCTCATAAGAGTACCCCCACTATCTACATAGACTTAGAGTCCAGTTTGGAGGATGAGTCTCATGTAGTTAGCATGCCAGCCAACCCCTCTCAGTAGGTCCCTTTGGAGGTGACGCTAGGACAGATGAAGGCTGCCTCCAAGAAAAGCATCAATTTATACAAATCATCATTATGTAGAATAGTCAGGAAGGAGTTGGGAACTTTAGCTCTAACATCACTTTCTTCCCAAAAAGGTGAAGGTTTGGTAGTTAAGGAGGCCCCCAAGTCATCCACAGATGTTAGGCCAAAGAGGTTTTTGTTGGGAGCATCATCCTCAAGTTAGGAAGCTGAAGTAGAACTTGAGGATGATTCATATAAAAATTTAATAGAACTACCTTTAGATTGGTATTCATCTTGTATTATTAACTTAGCAAAGATGGGATTAATCCCACATAGTTGGTCTAAATACATGTCAGACTACTTTAAAAAACTATGGGACAACCAAAGCAGACATTCTCAATCAAGATCAGGACTAGGATTCGACACTGTGCGTCCAGTCGATGATGATAATCATTGCCTAGTTATCACCACTCATTTGGGGTATAATAAGTGGAGAACCTCCTTTTCAAATCAAACAAACACATATTCAATCATCACAAGCAAAGTTTTTTTCACAAAATTTCCAAAAACATACAATCACAACCTTTCCTCAGCATACCTAAATTTGCTAAGTAAACCTCTTCAAAAACAAAATATTTTCAAACAAGATAATAATACAAACATCTTCAAATTTCTGAACCCCACCCAACCTACCTAAATTGGTTGAGTATGGGTTCTAAATCAAAATCAAGTGGTAAAGACTCTCCTCACCATATCAAAATCTCTCCACTAAACCCCACTTAACATATTTGAATTATTGAGTGTGGGTTCAAGACTCCAAATTCCTAATACTCTCTTGGGACAAGTATTAAAGCAGAGATCTGACTCAACTTACATTTTAAGACATATAGAGATATAGTGGAGACCAGTCAATATAGACCAATCAGTGCAGTTTATTTTCACTGTCAGTATAAATGGCCTCCTAGAAGTTCATCTTTGCCTTTCCGTTCGGGATAGATTTGGCCTTGGATCGGACCAGCCTTCCTCTGACTGACTCCAACCACTTAGTTTTCTTCAGCCAAAGATTTGAGGGAACTTGCATCACTTGTGAGGGGGCGACCCTCACCACTGTCAGCCAAGATGAGGTGGCTGAGCAGAAGCCAGTCATCTGCTTTGACCTACCTTCCGATACTGAGTATCCTTCCTTGAAGAGGAAGGCGATCGAGGTTCTACCAATTAGTTCAGTTCCCACGCAATCAGTTGCTCCTATACCCGCTCAGATGTGTACTAGCACCTCCTCGTTGGTCCCCTCTAAGGGGAAGGATTTATTGACTTCATAGATAGTCTCCCCTACATTTGACGTAGGATCTAGTTCTCACACTGCCCTACTCAGCCACACACAATGCCGTACACAACATCGAAATAGAAGCCGTAAGGTCAAGTGGCACCACAAGCATATAGCCTGAGAGATAGATGTAGCATCCCATGTTGCTGAGGAGGGATCTCTCCATGAGACCTCTCCACTTCTTAGTGGCAATAGGTTTTACCTCCTGTGGTGAAAAATTTCTATAAGGGAGTCACCTTTCAAATTTGTGGGGAGAAAAGAAAGAAGAGACCTTACAAAAATTTGTCTTGGTAAGATGTCACACAGATCCACAAATGTACTTATTCAGGTGATCAGATACATCATCAAGGTATAGTGCACTATATCGAAAGACAGAAGTCACCACCATTTAATGGAACCAATCACCTCAATAAGGACTCCTAAGGATGATGGATCTGCATATGTACCAGAGATTCTTCTCCTACTTTACATAGAAAAATAAAGCAAGTTTTATTTTAAACCTGGTTCATTAAGTTCTCTACAGAGGCAAGCCCCCATAGTTAATTACATCCTAAGGAATGAGATCCCTTACGAAAACCCTCGATTAAGGTAAATGATCGTTGTCTTTGAAGATTTCAGTAGGGAAGGACTATCAATCGATCGATTTGTGTTTGAAGATCAAATGGGATTATTCAAAAGAGGGAGTTATTATCAAAGCCAAAATGGGAAATAAGTAGGAGATGCTCATGATGCTGGAAACCTAACGAGCATCTCAAACTATCCTATAGTTGGGCTTTACATTTTTGCAATTGATTTAGTTTTATTGAGTTACATTTTTCATTAGATTTTTAGGACTTAAGATTTCATAACACAAGATTAAGAAAATGCTTAAGAGGTGAGGAATTATTCTTATGGCCCACAAAGGGGAGAAGCAACCTTAGAACCTAAATCTAGGGAGCTTCAGCGAGGGCCAGAAGCACAACCTAAATCTAAGGAAAAAATGGGTAATTGGTTTGCCTCCACAAGAGAGAACAAACCACCCGACAGCTTGTACATACAACCGTCTGGGGGTGGCCGCCAACTAACTCCTCCTATGATTTTAAATACATATAGGAAAGTCTTTATGCTTATGAAAGATAATTAGGCTATTTTTATTTAGAAAAAGATTAAGTACTTAAACTCACTCCAGAGACAAGATCATGTAAAGGGACATGCTTCAAATGACCTAAATCTAATGCAATTCAAATTTTATTTTATTTTCATTCTTTAGACAACCATTTTTTACTCAGGCTAATAGAATTTTTTTGACTAATGCATGAGAAATCAGATTATTGGCCAAAATCAGCGATAATAGGGGAGGTGAGTTTCCACCATGACTCTCAAAGGTCAAGCCGGGTTCTCTTGAAAAGGTGGAAGCTCTCCAATCAAGAGTGGAATAAGATGCATTTTTGGATGATGTTATAAAGAAATGCTCATCCAGCTAAGGGGTTGCTAATTCTTTTATCTTGATTTTAAACCTAAGCTTTAGGTGAGGTTATGAATTATTTAATTTCATTTTGAGTTGTTAAGTTGGGTAAAAGATTTATTTTTCCCTAAAGAGCCTAATTCACATCCAGGCTATACATAAAGCAAGAAAGAAACTAGGAAAATTATGCCACTTAATGCAAAAGCTAAACAAATCATCAATCAAATTTATAAAGCTAATGGCAAAAAAGAATAAATGGTCGTTTGTGATCGGGCACCACCGTACAAACCTGAAAATATCAAACGTGGGTAGTCGAGCTCTACCCTTGTACAACCCAGATTACAAATGAATTAAATTACAATTTAAGCAAAGGAATTTGTTATAGGGGTCTTCAAGCTTTATTCTTCTTTCTTCTTTCTTCTTCCTTTTTTCTCTGTTCTTCTTTCTTCTTTCTTCTTTTAGTTCCTTCTATGGGAAGGTTGGATGGTAGATGCTCCAAGGCTTTACATGGTGCATAAAATAGGATCTTATGACCATTATTTATCCTAATCCCCATAAAAAATTATTGCAAAATCCTACTTATACAAATTTTTACATGAAAAGGAAAAGTAAAAATCTAATTAACACCTGCAAAATAAAGGTTAGTTAAATCACACCACATAAATCCAAAGCATGTATATTAGACTTATCACCCCACACATGGGTGACTAAGTCCACCTAGCTTATGGATTATGCTTGGGGTATAAAGGCAAGAAAAGCATTTATATTTTTATTTATGATATGCCTTAAGCACAATCCCCTACAAAAAAGAATAGTTAGACTAAGAACGTCCTACCATTCATTCTATGAACATACACCCTAACATCCAGTCTAAAACACATTTCATAAAACAAAACATAACATTAAACCAAGCACCGACCTAACCTAAGGCTAGAAGTAGTGACTCAGGCTAATGTGTGTGCTTTGAAGGTTTGTGTGGTATGCTTAGCTATGGATTTAGGTTTAAATTTTCTAAGTGTGGAGAACATATTCAACTTGGAGGAAGGTTTTATTTAAGTTGTTTAAGTATTTTTGAATGGTTTTATATCATTTTTTAATTTGGTTTAAGTGAAACCTACAATTAATTACTAAGTTATGAAGAGAGGGAAAGAGAAGAGAACTCCTATTTCCTTCCTTAACCTAAGTAATTTCTAAAGTAGATTCACATTTTAGTTTCATTTAGGTGAATGTTTTGATTAAATATTTTAATCAATCCTAAGTTTAGATAAATTATAAACAAACCTATACAAAAAAGGCATTTTAAGATTAAATAAAATGAATCAAAATTCACATAACACATTACTTCATTTCTTTCCCAACATATATAACATGCATATGGATGGACCCTAAGCATATCTATACATGTAAATGAGTAGTTAACACTTTATGATGCATGCTAAGTAATCCATTTAAGAAAATTTAGAAGTTGAATATGCATGATTTTTCTTAAGTAGAAAGGTTTTCCTTATCCAAATTTCACATACATACATGAAAGTAAGAAAGGCATAAGTGAGTATGCCATTGTTAACAGAGGTGTAAGGTACAAGTACTTAACTTAAAGCCTAACCTCGGGGTTGTCAATATAATATACCACTTTCCTTAAATACAAACATGTGCATATAAAAGAAATGAAATAGAAAAGGAAGATGCAAAAGTTGTTTAATGATTCATTTTTTGTTTATGCAATTTATGTATGTAAGTGTAGGTAACCCTTCTTAGATGGTAGCATAGGGATGAATAGGATATGAATTAAGTGGGTGTGATTAGGTCCTTCAAATGAACTATCTCACCAAAATTTATATTCAAAACTATACCAACATAAAAGAAACCTATACTAAGCATACCTTTATAATATCACATGCAAACTTATAATTAAAGTATAAGTAGCAACTTTTTTTGATATGATATTTTATTTTTAATTTTTAGTAGTGATAATAGCCACTCATATTTAGCCACACATGCATTTGACATGTAAACAATTTCATTTAAAATTTGAAACATGAATTTTGAATATGAATCACATGACATACAACTTAACATGTTGGGAAAGATCCAAAACAATGAAAGCATGTAAACAAACTCACTTTAAATCCTAAAGACATTCTATAGAATAAGAAAATTTAGAATAAATCAAAGTGAATTTCAAAATGATTTGTTTGTTTAGTTTGATTTAATTTTGAAAAGGTGAGATGAGTTTGCTATTCCTAACCCATTCCACATGTGTTTTGTATTTTTTTTGTTTAATTTTTAGATAATTAGATCCATTTTTTATGTGATTATTAGGTTAAGGTATGAATTAAGTAACTTAATTAACCCTTACCTACACCACCTTAGAAAATTAACTAAATAATTATGAGCCAATGAGATGACATAAAACCACAAGGAATTTAAATTTGCAATGCACCTAATAATGAAAAGGCTAATGCAATTTGGCTCATAATTAAATTAAGCTAAGTTTAGCTTAAGTATTTCAAAACACTTTCACTTATGAAGGGTTTTGATTTCCTTAAACTTAGGCTATTAAACACCTAAGCATCTACCCAAGTAGATTAATTAAGTTCTGGAACTTTTAGAATTTTTTTTGAAAATTGATTAAGGGGATAATTAATGAATTAACCCTTAATTAAGAGAGAAGGAGGTTTAGAGGAATAGCTTGGGGAAATGCCCCAAAATTATTCCATAAACCTCTACTTACTAGATCTAACCTTAATCAACTAATCATAGGTAAATCCACTAACACCTTATACTTAATTACATGAAAGGGTAATTAATGAAAAGTAATTTCCCAATTGAGCCTCAATAAATCTCAAGAAAATTAGGGAGAGGTCATCCCTAAAATGAACAAAAATTTGAGATTAATTGATGACTAATTAAAGGATAATTATTAATATTCTAAAGAAACCAAATTTAGATAGTAATTCAAAATCCATTGAAATTATTTTAAAATATTCTAGATGAAATTATCTTTCCATAGCATTTTTTTATTTTTTTATTTTCTAGGGTTATGAATTTTTTTTAGAGTTCTATTAATTAGAATTAATTAACTAATCCACTAATACTGAGCTGGCGTGATCAACTTTACGTCATGCGGGGGACACAGTTGACACCAAGGTTGCGGTGCATGCGCTTATTCATCGTCCGATCAAAGATGGACTATCCATTTAAAATGGTAATTTCTAAAATGTGTTAAATAATCATCTAAAATGTGGATGGATGGAGATTAGTTCTTCCCTTGATCAACAAAGGTCCATGATCAAGGAAGATCAACTTCGATCTAGCATGGAATCACACAAAATTTAACCACACCATCTAAGACAAAGCGACATCATGGTCAAAATTTGATGAGGTGAAAATTTCTTTCACAAAGCTCCACACCACATTGAGTTTTGGAAAAATTTACCTCACCTCGGAGGTGATCAATTGCTCGAGATGGAGTAGCTTCGGTGAGTGGAATGCCTGTTGAAATTTCTAGATTGAGTGGATCAATGGACCAACTCCTTCACTTGCTTTGGCTTTGATCCAATTGAGATCTTCCTTGGGAACTTCAATGAGCAATTGACTTGGATGAGTGTGCAGGAATTGGAAGATCAAGTGGAGATTGGTTAATGGATTGAACTCCCTATTTTGCACTATGCAAAAGAAATGAGAATTCAAATCTCTAAGAAGCTTGAATGCTTTGAGTTTTCTGGGTTCAGCATCAATCAGGAGAGTGAATTTAATTTCATTGAATTAGGGGAGTATATCTCCCCTATGGCAATCAGATGACTTTCTTTATTTTGATCCAATTGATCAATTGGAGGTTGTTTAGGCTATTTTGAGTGTGCACATGGTTGGTTTGAGAAGGATGGATTCCCATGTGCTTGAATTGAGCTTAGAGGAATTTGAAAATTTCAATTTTGCTCTAAGTGGTGGTTTGGTCTAGGGACCAAATGACCCAAACCTATTAGGTTGGGTGCACCACTCATTGCTAAGTCTCCTTGAGCTTTTAGGAAAGCCTCAAGTGATTGTGAAGAGGGTATGACCAAATTACCCATGGGTTAGGCCAAAATTTGTTCTATGGCCTAGGGGTAGGATAATCATTTTGCTATTTTTCCACTTTGGACATGTTGGGTATGTGGAGAAACTAGGTTTGGCCAAGTTTCATTGGATTTGGAATCCATTTGATAGGGTTTGGCTCATGTTGACCCATTTAGGTCAAAATGGGTCAACTTAGTCAAGTTGACCAATTGGTCAAATTGGGTCAAAAAGGTTGGGTCAAGTTCATATGACCATTTGAAATATTTTGGTGTGGTTTGGTTCAATTTGGTATATATTTGGTTTTTATCATATGACTTTATTTAGGTCAAATGGGTCAAGTTGACCTATTGACCCATTTGACCTATTTGGTAGGTCAATGGTAGGTTTAGGTTAGGTTAGTCATATGGATTGGTATCTTTGTTTCCAATCAATTTGGGTTAGTTCAATTTGGCTCAACATGACCCCCTTTAGGTCATGTTGGGTCTAAGGTCAATTAGGCTAGGTTGGGTCTAGTTAGCCAATTAAGGCTTTGGTCAAGTTCCACAAGTGACTTGGGATGGACTTGACTTATTGGTTTCAATCAATTTGGCTTAGATCAAGTTTTGACACATTTTGACCCTTTAGGTCAAAATGGGTCAACTTGGGTCAAGTGGCCAATTGGGCTGGGTTAAATGTTGGCTTGGTGTTCAAAACACAGGTCATGAGTGAACTTAGATCAATGGTTTTCAATTTGGCCTATGGTGGAATTTGCTATGTAGGTTTCATTTTAGGTTAAGTGTTGACTTGGTCAACCCAGTTTGACTTGGTTTGACCCAATTTGATTGATTGATCATCCCATGATGATTGTTGATCATGAAGAGGATATATGAGTTTGGTTCAATCCAATTTGGTTAGGATCAAAGTTGGCTCATAAGGGTACTTTAGGTCACTTTGGGTCAAGTGAGCCTAAGTGGGTCAAATGGCTTGGTCAAAGCTTGATTTGAAGTTGATTGATCTTGTATATGGACTTATGATTGAAATATAAATCCATTTACAAGTGGTTTGAAGTCAAATGGATCAAAATCCATTTGAAAATTTCATATTCAAAGGAAGAATATGAAGGGGTCTTGGGTTTGATTTTTTTATTTCGGTTTTGATTGAATGATTGAAGTTTGGATTTATATATGAGCTATTGTAGGATTGATTGAACCATGAGAAAATCAAAGTTTGGCTTGATTTGAAAGTGATTTGGCTAAGTTCAAGATTTTGACTTGAAAGCTTAGATTTTGAATGGATTTGAGTTTGATTTTGGAATTGGTTTTGATTGTTTGAATTTATATTTCATTTATATATATAAATGATATATAAATGGATCATGAGAAAATTTCAAGGATTTGAAGTGGTTTAATCATGATTTGGTTAAATCCATTAAAAGGAATTTAAAGGATTTAAGAATTTTAATTTGAAATTTAATTTTTTGAATTGGATTTGATTGATTTATATTTATATTTCATTTATATATGAAAATAATGAGAATACAAATAAATTTTGAGAAAATCCCATGAGTTTGAATAGGTTTGAGTTTGATTTAGGTTAAATCCATTAATGAAAATTAAGGGATTTAAGAGAATTTCAAGGATTTTAAATTTGGAATTTAATTTGATTTGATTTGATTGATTTATATTTATATTTCATTTATATGAGAATATAAATGAGAATATAAATAAGTTTTGAAAATCCCAATTTGAATAGGTTTGATCAAGTTTAGATTGATTTTGGCTAAGTCCTTTAATGGAAAATTAAAGGGACTTAAGAAAATTTTCATGAATTGATTTGGAATTTTGAGTTTGATTTGATGGGTTTGAATTTATATTTCATTTGTAAATGTGAGAATATAAATGAGTATGAGAAAATCTCAAAGATTTGAATAGGTTTAGATCATGATTTTGGTTAAGTCCTTAAGGGAAGGTTAAGGACTTGCAAAATTTGGACTTAGGAATTTTTTTGGATTTTGATCATGGGTTGCAATCATAGATTTTAATCATGGAATTGTTTTGAGTTTGGAGAAAATCAAATAAATTGATTTAGAGTTTGACTTGAAAGAAGGAAAGTGAGGAATGATTTAGGCTAAGGGTAGGAAGTTTTCCTAACACCCCTCTGGCATTACCTATTCCATGGCTAACTCTTCTAAGTCTTCTAGGGCTAGGTTGAGTGTCGACCTAATCACTAGATGTGTCTTAAGACTAAGGAACTCTTAAAGTCTAAGAGAAGTCCTATGTCTAAGATGGAGGGTTGAGAGCTCATTCTAAAATGAGGAGGTCAACAAGGGATAGTGTGTGTGTGGGAGAAATACACGTGTGTTGACCAAATGATCAACATGAAGATCACAACTAAGGAAATCTATAACCCAAGGAAAGAAAGAATCTAGAGCTTAGTGCAATGTGGCTCTACTTATGTCCAAGACATAAGAGAGAGGAAGAAATCCTAAGGGATAGAGTGTGAACCTTCCACTAGGGAAGCGGGTTCAAGTCATCTATAAGGATGAAAGGTTTGATTTGATTTGAATCTCACTAAGGAGATCTCCCTTTGGGGGAAGGGTTGAATTTGTTTCAATTTTTTGAATTTTTAGATGAACCTTATTGGTTTTTGATGTTTCTTGTATGGAGGCTAAGACTCATTTACCAATCCAAAGGGGTAGTCTACTAAACATAGTAGTAACCAAAAGGGATGCCTTTGGTATAACAAGTTAATACTAGGAAGAAAGTATACTTATATCTTCAAAATAAGACAGGATGTTGTTGGCAATTATAGCAAAACCAAGAGGCGACTATTGAATGAATGCTATGGGGACTTAGATCAACTCAAAGATAGTCAAGATTGATTTCATTTTTAGATTTGTTTATTTTGATTATGATGGATCCCACTAAGTAGGAATACATGGAACCGAACTTCAGATTTTACTAATTTAAAGGGAGTAGTCTACCAACCACAAGGTAGGACTATCCAATAAAGGAGAAATGCCTTTTGGTATATAATGGTCAAGTCTTAAGAAGAAAGCATGGGGACTCACATCTTCTAGAGATAAGAAACCACTAAGGTAATCAGTTGCTTTGGACAACAAATCAAACCCGACCTAGGGCTGACTATTGAGTGAATGTCATTGGGGGACTTAGATCAGCTCGAAGATAATCAAAGATAGATTTTAATTTTTAATTTATTTTATAGATTCTATTGGTTTATGATGGATCACACTGAGAAGGAGCTTATAAAAGCCTAGACCTCCCTCAAATTTACTGAAACAAAGGGAGTAGCTTCCCAGCCGATGGGAGAGCTTCCAACCAAAGGACTACCTTTCAGTTTACAATAATCAATTTAAGAGAAAAAAGCTTGATGACTCACATCTTCCACTAGAGTGATCAGTTTCTTTGGGCAACAAATTGAACCCAATCTAAGGCTGCCCATCGATTTACGATAATCATGCTAGAAAGAATGCGTCATAGTCTTATATCTTCCAAAGCGGAATGATTGTCGGGGTAACTTGCTTGTGGAAAAATAGATTGAACCCAACCTAAGGGTGACTACGGAGTGAGTACTGACCCAGGGATTTATCTCAACTCAGGTAGTCAAATAATTCCTACAGGGAGTTCTGCTGACACTGCCCAAAAGATAGGATGCCTCCATGAGAAAAGGGGCCTTTTGGGGGCTTGAATTCCTAATCCACAAGCAAATTAATTTTATTTATTTGTTTGTTGTTTATTTTAGTTTGTTTATTTATCATGGACCTTGTTAGTTTACAAGAGATCAAACTGAGAAGGAACTTATATCAGCCTAGACCTATCTTAGATTTACTAAACCAAGGGAGAATCTGTGCATCCATTGAACAAATTTTTCAACCACAGGGGTGGCTACTAGGAAAGGGGGATTGTTCAATCCAAAAGTAACTCAGATAGTGTCTAAATGGGGTCGCAAAGGACTTGATCCAAATAGAGTGCCCAAGGGGGATGGGACCGGTAAAGGCTTAATCCAACACCCTATAGAAGATGACATGGCTAGTCATATATCAATAGGGGTGTCCAACTCAGGAGAAAGCAGGACTCATATCTGCCAAGAGTGGTGTACGTAGTGAGTCACTTTGCCCGAACATCAACCAACCTAAGATGCCGGTTTGCAACCTAAGAAAGCTCGGGGACTCACATCTTCCTATAACGATTCTGGGATAGTCTATCTTGACTCGATGGGTGTTATCCAACCTAGGCATTCAATGAGACATATATTAACTCAAGAGTAATCAAGAGGAAAGGAGCCTCTGGGGACTTATCCTAAACCTCAAACATACTCGACTTAGTTAGACCATGATGGCTAGTTCAAGAAGAAAGCACAGGGACTCACATCTTCTTAAGCAAAGTCAACATGAGGTAGCTTACTGGCTGGGCAGTGAAGCATACCATACTAACAAGATGCTCTTTGGTTTGCAATGAACAAGTTAGGAAGAAAGCATGAGGACTCACATCCTCCAACAAGTGACAACTGGGGTGACATACTAGCGAGGTAGTATGTAGACCCGACCTAGAGCAGCTAATGAGTGAGTGTCATAGGGGCTTGCTCCCACATCAAAATAGCTCAAGATAAAAGATTTGTGTCTATTATGTGCATGTGTTAAAAGGAATAGGATACCTCTGAGGACTCTTACACCTACCTTAAAACATGATGGGGAATTATGAAATGATGCCACAGATGGAAACAAAAATTCTCACTAAGAAAGGATGTTGCTTGGGTTCTCTCACACCTAACTTAGTTATGCTAATCAAAATAAGATGCCTCTTGGGTTCACTTAGACCTATTCTAAAAGCATTGGGAGATTATGTTTGTGTTGTGAAAGAGGGATAGGATGCCACTAGGGACTCTTACACCTACCCTATACACATCATGGTGAATTCGCAAGACAAGCAAACAACACTTCGAAAGAAGAGAAGATTTGATGAATGGAATCAAATTTTGTTCTTTTTATTAATGATCATTTTCAAACAAGTTTGTTTCATGGGTAATATTTCTTTAGATAGAGCCCATTAATTGGAAGCATCGGTGTTCCCCTTTACAATCAATAAGGCGATAAGATCCTCCTTGGTAGGCCTTCTCTGACATAGGGGCCTTCCCAAGTGGGTTCAAACTTGCCTCCCATCTTTCCAGCAATGGTCTCCTTAGGACTAACACAAGTTCTCTACTTGAAAGACCTAGGGCAGCTTGTTGTGAGCTTGAATCATTTTATCCTTGTACAACTCGAGGTTTTGGCACGCCCATAGGCGACTCTCCTCCAAACCTTCGAGCTCTTCTAACCATAACTTTGCATTCTACTCTATAGTGATCTTGCTACCCAATGCTATCCTTAGTGATAGGAGTTAAACTTTTAAGGGAAGAATGTCTTCAGACCCATACACTAAGGAAAATGGGACAGACTCAGTTGGAATTTGGTATATGGTGTGGTAGGCCCACAAGGCTTCAACCAACTACTCGTTCTACTATCATTTATTATCATCAAGAGTTTTCTTTAGCATCTGGATGAGAGTTTGTTGAATGCTCTAAACCAAACCATCTAGGGTAGTAGATGGTGGAGTATCTCCAATCTAGTTTTGTTGATCTTCATGCTTTTGAATGTAGTACCATTATCAGATATAATTCATTGAGGCACCCCAAACCTATGTATGATATGGTTCCTGAAAAATTGAAGCACGTGATGAGCTATGACCTCTCTGAGTGGGATGGCTTCCACCCACATGGAAAAGTAGTCCTTAGCAGCTAAGATGAATCGATGCCCCTTGGAAGAAGGAGGATCGATCGAACCTGCAATGCCGGTACCCCAACACTCAAATGGCCATGAATCCAATGTAGGGTGTAGAATGTTGGGTGGTTGGTGGAGGACAACACCATGTACCTGACACTGATGGCATCTCCTAGCTACATCCATGCAATATGTGATCATAAAAGGCCAGTAGTATCCAAGTCTTTCGATCTTCATCTTCATCTTCGGACCAAATTGATGTGCTCCACATAGACCTGAGTGTACATCAATTATAATAACACGGGCTTCATGTTTGTCTAAATAACGTAACCACATTTGGTTAAAGGACCGAGTGCAGGTGCCATCAAAGAGCATAGGAAAGAGCTCTGTTTCACCTAATGGGCTTGTGATTTCTCAGGTAGTTTATGTATTCAAGTAATCTATGAATGGTTGCCTCCAATCCTCCATTTTGGCAATGACCTCCCCTTCAAGAAAAGTCGATGAGTTCATCAATAAGGGATAGGACTATCTATTTTGGACCCTTATTGAAATGGACTCATCTTCGACATGCCAACTCTTTGGCAAGTTTGGTCAAGGCATCTACTCCGTTCTCTTGGGAACCTTGTAGATGGTGACTTAGAATCAGCCAATAACTTCATGGTAATGACTTGGGCTTGAGGGCAGACAATGTTGGTAAGCGAGAATCCCCAAAGATGTTGATGCTCTTGACACTGATAGTGATGGCTAACTCCAAACTAGCAATCAAAGCCTCATACTCAGCTTCATTGTTGGTGTAGGGGTTGGAAAGATAGTATGAGAATCTCATCACATCGTAGTTTAGAGTTAGAAGAACTATTCCTACCCCTACCTTTCCTGGGAGAATAGATCATGGTGCTTCACCTTTAAGAAAAGAAGCACCATCAAAATACATCTCCCATCGGTTGCTAGCCTCCCCTAAGTTCATGATTTGTTCATCAGGGAGATCATCACTAAGTAGAGAATCAGCAAGAAGTGGGTGTGCTGCTAAGAAATCCACTAGTGTCTGTCCTTTTATCACACGGAGGGGTACAAATGTGATATCGAACTGTAAGAGTATCATGGACCAACGAGCCAAATGACTGGAAAGCATTGGCCGTGTCATGAGGTACTACAGTGGATTGGTTTGAGAGATCAAGTTTACCTTATGAGAAAGCATGTAGTGTCGTAGCTTCGAAATGTAAAGATCAAAGCTAGGCAATGTTTCTCATTAGGTGGATAGTTTACTTCAGCAGGGATCGGCGATGGCTGAGGTAGTAGAGAGCGCTTTCCTTCCCCTCGTCATTGGCTTGGACCAATAGAGCACCAAGCGAGTCATCAAATCCAGCAGTGTAAAGGATCAATGGCCTGCCTGGGATAGAGGTTGCTAGAACTGGTAGCTTCACCAAGTACTCTTTGATGTCTTCGAATGCATGTTGGCACTTATCATCCCACTTGAACTTGGCATCCTTTTTGACAAGTGCTAAGAATGGTTTGCATCTCCCTGATAGGTTTGAGATAAAGCATCTTAGATATAGCCATCCTTGAAAGGATCTGAGTTGAGTTAAACTCTTAGGAGGTGGCATTTCTAAGATAGCTTTAATCTTTTCAGGATCTATTTCTATTCCTCGGTGTCGAACAATAAACCCAAGGAATTTCCCTGAAGCGACTCTGAATGCACACTTCAAGGGATTCATTTTGAGGATATATATTTTTAACCGTTCAAAAACTACTCTCAAGTCAAAGAGATGGTCTTCCTTTTCTAAGATTTTGACTACTAGATCAGCAACATAGCACTCAACCTGAAGATGGATGAGTTCATTGAAGATCTGAGTTATGGCCCATTGGTAGCACCCATCATTTTAAGGAAAGGCATGACCCTATATAGAAGATTGATCGGGGTTCGGAAAACAGTGTTTCTTTCATTTTTAGGAGACATCTTGATTTGGTTATAGCTAGATGACCTATCCATGATAGAAAAGACTGCATGAGATGAGGTGTCCACCATTAACTCGGTATAGGAAGAGGAAACTCATCCTTAGGACATGCCTTATTTAAGTCCCTAAAATTGATGCAAATATGAATTTCATTCTTCTTCTTAAGGACAACAGCTAACCGGTAGGATATTTTTCTTCCATGAAACCGGCATCAATCAATTTCTTGACTTAGAAATGACCGTTGTTCAATTTCTAATTGCATGCATCTAGGAGCTTGCTTAATAGGGTAACGTTAGGATCTATTGCTAGCTTGTGGACTTCATCAAGAGATAATCGGCATTTCTTCATAACTCCATGAAGTAGTCTTTAAACTCATCAATAGCCTAAGTCATTGGTTTCTTCTTCATTCAATGACGATGTATGCGGGAGGATTTTCTTTTGTCACGAGGTTGATTTCTTTTAGCTTGTCGATTGTTGAATGAATCTCCTCTTCAAACTCGGGGCCTCTTTGACTTGGAGATCATCATCTTCGAAGTTTCTAAACACACATTCTCATAAGAGTTGGGGATGTGTGAAGAACTATCAGACTCCAAATGGTTACAACAGCAATAATCATTTATCATCATGGACTATCTAATCTAGTCTTGTTCTTGATTGTGCTTCTTGCTGTATTGTTCCATAGTTTTTTTGAAATATTTTAACATGCTTGGACCAAGTGTGAAAAATTTTTTTGTATAAGATTTTGAACACAAGGTGAGTAAAAGTCAAAAGGTAATTAATTCTTTAAAGTATCTTCCTCAAGTCCTACATCAAGCTCTAGACTTGAGGATGATGAACCCAAAAAGAACCTCTTCTGCTTCATGTCACTGCAAGACTTAGGGACTTCCTTAACTACTAAACCTTCAACTTTCTGAGATGTATGTGAGGTTAGAGCTAAGGTTCCCAAATGTTGCTTAATAGTTTCACATAAACCAGATTCAAATACTTTGCTTTGCTTGGAGGCTGGTCTTCGTCTCTGGCTGGATCAAAATTCACCTCCAATGGAACCTGCTGAGAGGGGTTGGCTGGTATACTAATCACATTAGACTCATCCTCTAAGTTGGATTCCAAGTCTATATGAATAGTTGGGGTACTCCTATGAACTAGAACACGACCTCTATTCGTTGAAGGCCAACTAAGGGTGTCCCACCTCTAGAACTACCTCTATTTCTACCTCTGCCTCTGCCTGGAGGAGGTTGAGCCATCCTACCCACATGTCCATATGATGGAATGAACTGTGGGTGGAATGTGCTATGTGGATCCACTTCTTCTTCAATTCCCCTTTCTTGTTCACTTGGACTTTTATTTTTCTTTTCATTTTCTTTTATCTTTTCTTTTGCTTCATTTTCTTTTACTTTTGTATTTGCATTTGAATTTTGTCCAAGTTCACAAGAAAGGGTGTTTAAAGAAAGATAGTAGGTTGCATGTTCATAGATCTCAACCTCTCTAACTGAAAATGGCTTTTCATCCCCATTAACACAGTACTCAATTCCATCTTTTCTGAACTTGATGCACTGATGAAGGAAGGATGGAATCTTGTTGTATCCAAGGCCTACCAAGCAAAAAAGCGTGAATGAAGTATTCTAATCAATGATGTAGAACTTGGCTTGATCTTCCATCGATCTAACGATAACACTATAGAACCTAAAGCTCGCTCACCTTGATCATTGAATCCTCTCAATATCATTCTATCTCCTCGGAGAGTAGAGATGTCGATCTTCAAATAGGTAAGGGTCTTTAGACTCATAATGTTCACTGATGCACCTGAATCCATGAGAACCACGAAACTTTGTCCATGTGTAATGTATAGGGGATGGTTGTGCTCCAGTCCCCCAGAAGATGGTCTTCATCGATGAAGGTGATCCCTTGGGCTTCTTTTACATAATGTGCTTCCTCACCTATAGTGGTCAGCTGAGCTAAGCATATTTTAGGATCAAGGAGGGCCTTTATTAGTGATTCCCTCATCTCTTTGGATAAGACAAGGGCATCGTATATGCTTAGCTTAGATGGAAACTTCCTTAGATGAGAAAGGATGTTGTAGTCCACCTTCGGCTAGTCTCCCATAAGCATATCTAAGGGTGGAGCATACTATGGAAGGGCTTCTCGATCTTGACTTGTTTCCCTATCACAGTGCTACCCCTAGGAGGTAGAATCTTGCCACTTGGTTGACTTGTAATCTCTAGAGGCATGGTGGTGGCAAGTTCTCTGCACTTTAGGCTCACTACTGACTTCTCTATGGGACTCTCAGAATTATATGATTCCAATTCTATCTCAAGAAGTGAACCCATAGTATTCAGAGTTGGAAAGTCCAACTCTGAATCAGAAAGAGGAAGATTGAAATTGTTATAGTTAATTAGACTTGGAGAGTTATCATTTGGAATAGAAGAAGATAATTCATCAAAAGAGACACAGAAGAAATTCAAATCAACTTTATTCATCAATTTCTTAGAAGTATTTGGGGGTACAAATTAGAAGTCAAGTAGATTGAGTGGAGTAAGAGATTTGATGCCCTTATCTGCTGATACAAGAGTTCTACTAGTAGAAGAAATAGAAGAGCTAGCTGAAATGGTAAAAGTTGCCGGTGTGAAAGCTGCAACTGAAGGCTGGAGGTTGGACACAATTGGTGGCTATGCTAAGGGGCTATCTCGGGTTACACATGTTGTTGCTGCTACTACTACTATTGAGCTCCCACTTTCCTAGAGTTGACACTGGCAACTTGCAAACCTTCCTAGGTGTTGGAGGTTTGAGCTAACTCAGGCACCTGTAAGGAAAGCTTCTTGATCTTCTAAATTATTTTCTTAGAGGTTTTAGACAAAGAAATGTCCCAACCTTCTTTAGTTTTGGTAGGATCACTTGTATCCCCAAGGATTACCCTAATGGAACTAGAAGGTTGTTCCACAAGGTATTCCTTTGGGATAACGATAGCACCAATCTTGAAATTGTGTTCAAGCCAATCCTTGAATGTAAAGCAATCCTCAAAATGTGGCCTAGCATACGGTGGTAAGGGCAAAAGTTTGGATCATAACTTTTGCCTACTTCTTCTAGTCTCCTAGGCTTAGGTAGCTGAAAATCAGGTTTCCTTAAGACATTCGTAAAGATTTTCTTGATTACCTCCCTCTTAAAAGAATAAGGTTTGTTTAACTTATCTAAAAGAGTGGGTGGACCATTGCTACTTGGCGGTGAATATGCATGTCGCCACTTTATGGTATGGTGAGGTTGTGTCTAGCCATGGAGGTTGTGGTGGTGGTAGTGGTGAGGAGGTGGAGGTGGAGGTGGTGGTCACGGGTGATCTCTAGCTAGCTGCTTCCCTTGTCAACCACTCTTATTCTTTATTTCTTTTCATTGGGATTTTGGGATTTGAGATCTAGGAAAGGCAACTATTTAGCCTCTCCTTGTAGACTATTCACCTTGTTGATTAGCTTCTCAAATGTCTTTATGGTGAAGCCCTTAAGCTTGAAAGCGACCGGGCCATGGATATTCTTCAAAAGAATCTCAATGACATGTTGTTCGAACAGCTATGGTTCACACTTCATACTTAGGTTATGCCATCGGAGAACATAATCAACAAGTGACTCATCAGAGTATTGTTGGGCTACAACGAGATCACCTATAGTAACCCTTTGATGAGCTCCAGCAAATCTCTTGATGAAGAGTTGCTCTAGCTTAACAAATGTCTTAACTAAATTATTGGGCAGTTCAGCATACCTATCAAAAGTGATACCCACTAAACCAAAAGTTTAAAGAGTAAAAGCCACCACTGTTGCAATAAGCCTTGAAGTGAGCTATATGTTTTTTGGTTCCCATTGAAGGATGAAACTCTTGGGATCTTGGATAGCATCAATTCCTCTAGGTAGGGTCTACCTTTGGAATTGATCCTCCAGCTTGAGCCAAAGCTTCCTTCACTACTCAACCATGGATTTGATCTTTTTCATGAATGGAGGTACTATCCACTACCTTTCTATAGCTAGTGCTACCTTTTCAATGGGAGGTAGAGTCTTAACTAGGTCTAATGCACTTTTCGACTAATATCTATGTAGGATAAATCGAGGGGTTTATTTAGCGACACTCTTTGCTAAAAGTCCTATAATGGTTGAGCCATCCTATCAATCTACTCATCTTTTCGCCTTACTTCTTGTGATGGGATAATTACGTGTCTCCTTGATCAACCTCATCACCTTCCATGGCTTTTCTCAGAAGAACCTAGTATCGACCATGCATACACCAGTTGAATCCCCCATCAAGTCTTCTTAATTGGGATCGAAGCTGACTATTTCTTCATCAAACTAGGCATACCCTAAGATCTCCTTCTTCTCCATAAATTAGTGTGCAACTATCTCATCTAAGGATTGATCTAAGTCAATAGGTACAAAAAGCTTGGGCTGGCCAGTGTGATCGCTATCATGAGAGGCACCCCTCACTATGGGGGAATCAATCTGTCTCACTAGAAGAATGATACTCTGATATTTTGTAATAAAGGTAAAATCTAGGATGATCCTCTCCACTAACTCATCTAGAATATTCATGATAAGCATCACCATCTTACCGTATGGGTGGAGTTGGTGAAGGAGCGACCATGATGCTTCAGGTCACCTCCTTCACGCACCACTAAGGTAGAAGGTCGAGCAGGAGAGCTCGGCCCTACCACAATGGGTGGTGTAGGAGGAGTAGGATCCCTTGGCCATAGCTGGATCACCAACAGGGTACATTTTTCCATGGATGCAACCTTCATGGACTTAGATGGAATGGGAGATATTGAAACTTTAGTTGGCGATGGCGGACGTGGGGTAGAGCGGTGGGATGGAGACACCACCAACTCTCTGTGCACAGGAACTGCCCTCCTATGGTGGATGGTCCTCGTGAGGAGAATACTATCAGTATGGTCCGGTAGCGTCAGCTAAAATCAACAAAGCTGCGATTGGGGTTGAACCTCCTTTTTCTATGCTAGTAATGTGTATGGGCCTCGGGCCCTCTCACTCGTGCCTCCCTATCAGGGGATAACAGATCAAAGGTCAACTGGAGGCAGGACTCTAAGCATCACAGCATGCTCACTTGGCATAGAATAGGAGGCGGCATACGACCTCCTACTCCTAGAAATTGTTGGCTACAAGTGCACCACGGGATGAGGTGATGAATGGATCCTCTTGGCATCATCTCTATCTGATCCTAAGAGAGGATGAAACTAGTTTTTCGTAACCAGTGGTGAAGTGATCATAGGAGACTCATCCATGGCTGATATGGTCATTGCCTCTCAGCTGCAGTGTGGAACCATTTGACCTGAGTTCTTGTTTCTCTTTGGGGCAGTAGGATGGGAGGAGTGCAAGCTAGACCTACTCAAATGTGAGGGGAAACCTGGGGAGCCTTACCCTTGGAGGTATAGATGGTAGGATGTGCTTAGGGGCAGCAACATGAAACTCTAGGACAAACTACAACGGGCTGGTGTGGTGTTCTTTGGGCTAACAATTGAGGTTTGTGGTCGACTTTCCTCTTCAATGAGGAGATATCTGAATCAGATGGAAAATCTATCCTGATGATTGGCTTCTGCCCGATCACCTTCATCCTACTGACTGTGGTGAGGGGAATGCCCTCACAAGTGAACTTGGCACCCTCAAATCCCTGGCCGAAGTGGATCAAGTAGGTATGGTCTAGGTGAGGGAAGTTAGCCTGATCTAAAGCTAGATCCATACCATGAGGGAATGTAAAGACAAATTTTTGAGAATTGGACAATGCACTGATTGACATAAATTGAAATTAAAACTATACTTACACTGACTAAAAAGGATTTGCAATGAGAAATGAACTTGTATAAGTTTTCTGTCTCCATAGATTTCGAATTTTGAAAATTTGAACCCACATCCAACAACTTTGAAGTATTAAGTGGGGTTAAATTGAATTTGGAAAGATTGATTGAAAGAGGAATTTGAATATGAATTCAAACTTCAACAAATTTAGGTATGTTAAAATACGGATTAAAAATTTTTGATAGGATGCTTCCATAGGTTCATTATTTTGTTTTGAATTTGAGTTTTTGTGATTTGGAAGACCCTTTCCTTTAACAAATTTAGGTATGTTAAAGTAAGGGTTAAATTGATTTTGTGTTGTTTGAATGTTTTGGATTTTCACTTTCTTAGCAAATTTAGCTATGCTAAGTGAAGTAATAGTGAATTTGTTTTGATTTTGGAAAATTTAGAATTCTCACTTAGCAAATTTAGGTATGCTAAGTGAAGAACCCAAGTGTATTTTGTTTGATTTTTGAAAATAAGATTCTTAGCAAATTTAGGTATGCTAAAAAAATTCTAAGTGTTTCATTTATTTGGAATGTTTTGACTTTTTTGAAAAGGGGTAAGATCCTTTAGCAAATTTGGTATGCTAAGGGGATCCTAAGTGTTTTTTTTTTTTTTTTTTTTTTTTTGATACATTTTGAAAGTGGAAATTTAACTTTAGCAAATTTGGTATATGAAGTCCTACTTGGTTTTACGAAATAGAAATTCACTTAGCAGATTTGAGTATGCTAAATGAAATTCCAATTAGTGTGTTTAAAATTTTGATTTCATTTTTGGTTTTAAAAAATTGAAACTTCTCCTTAGCAAATTTGGTATGCTAAGGGAGGAAGTTCCAAAAGCTATTTGAATATTTTTGTTTTGACTTTGGAAACTTTACTTAGCAAATTTGAGTATGCTAGGTGAAGTTCCAAAATATGTTTTGAAAAGTTTTGAAATTTTGATTTGGGAACTTTACTTAATAAATTTGGGTATGTTAAATGAAGTTCCAAATATTGTTTGAAATTTTTTTGAAATATGATTGTTGGTTTTGATTTTGGATTTGGAAACTTCACTTAGCAAATTTGGGTATGTTAAGTAAGGTTCCAAATGTGTTTAGAAATTTTTTAATTTTTTGGATTTGGAGACTTTACTTAATAAATTTGGGTATGTTAAGTGACGTTCCAAAATGTGTTTGGAAAATTTTTAATTTTTAGATTTGGAGACTTTACTTAATAAATTTGGGTATGTTAAGTGAGATTCCAAAATGTGTTTGGAAAATTTTTAATTTTTGGATTTGGAGACTTTACTTAACAAATTTGGGTATGTTTACTGAGGTTCCAAAGTGTGTTTGGAAAATTTTGAATTTTTTGATTTGGAGATTTTACTTAACAAATTTAGGTATGTTAAGTGACGTTCCAAAATGTGTTTAGAAAATTTTGAAATATGATTGTTGATTTTGATTTTTGAATTTGGAAAGTTCACTTAGCAAATTTGATTATGCTAAATGAAATTCCAAATGTATGTTTGAAAACTTTTTGAAATATGATTGTTGGTTTTGATTTTGGATTTGAAAACTTTACTTAGCAAATTTGATTATGCTAAATGAAATTCCAAATGTATGTTTGAAAATTTTTTGAAATATGATTATTGATTTTGATTTTGGATTTGGAAATTTTACTTAGCAAATTTGATTATGCTAAATGAAATTCCAAACATATTTTTGAAATATGATTGTTGATTTTAATGTTTTGAAAAGAGGACCTCCATTCAACAAATTTAAGTATGTAGAATGGGGATCAATTTTTATTTTTTTTATTTTTTGAAGCATGGAATTTTTGTGTGTGGTTGTTGCTTTTTTTTTTTTTTGAAAGGGAGGAATTCCAACGTAAAACATATATGGGATATGTTTAAGTGGGATTTCCTAAATGGTATTTTTATTTTTAGTTGGAAATGAAATCTTCATTTAATAAATTTAAGTATATTAAATGAAGGTATTCAAATGTGCTTTTCAAACATTTTTATTTTGTTTACAAATGAGCCTTTCATTCAATAAGTGTGAGAGTATTGAATGGAAAAATTCATATGTGCTTTTGAAAATTTTAATTTTGTTTACAAATGAACTTTCTATTCAATAAGTATGAATGTATTGAATAAAAAAATTCATGTGTGCTTTCAAAAACTTTATGATTATGATTGTGATTCTTGGAAAACATGATTGTTCATTTTATTTTGAAAATGAAAACTTCATCAAAGTGATCTGAAAGAAGATGTTCATTTGTGTTTTTTTTTAAAAAAATTATTAGTTTTATTTTTGAAAATCCCTACATGTAATAATTATAGGAATTGTTAAATGAAGGTGACAAAATTTTGTGGAAAATATTTTATTAAGTGCTTTTTTTTTTGAAAAGGTGCTTTTGGAAAAGCAAAGTTCTTCATGGAAATTTATTATTTTAAGATGAACCTTTTCCTTATCATGAAAATCATAACAAGGAAGTCTTTAAAAGATGTTTTCTTTTTATTTTAGATCTTTTCATTTTACCCATTGGAGAAACCAATGAGGGTTTTAAGACCAACAAGGAATGCGGTCCTAAAATCTAAAGTTGTTGGCAAACTCAACTCAAGAAAGAAATGAGCTAAGTGTCAACGGAAAGAAGGATAGTCTTGGATATATACCAAAGTATAATCCACTATCGATACTCAAAGACAATGATCATTTACCAAAGATGGAGAGAGGAACCATCCCCAGCGGAGTCGCTAGAAAAATCTGTGGTGAAAAATTTCTAGAAGGGAGTCGCCTTTCAAATCTATGGGGAGAAAAGAAAGAGGAGACCTTACAAAAATTCATCATGGTAAGATGCCACACAGATCCGTAGATATACTTATTTAGGTGATCAGATACATCATCAAAGTATAATGTACTATCTCGAAAGACAGAAGTCACCACCCTTTAATAGAACCAATCACCTCAATAAGGACTCCTAAGGACGATGGGTCTACATTTGAACTAGAGATTCTTCCCCTACTTTATATGGAAAAGTAAAGGAGGGTTTATTTTAAATTGGGTTCGTTAAGTTCCCTACAGGGGCAAGCCCCCATAGTTAATTATATTTTAAGGAATGGGATCCTTTAGGAAAACTCTCGATTAAGGTAAATGATCATTGTCTTTGAAGATTTCAATAAGGAGGGACTATCAATCGATTGGTTTGTGTTTAAAGATCAAATGATATTGATTAAAAGAGGGAGTTTTATCAAAGCCAAAATGGAAAATAGATGCTCTGGAAACCTAAAGCATCTCAAACTATCCTATAGTTGGGCTTTACATTTTGGAAATTGATTTAGTTTATTTGAGTTGCATTTTTCATTAGAATTTTAGGACTTAAGATTCCTTAACACAATATTAAGGAAATGTCTAAGGTGAGAAATTATGCTTATGGCCCACAAAGGGGAGAAGCAACCTCAGAATCTAAATCTAGGAAGCTTCGACGAGGGCCAAAAGCACAACCTAAATCTAAGGTGAAAATGGATAATTGGTTCGCCTCCATAAGAAAGGACAAACCACCTGACAACTTGGACTTATAACCGCCTAGGGGTGGCCCCAAACTAACTCCTCCTATGATTTTAAATACATGTAGGCAAGTCTTTATGCTTATGCAAGATAACTAGGCTATTTTTATTTAGAAAGAGACTAAGTCCTTAAACTCACTCCTTAAAGAGGCTAGATCATGTAAAGGGACATGCTTCAAATGACCAAAATCTAATGCAATTCAAATTTCATTTTTTTTTCATTTTTTGGATAATCATTTTTTCTCAGACTAATAGGATTTTTATGACTAATGCATGAGAAACCAGATTATTAGCCAAAATCAGTGAGAAGGGAGGAGGTGAGTTTCCACCACGGCTCTCAAAGGTCAAGTCGGGTTCTCTGGCAAAGGTTGAAGCCCTCCAATAAAGAGTGGAATAAGATGCATTTGTGAATGACATTATAAAAAAATGCTCATCCAGCCAAAGGGTTGTTAATTCTTTTATCTTGATTTTAAACCTAAGCTTTAGGTGAGGTTATTTAATTTTTGAGTTGTTAAGTTGGGTAAAAGATTTATTTTTTCCTAAAGAGCCTAATCCACATCCAAGCCATACATAAAGCAAGGAAGAAAATAGGAAAATTATGCCACTTAATGCAAAAGCTAAGCAAATCATCAATCAAATTTATAAAGCTACACGTAAAAAGAATAAATGGTCATTTGTGGTCGGGCACCACTGCACAAACCTGAAAAAATCAAATGTGGGTAGCCAAGCTCTACCCTTATACAATCCGGATTGCAAATGAATTAAATTATAATTTAAGCAAAGGAATTCATTGTTATGGGGGTTTTCAAGCTTTATTCTTCTATCTTCTTTCTTCTTTCTTTCTTATCTTTTCTTCTTTCTTCTTTCTTCTTTCAGTTCCTTCCTTTGGAAGGTTGGATGGTAGATGCTCCAAGGCTTCACATGATACATAAGATAGGATCTATGACCAATGCTTATCCTAATCCCCATAACAAATCATTCTAAAATCCTACTTATACAAATTTTTACATGAAAAGGAAAAGTTGAAATCTAACTAACACCTACAAAATAAAGGTTAGTTAAATCACACCACCCATGTATATTGGACTTATCACCCCACACATGGGTGACTAAGTCCACCTAGCTTATGGATTATGCTTAGGGGTATAAAGCACTTCCAAACAAAAGCATTTATATTTATTTTTATGATAGCGCCCCTTAAGCACAATCCCCTGCAGAAAAGAATAGTTAGACTAAGAACGTCCTACCATTCATTCTATGAATATACACCCTGACATCCAGTCTAAAACACATATTACAAAATTAAACGTAACATCAAACCATGCACCGACCTAACCTATGACTAGAAGTGGTAAATTAGGCTAATGTGTGTGCTTTGAAGGTTTGTATGGTGTGCTTAGCTCTGGCTTTAGGTTTAAATTTTCTAAGTGTTAAGAACATATTCGACTTAGAGGGTTTCATTTAAGTTATTTAAGTGTTTTGGATTGGTTTTATTTCATGTTTTAATTTGGTTTAAGTGAAACCTACAATTAATTACTAACTTATGAAAAGAGGGAAAGAGAAGAGAACTTCTCTTTCCTTCCCTAACCTAAGTAATTCCTAAAGTAGATTCACATTTTAGTTTCATTTAGGTGAATATTTTGATTACATATTTTAATCAATCCTAAGTTTCAATAAACTCTTAGCAAACCTATTCAAAAGGAAAGGAATTTTAAGATTAAATAAAATGAATCAAAATTCACATAACACACATTACATCATTTCTTTCTTATCATATATAACATGCATATAGATGGACCCTAAGCATATCTATAAATGCAAATGAGAGTAGTTAACATACTTTATGATGCATGCTAAGTAATCCATTTAAGAAAATTTAGAAGTTGAAGATGCACGATTTTTCTTAAGTAGAAAAGGTTTTCCTTATCTAAAATTTCACATGTATGCATGAAAGTAAGAAAGGCATAAGTGAGTACAGCACCATTATTAACCAGAGGTGTAAGGTACAAGACCTACTTAAATAAAGTCTTTGCAACCCTGGGGTTGTCCACTAATATACCACTTTCCTTAAATACAAATATGCATATAAAAGAAATGAAATAGAAAAGGAAGATGCAAAAGTTGTTTAATGAATTCATTTTTGCTTATGCAATTTATGTATGTAGGTGTAGGTAACCCTTCTTAGATAGTAGCATAGGGATGAATAGGATATGAAATTAGGTGAGCATTAGGTCCTTTTCAAATGAACCTTATATCTCACCAAAAATTCCTATTCAAAACTATTCCAACATAGGAAAGAAAGGAAAGCTATACTAAGCATACCTTTATAATCTTTCAAATGCAAACTTATAATTAAAGTATAAGTAGCATACTTTAAGATTTGATATTTCATTTATATGTTTTGAAAATAATTTGGATTTAGTAGTGATAATAGCCACTCATATTTTTCTTTAGCCAACACATGCATATTTGACATAAATTTGAAACATGAAATTATGAATGCTTCAAATCACATGACATACAACTTAGCATGTTGGGAAAAGATCCAAAGTAATGAAAGCATGTAAATAAACTCACTTCACTTAAATCCTAAAGATATTCTAATAGAATAAGAAAACTTTGAATAAATTGAAGTGAATTTCAAAATGACTTTTGTGTAGCTTGAAATTTGATTTAATTTTAAAAAGGTGACATGAGTTTGCTATTCTTAACCCATTCCCACATATGTTTTGTATTTTTGTTTAACTTTTATACAATTAGATCTATTTTTATGTGTTGATTAGGTTAAGATATGAATTAAGTAACTTAATTAACCCTTACCTACACCACCTTAGAAGAATTTAACTAAGGAATTATGAGCCAATGAGATGACATAAAACCCACAAGAAATTTAAATTTGCAATGCACCTAATAATGAAAAGGCCTAATGCAATTTGGCTCACAATTAAAAGTTAATTAAACTAAGGGGTTTAGCTTAAGAAACTTCAAAACACACTTTCATACTTATGAAAGGGGTTTTGATTTTCTTAAATAAACTTAGGCTATTGAACACCTAAGCATCTACCCAAGGTAGATTAATTAAGTTCTAGAACTTTTTAGATTTTTTTTTTGAAAATTGATTAAGGGGATAACTAATGAATTAACCCTTAATTAAGAGAAGATTAAGGAGAGAATAGGGGGTTTAGGGAATAGCATAGGGGAAATGACCCAAAATTATTCCATAAACCTCCAACTTATTGGATTTGACCTTAATCAACCCTTATCATAGGGTAAATCCACTAATCACACCTTAATTACCCTTAATTACATGATAGAGGTAATTAGGGAATGAAATATCAATTTCTCCAATTGAGCCCTCAATAAATCACAAGAAAATTATGGGAGGTAGAGGTCATCCCCTAAAATAAACCCTAGAAGTTTGAGATTAATTGATGACCTAATTATATGATAATTAGCTAATTAAGATTCCCAAAGAAACCTAAATTTAGATAAAACAGTATTCAAAATCCATTGAAATCATTTTTAAAATATTCTAGGTGAAATTATCTTTTCATAGCATTTTTCCTTTTATTTTTATAATTTTTCTAGACAGAAGTATGAATTTTAGAAGTTCTCTAAATTAATTAGGAAATAATTAATATAATTAACTAATCCCTGATTAATACTTAGCTCACGACACGACGCGTGGCGGCAGCGGTAAGCACGCTTTACACACATCGCGCCGTGAGGGGACAACTTAAGTTATCACTTCACAAAGGTGACGACGGCACACGCGGTTGTATTCCCTGTCGTCTGATCAAAGATTGGATGGCTAAGAATTCCCCCGTGAAAGGGTAATTGATTTCTAAAATGTGTTAAATAATTTCAACCGTCCATCTAAAATACGTGGATGGACGGCTGAGATGATCCAAGTTCTTCCCCTTGATCAATAGAGACCGTCCATGATCAAGGGGAAGATCCAAGCTTGATCTAGCATGGAATCACACAAAATTTAACCCACACCATCTAAAGACCAAGAGCGGCAAATCCAATGGTCAAAATTCGATGAGGTGAAAATTTCTTTCACAAAGCTCCACACTACATTAAGTTTAGTGATCAAAAAATTCCTTACCTCGCTGGAGGTGATCACTGGCACTCGATATGTGAGGTAGCGTAGGTGAAGAAGACATTGAAATTCCTAGGCCTTGGGATTGAGTGGATCAATGGATAGACCAACACCACTTCACTTGCGCTTCAGCTTTGATCCAATTGAGCTCTTCCTTATAGCGGGGTCTTCTGAGCTTGGGCAGTTTGACTGAGTGATGAGTAATGGAAGAAGATCAATTGAGGATCAAGTTGGAGGAGGCAAATATTTTGCTAAGGGAAATAAGGAATTCAAATCTTCTCTAACAAGCTTGGGAATGCTCTGAGATGGTTGCTCTGGGTTCCGAAGCATCAATCGACAAAGTGTGAATTTAAATTTCATTGAATTAGGGGGAGTATATCTTCCCCTATGGAAATCGGATAGCCAAACCATTCTTTGCCATTTTGATCCAATTGCTCAAATTGGAGAGGTTGTTTAGGCTATTTTGAGTGTGCACATGGTCGGTTTGACCCAAGGAATGGATTACCAACATCCCATGGGCTGAATTTGAGCTTAAGAGGGAATTTGAAATTCCAATTTTGCTCTAAGTGGATGGGTTTGGTCTAGAGACTAAATGGGCTGACCCAAACCCATTAGTTTGGGTGCACGACTCATCACTAAGTCCCCTTAAGCTTTTAAGAAAGCCTCAAGTAATTGTGAAGAGGGTATGACCAAATTACGCATGGGTTAGGCCAAAATTTGTTCTATGGCCTAAGGGTAGAATAGTAATTTTACTATCTTTTCACTTTAGATATGTTGGGTAGGTAGAGAAACTAGGTTTGGCCAAGTTCCATTGGATTTGGAATCCATTTGATAGGGTTTGGCACATGTTGACCCATTTAGGTCAAAATGCCTAAATGGGTCAACTTGGGTCAAGTTGACCAAATTAAACCAAGGGTTGGGTCAAGTTCATATGACCATTTGAAATATTTTGGTGACTTTGGTTTGATTCAATTTGGTATATATTTGGTTTTAGCTCATATGACTTCATTTAGGTCAAATGGGTCAAGTTGACCTATTTGACCCATTTGACCTATTTGAGGTGGGTCAAGGGTAGGATTAGGTTAGGTTATTCATATGGAGTGGATTGGTATCTTTGTTTCTAATCAATTTGGGTTAGGCTCAAAGCTCAACATGACCCTTTTTGGGTCAAGATGTTATTATGCTGAGATTGGTTGGCCAGTGAGGCTTTGGTCAAGTTCCACAAGTGATTTGAGATGGACTTGACCCATTAGTTTTAATCAATTTATCTTAAATCAAGTTTTGACATATTTTGGCCCTTTAGGTCAAAATAAGTCAACTTGGGTCAAGTGGGCCAATTGGACTAGGTTAGGCCAATTGGTCTAGGTTAGGCTCAAATGTTGGCTTTGTCAAGTTCAAACATAAGTCATGAGTGAACTTAAATCAATGGTTTCAATCAATTTGACCTATGATAAAATTTGGTTATGTAAGGTTTCATTTTAAGGTAGGTGTTGAGTTGGTCAACCCTTAGGTTTGACTTAGTTTGACCCAATTTGATTGATTGATCATCCCATGATGATTGTTGATCATGATAAGAGGGATATATGAGTTTGGTTCAATCCAATTTGGTTAGGATCAAAGTTAGCTCATCAAGTACTTTAGGTCACTTTTCAAGTGAGCCTAAGTGGGTCAAATGGCTTGGTCAAAGCTTGATTTGAAGTTGATTGATCTTGTGTATGGACTTATGATTGAAATATAAATCCATTTACATGTGATTTGAAGTCAAATAGATTTTGATCCATTTGAAAATTTTATATTCAAAGGAAGAATATGAAGGGGGTCTCGGGTTTGATTTTTGATTTGGGTTTTTCTTGAATGATTAGAGTTTGGATTAATATATGAGCTCATGATTATAGGATTGATTGAACCATGAGAGAAAATCAAGGATTTGGCTTGATTTGAAAGTGATTTGGCTACGTTCAAGATTTTGGCTTGAAAGACTTAGATTGAATTTTGAATGGATCTGAGTTTGATTTTTGGAATTGGTTTTGATTGTTTGAATTTATATTTAATTTATATATGAGGATATAAATGAGAATATAAATGGATCATGAGAAAATTTTAAGGATTTTGAGTGGTTTAATCATCATTTAGGTAAAATCCATTGAAGGGAATTTTAAGGATTTAAGGGAATTTTTTAATTTGAAATTTAATTTTTGAATTGGATTTGATTGATTTATATTTATATTACATTTATATATGGGAATATAAATGAGAATACAAATAATTTTTGAGAAAATCCCATGAGTTCGGATAGGTTTGATCAAGGTTTGGGTTAGTGGAAAATTAAGGGATTTAAGGGAATTTCAAGAATTTTAAATTTTAAATTTAATTTGAGAGTTTGATTTGATTGATTTATATTTATATTTCATTTATATATGAGAATATGAATGAGAATATAAATACATTTTGAGAAAATCCCAAGGGTTTGAAGTGATTTGATCAAGTTTAGGATTGATTTTGGCTAAGACCTTTAATGGAAAATTAAAGCGACTTAAGAAAATTTTCATGAATTGATTTGGAATTTTGGATTTGATTTGATGGGTTTGAATTTATATTTCATTTATATATGATAATATAAATGAGGTATGAGAAAATCTCAAAAGTTTGAATAGGTTTAGATCAAGTTTTAGTTAAAGGCCTTAAGGGAGGCTTAGGGTCTTAGGCAAAATTTAGACTTAGGAATTTTTGGTGGATTTTGATCATGAGTTTCAATCATATCTTTCAATCATGGAATTTAATCATGGAATTGATTTGAGTTTGAAGAGAATCAAATAGAATTGATTTGGGGGTTTGACTTGAAGGAAGGAAAGTGAGGAATGGTTTAAGTTAAGGGTAGAAAATTTTTCTAACACCCTAAGGCATGACCTATTCCTATGGCTAACTCTTTTAAGTCTCTAGGTCTAGATTGAGTGTTTACCTAATCACTAGATGTGTCTTAAGACTTAGGAACTCTTAAAGTCTAAGAGAAGTCCTATGTCTAAGATGGAGGGGTTGAGAGCTAAAAATGAGGTGATGGAGGTGGGCGTTCTTTCTTTTGATGAGATTGAGAGAACGTGAGAATTGCAGGTGAAGGAAGAGGATATGTTGGATAACTAGCGCTCCCACCAAGGATTATCAAAGTTTGGCCACCAAGCTCTCAAACCACAAGAATAACTCAAAATTTTATAATTTCCAAAAGATCCCTTTCATTCTAGTAAGAGGGGCTATTTATAGCCATTATAAGCATCTTTCAAAAGAAAAGAATTCAAAATATGGAGGGAAAGGTGGGTGGCCACATTAATGTGAAGCCTCATTATTTTATATCATCCACCCATTTCACATGCTATTATTTTATGTGGATTCAACCACCTCATATGTCATGCTTTGAATTTTTAAATGCAAAATTTCAAACATGGAGTTTCTAGAAGAAAATTAAAAAATATATAAATAAAAAGGATGAAATCATAAAATGGGCCTTAGAATGGGCTAAGCCTTCTTCTTTCTTGAATTTTCTTGGGCTTTAGATTGAGATCTTGTAAATGGACCTTGAGCTCTAATTTAATCATGATGTTTACATCAACTCCCATGCAATTGAACTCTGCTCCGTAGAGTTGAAATCTAAGAAGTCTTCTACTAATTATGGAGCTAAAGTCTCCAAATCAGTATGGGTCAACCATATGTCTTCAGGTGGTGGCTTATTCTTCCAATGAACTAGAAAATGATGTTCAGAAGCTATATTAATGGGTGCTTCCTCGGTGATAATATAGTCAACTTCAAAGGAAGAGGGCTTCTGCAAGTATGGTGCTATATCTTCTGCTAACGATTTAGACTGAACAAGTGGAGGTTTTCTAATTCCTTCATATGATAGAATATCTTCAATATTTATAACTGGATGAATGAGCATATCAGCAAGAAAATTAAGGTGATAAGCATTAGTTCCAATTTTCTTGAGAATTTTAAATGGACCATAAGCTCGTGCATGTAATTTCTTATATCTAGTAGTTTGATAACGCTCAGGTTGAATGTGAATCAATACATAATCACCTTCTTTATATTCTTTTATTGAAAGATTATGATTTGCCTTAGAAGCACAGTTATCATTACTTATAATAATTTGTTTTCTTATATCTTCATGGAGGCTTTGAAAATCTTTAGCAAATGAGAATGCTGTATCAAAAAATACATGAGATGGTAGGTTTGCTACATCTATTGGTTATCGTGGGTTTTGACCATAAACTATCTCAAATGGTGATTTTTTTTTGTAGTTCTAGATATAGTACTTTTATAGGCAAATTCTAAAGTTGGTAAATGTAAATCCTAATTTCCTAAACTTCTACCTACTAAACATCTAAGCAAATTTTCTAAGGTGTGATTAACTACTTTTGTTTATCCATCAGTTTGTAGGTGAAAGGAAGAAGAAAATTTTAATTTGGTACCTAATAATTTCCATAATGTTTTCCAAAAATATGAGACAAACTTAAAATCTCTGTCAGAAATAATGGTTAAAGGGAGACCATGGAGTCGCACTATTTTCCTAAAAATAATTTGGCTATATAAGAAGCATCATTTATTTTTGAACAAGGTAAGAAATGAGCCATTTTTGAGAACCTATCCACTACAACAAAAATACTATCATGTCCTCGAACTGTCCTAGATAATCCTAGAATAAAATCCATTGATAGGTCTTTCCAAGGCCTATAAGGAACAGGTAAAGCAGTGTATTATCCAGACCTTTGTTTGATAGTTTTAGCCTGTTTATAAATTAAACATTGAGCCACCAATTTTTCAACATCTCATTTCAATGAGGCCAATAAAATCTATTTTCTAATAAACATATGGTCTTATCATTTCCAAAATGACCAGCTACACCCCTAGCATGTAGCTCAGTCATAAGGAATTCTCTAAGAGAAGATCGAGGAATTCATAATTATTTTCCTTTATATAAATATCCATTTGTTATTAAGAATATCCCTTGTAAAGTTATTGGTTTATCTAGGTGTTCAAGATAAATTAGGTGAAAGTCAGGGCACACAATATAATCATCTTTAATTCTATCAAATCCTGGGATTCTTAATTCTAAAGAGGAAATCATTAGGTTTACCCTGGATAAAGCATCAACATACTTATTCTCAATTCTAGGCTTATGTTTTAAAACAAAAGAGTAGTCTTGTAAAAATTCAACCCATTTTACATGCTTATGGCTTAATTTTTGTTGAGTATTAATGAATTTTAAGGCATGATGATCAGAATTAAGTATAAAGTCTCTATGTAAGAGATAGTGTCGCCAATGCCTTAAGGATTGAATTACAGCATAAAACTCTCTATCATAAGTGAAATATCATTATTTAGCTTCATTTAACTTTTTACTAAAGAATGTTATAGGATGATTCTCTTGACTTCAAAATCCAGCTATCCCAATTCTTGAAGCATCACATGTCACTTCAAAGGCTTTAGAAAAATCAAGAAGCCTAAGGATTGGTGCAGAAGTGATAAGAACTTTAATTTTCTCTAAGGCCTTTTGTGCATTAGAAGTCTAACAAAATTTATCTAATTTTAGTATATCAGTTATCGGAGCAACAATGGTATTAAAATTTACAATAAATCTCCGATAAAAAGTGGCTAACCCATGGAAGCTTCTAACTTCAGTAAAACTTTTAGGTGATGGCCAATCTAAGATTGCTTTCACTTTAGAAGATCAGGTTTAAGTCTAGTAGTGAATATAATAAAGCCTAAAAAGATTACCTCATCTTGCAAAAAGAAACACTTTTTAAAATTAATGTATAATTTCTCTTGTCTAAGTAGTTCAAAGACTTTTTGTAGGTGTTGTAGATGTTCATTTTCACTTGGACTAAAAATTAGAATATCATTAAAATACACCACCAAAAACTTACCTATATATGGTTTAAGAATAGTATTCATTAGTCTCATAAATGTGTTAGGATCATGTGAAAGCCCAAAGGGCATGACAAGCCATTCATAAAGTCCATCAGGGGTCTTAAAAGCTGTCTTCCACTCATCTCCTGATCTAATCCGAATTTGATGATATCCACTTTTTAGAACAATCTTTGAAAAAAAATTTGCTCCTGAGATTAAATCTAACATATCATCTAATCGGGGAATAGGAAACCTATATTTGATAGTAATTTTATTTATTGCTCGACTATCAACATTAATATGTTCCATCTTTCTTTAGAGTTAATAATGTTGGGGACGCAAGACTCTCTTGAATAAAACCCTTTATTAATAATTCCTCAACTTGTCTTTTAATCTCAACATGCTTGGTGGTTCATCCTATAATGTGGAAGATTAGGAAGTTGAGAATCGAGTAAGAACTCAATAGCTGTTAGAGGGAGGTAGCTTGGAAGCTCATCGGGTGTAATATCATTAAAATCAGAAAGAAGAGAAGAGACCATAGAAGGTATGTGAGTCTCATTAGGGTCTGGTATGACTTCTTTTACATGTAATATGTGAATAAGAAATGGATCAAAAAATTCTTTTTGTAAAGCACCAAAACCTATTATTTCTATCTTCGGGGTCAAAGGAGGAAGAGTAGGTGTTTTAAAGTAAGAATCAGAAATGATAGTATTAGTAGCTAATAATGATTTTCTATGATAATTGAAGTTTGGCATTTTTCTTCAATAAAGGCTTAGGTTGCAAGTCAGAAGTAGTTTTGTGTGGTGTTATGGAGGGTGTTTTTTCTACTATTTTATTGGTAGGAGTTTAATAGTCTAATTATTATGTTTAAAAACATAAGTATTTTCCCTACCATAGTGAATAACATTCATATCATATAGCCAAGGTCGTCTAAGAGAATATGAGCAATGTCCATAGGAGAACATCACACCAAATTTGATCCTCATAGCTTCCTAAATAGGAACTAAACCGATTGGTGATGGGAAGAGATGTATGATTTACCCAACTGGTTCAGGGGAGGTTTAGATTTTAGGTTAGCTCGAGTTAAGGTGTGTTGAAATGATATTCATAGCACTCCCTCCATCTATAACTAACCTACATCTCTTTTCATTACACAAAATATACATGCTAAAATGTTCTTTCTCCTCCAATCTTCTCATTTTTTATTACGAAGACATCTCATCACATTAACATGGCATAATTAATTCCAATTCTTCATCAGATAATGGGGTGTCATCATAAACATCTTCTAGATTATCATCTATTGGATTTTCAACTTCTACTAAAAATAAGATTCGAGCTTTACATTGATTTTGCATATGACCCTTTCTATGACATTTAAAACATATTACTTCCCTAATGTTCTTAGAGCTTCCTTCAATTGAAGTTTTAGGCAAAGGGGATGGACCATTTGGGTCTATGATCTATGGGATGAAATGGAAGGTACTTGACTTTTAGTTTTAGAGAGGGAGGTAGATTTCTTTTGTTGTTCAACCAATAATGCATAATGAAATGCTTCCTCTAAAGATTGTGGTTCAAACAATTCAACTTCATTTCTGATGTCAGTCTTAAGTCCAATAACAAATTTATTGGTTAATTGCCAATCATTATCAGCACAATCACTTCTAGAAACTAGATCTTCAAAAGTATTCAAGTATTCAGTTACAAGATAATTACATTATCTCAAAGTTAATAATTGACTATGCAGCTTCTTATCATGATGCCTAAGATAGTACTTTGCTCGTAACATTTCTTTCATTTCTATCCAAGTGAGGTTTGTCCTTCCTAATCTTTGTTCTTTAACTAAAGTATTTGTCCAATAAATTTTAGCATGCCCTATTTTTAGAAAAAGTAACCCTTTGGTAATCATCCATTTTATACCAATCAAAGAAGTCATCCATTTGAACTAACCAATCAAGAAATTTATTTGGGTCATGTATACCATCAGTTAGCTTCTACTTTAACTCTTGAGATGGATCATTAGAGTCTTCTATAGTCTTAAAATAATTTTTCCCCTTCCACCATTTCTAGCAATTGATGATCTTCTAAGTGGTTGATTTTCTCTATGGTTTGGATATGAATCTTCTTCATCTATCCCTATTGGCACAGTTTGAGCAGGTATTGGAGGAGGAGTTGGTACTCTATTATTTTGTAGATGTGATATAAGAGTTTGCATTTATTTTTTAAGTTCTTGTATTTGATTCTTACTTTCTTCTAATATTTGTTGAGTTTTTAATTCATTATCTTGGATCCTAAGATCTAAGGCATCAATTAATCTAGTTAAATTTTCAACTTGATCTTGAGAGATAGATTTTGGTGCCATGAGATTTTTTTTAAAGGAAAAAAAGATATATGAAAAGGGATCAATGAAAATAGAAATAAAAAAAATAAAATAAAATAAAATAAACAAGTATAATATAATTATGCAATCAAAGTGATATATTAGGCTAAGAGAACTTCCAGATGAGGAGGGGGTACAATACCACTTAAATCTCAAGCTCTCCTTAGACAGTTTAGGTCTTTTTGATAAAGTTCTATTTAGCTTACAAAATCACTAGGTTTAACACACTTATATTATTATGCATGCATATTTTTTTAATGCAATGAAAAAAAATGCTCAAATTTATCAAGCCTCTTTTTTTTCTTAAGAAAATAAGTTATCATAAGTTAATTAAAGAAACTTCTAAAATTAACCATAAATAGTAACAAAGATAAATAGAAATTAGATTTTGATTTGCACTAATGGCTAGGTTGTTTTAGGTGAAGAACTACCTCACTAAGGTGCTCTTTTAGTTTTCTTTTTTATTTCTTTTTTTTTTTTTTGGGGGTGGGGGGCACAAGTTCACACAATTGGAAAATGGCTAATATATAATGGAGCTTACTAATTGAAATTTTATGCTATCACCATAAACTTACAAGCAATATATATATTTCCAAGCTACTAATATGTATTTAAACTATCATATAAAAGAAAATTAATTAACCTCACAAGTCCAAGAAAAACTCACAAGTTTGAAGACAAGACACAGATGCTCCCTTTGTTGAAGCAAACTTTTGACCAAATTTTCTCCTTCCAGGCTTCACTCTGATACCAAATTTGATGGAGGTGGGCATTCTTTCTTTTGATGAGATTGAGAGAACATGGGTATTGGAGGTGAAGAAAGAGGATATGTTGGATAATTAGCGCTCCCACCAAGGATTGCCAAGGTTTGGCCACCAAGCTCTCAAACCACAAGAATAACTCAAAATTTTGTAATTACCAAAAGATTCCTTTCATTCTAGTAAGAGGGGCTATTTATAGCCATTACAAGCATCTTTCAAAAGAAAAGAATTCAAAATTTGGAGGAAAGGTGTGGCCACATTAATGTGAAGCATTAAATTGCCTCATTATTTTATGCCATCCACCCATTTCACATGCTATTATTTTATGTGGATTCAACCACCTCACATGTCATGCTTTGAATTTTTAAATGAAAATTTCAAACATGGAGTTTCTAGAAGAAAATTAAAAATTACATAAATAACAAGGATGAAATCATAAAATGGGCCTTAGTAGGCCAATGGGCTAAGCCTTCTTCTTTCTTGAATTTTCTTGGGCTTTAGCTTGAGATCTTGTAAATGGATCTTCATGATGTTCTACATCATGAGGTCAACAACCCCTCTTGGCATCAAATGGAGAGGAAGACTATAGAAGGATAGCTTCATCGCCTCCATTATTTGCATACCATGAGGTTTCAGCTAGGGACAAGAGAAAGTCTTATGCCAATCTATAAACAGTACTATGGCAGTTTAGCAGAGCACATGGATGCTCAGAGTCCGTCATAATATTTGACTTGAGGTCAATCATCCCTAGGAGTGTTACCAAGAAAATCATCAAGGATACATCATGGGAGGTGGAGTGAGGTTTTGACTCTGGATTTCCGAATCATTAAGCCACCAAGGCGAGGGAGAGTATTGATGGGTACCACCAGTCGAAGGGGGAAAGCCCCGATGAGGGTGAAGCCGATGTCGTCTCCACCACACCGATCCACTCCTCGCCCACCATCACCAGTTTAGGTCACTCCATCCATCGTTCCCATAAAGGCATAGAAGACATCATCTGGGAGAAGAAAGCCCCCTTGGTGATCTGGCAACAAAGAATCCCACTCCATCTACTCCACCGACTGAGGTGAGGGCGAGTTCCCCTACTCGACCTCCAACTTCAGTCTTGGTGAAGGAGTGACAATCCCACAGCGTCGTGGTCGTACCACCACCACAACCACCACCATCAGTGTCAATGATAGTGATAGTAGTATAGGAGGAGGGAGATAGTTCTATAGGTCCCATGACAGTAGATCCCCCCAGAGATAGCACTCCACCGATAGTAGGTAGTCATGACCATGTATCTTCTAGTGAGCATAGTCCTCCTTGAGATGACACTCAGGTGGTAGCTAGGGTAGATGTATTTCGCCATAGTCAGTCTGCGGTGGTGAGTCTTTGTTCGATGCAGGTAGAAGATCATTGCTTAGATGAGATTGTAGCAGCCTACTTTGCCGAGAAGAGGGAACTCTTAGGCAGTGATCGCATAAATTCAGAGGAAGAGCAGGTAGCATTTAATCCTGATGAAGATGACCTTTATGAGGATTCGTCCGAAGTCCACATGGTCGATACTAGAGGCTCCCTCCATAGAGCCTAATAGAGCTAGGAAGATATTGTAGTTGAAGAGGATGATGCCGTCCATTCAACTCAGCACCTCCTCCACCAGCTTAGGCAGAGAAATAATCATATTGATAAAATGGGGAAGAAGATTGAAGAGTTGATGGCAGTGGTTTTAGCATTGTAGAATTTAGCCCTGGTTTCATAGCCTTCTCCCATAATAGCCGACAGAGCAGAATTGGCACATACCTCAGATCAACCTAGGTGCATTCCTGCAGAGGAAGATAGTGTTAGCTTGCATAGGAAGGTGGTGGATAGCACCTTCATGCATGAGAAAGATATCAAGCAGTTGGTGGAGCTGCAGGTGAAGGATGCATTGGTACAAGCCTGAGGTGGCTCATCTGTTCCAAAGAGTAGACTATACCCGATGGAATTTGATGTTGTCCAGTATCTTAAAGGCTATGTACCTCCTTCCATCATGATTTTGATGGCAGTGGAAACCCTCACCAACACATTGCACATTTCAGGGCTGACTACTGCAATGTCGGATGTAGTGATGCCCCTTTTTTCAGATTATTTGTTAGCAGTCTAGCGGGTGTTACGTTTGACTGGGATGTCGAATTGCCCAATGTTCAATAAAGATATTTGTTGAGTTAGAGCACCTCTTCATCAAGAGGTTTGTTGGAGCTCATCAATGGGTTACTATAGGCGATCTTGTTGTAGCGACATAAGTCCCCCAATGAGTCCCTTGTTGATTACATTCTTAGGTGGTAAAACCTGAATATGAAATGCAATCCACAGCTGTCTGAATAGCATGCCATAGAGATTCTCTTAAAGAACATCCATGGCCCTATTGCTTTCATGCTCAAGGCTTTTACAATCAAAAATTTTGAGAAACTAATCAACAAGGTAGCTAGTCTACAAGAAGAGGCCAAACAGTTGCCTTTCCAGGAACAGTCAGGCAAGCCCAGGCCTCAAAAGGCATCTTAGAAGAAACTAGGGGTAGTCACAGCAATTGACAAGGGGAAGAAACCAGTTAGGGTTCAGGCAGATAAGCCTTGAGCTTAGTAGTCTCCTTTGCCACCACCTAGGTCATCATCCTACCAGTTTGCCACACCAGCCCCTCATCATCGACATCATCATCGAATATTTCACCACCGTAGCTATTACTCTCTTGCGATAGATTGAATAAACCTTATTCATTCATGAGGGAGGCAGTCAAGAAGATCTTTAAGAATCTCTTATAGAAGCCTGATTTCCAGTTACTTGAGCCTAAGAGGCCGGAGGAAGAGGGCAAGAGTCATGATCCATACTATTACCCCTTACCACCGCATGCTAAGCCATGTCTTAGATGATAGCATTACATTTAAGGACTAGCTTGAGCATAGCTTCAAGTCAAGTGCCATTGTCATCCCTAAGGAATACCCATTAGAACAACTCTCTAGTTCTATTAAGGTAATCCTTAGGGATACATGTGATCCTCTTAAGACAAAGGAAGGTTAGGATATCGCCCTATCCCGAAACTCCAAGAAAATTATTTCTAAGATCAGGAAATTACCTTTGTAGGTGCCTGAAGCAGCTCAAACCTCCACTTTCCTGGGATAGTATAGTAGTGCAACCACCGACTGTTTCCAGCACTTCTTCCATAGTTGTAGCTACAGTTTCTCTAGCCAGCTCTTCTTCTAGCAGCTGTATTATGTCAACAAAGAGGTGTGCCAAATCCATCACCCCCTCACTTTACTTGATTTCTATTTTGTACCTCCATCTAAATCTAAGAAATTAATGAAGTGAGCTGATTCCACTTGCATTTGAGTCACTTCTGATGATCTGCCTGATTTTATTCATATAGATAGCTCTCCAAGTCTAATCAATAATAACTCTAGTTTTGATCACTCTTCTTCTTCTTCTGATTTAGAGATGGACTTTCCAATTCCTAAATCATTCAGGTTCATGCATTGAGATTTATTTGGAGTCATCTAACTCTGATGATCCTATAGGAGAAGTCAGAGGTGAACCCGATGAGTGTAGAACTTTCCATTAAACCATCTCATGAAGTCACAAGTCAACCTTCATAGTAAAAGTTCTACCTTCTAGGGTAGCACCTCAGGATAAAGGTAAGCAAGTCATTGGTTTTAGCAATCAAGAAGCTCCTCCACAAGAAGCTTCACTTATGGATATGTTTATGGAGGACCAACCGAGAGTTGACTACAATGTCCTCGCTCACCTGAGAAAGTTGTCAGCTAATCTAAGCATATATGATGCCCTTGTCTTATCCAAAGAGATGAGGGAGTAATTGATTAAAGCCCTTCTCGATCCATAAATATGCTTAGCTCAGCTGACCTCTATTAGAAAGGAGGAATGTTATTCAAGAGAAGTCTGTGGAGTTACATTCACCGATGAAGACCTTCTTTTGGGGATAATCGAGCACAATCGTCCCCTCTACATTACAGTGGACATAGGCAGATTCAGACTCTCCAGGGTATTAGTTGACCCAGGAGCATTAGTGAATATTATGAGTCTAAAGACTTTTGTATACTTGCGGATTGACATCTCTAAACTCTGAGGGGATCGGATGATGTTGAAAGGATTCAATGAGCAAGGCGACAGGGCTTTAGGCTCCATAGTGTTGCCATTAGAGATAGATGACTGGACGAAAGAAGCCAAGTTCTACATAATTGATTCAGATACATCTTTCACTATTTTTCTCGGTAGGCCTTGGATACATGGAAATAATTTGGTTACATCCTCTTTACATCAATGCATCAAATTTTGAAGAGGTGGAATTGAGTATTATATCAAATGAGATTTGAAGACATTCTCAGTTAAAGAGGTCGAGATATATGAGGACACAACCTACTATCTTCCTCCAAATCAAAAAGTCTATTCTCATGAACTTGGTGAAAGTTTAAAAATAAAAGAAAAAGAAATAAAAGCAAAAGAAAAAGAAAAGGAAAAGAAAAAAGAAAAAGAAAATGAAAATGAAAATACAAGTGAGCAAGAATTAGACACCGAGGAAGAAGTAGAATCAGATGTTAGATTCTGTCCACAGTTCATTCCTCCATATGAACACATGGGTAGGATGACTCGACCCCCACCAGATAAAGGAAGAGGCAGATCTAGAGGTAGTTCTAGAGATGAAAAACCTCTTTACTGGTGGACAGCCATTAGGAGTTATGTTCGAGCTCATAAGAGTACCCCCGCTATCCACATAGACTTAGAGTCAAGTTCAGAGGATGAGTCTCATGTGGTTAGCATGCTGACCAACCCCTCTCAGCAGGTGACATTTGAGTCAGACATTAATGAAAACCAGACCTCCAAGCAAAGCATGAATGTATCTAAATCATCATTATGTAGAATAAATAGGTAGCAGTTGGGAACCTTAGCTCTAACCTCACTCTCTTCCTAGAAAGTTGAAGGTTTGATAGTTAAGGAGTCCCCTAAGTCATCCACAGATGTCAAGCCAAAGAGGTTTTTGTTGGGAGCATCATCCTCAAGTCAGAAAGTCAATGTAGAACTTGAGGATGATTCATATGAAGATTTTAAACAACTACCTTTTGATTGGTATTCGCCTTGTGTTCTTAACTTAGCAAAGAAGGGATTAATCCCACATACTTGGTCTAAACACAGGTTAGATTACTTTGAAAGATTATGGGGCAACCAAAGCAGGCATTCTCAATCAAGACTAGGACTAGGATTCGGCACAATGGGTCCAGTCGACGATGGCAACCATTGCCTACTCATCACCAATCATTTGGAGTCTGATAGGTTCTTTTCAAATCATGCTAACTCTTATGAGGAGGTGTGTTTAGAAGCTTCAAATGACCCAAATGATCTTGAAGTTAAAGATGCACCTCCAGAGTTTGAAGAAGGAATCAAATCAATCATTGACAAACTCAAAGAACTCAACTTAGGAACAAAAGAAGATCCACGCCTGACATACATCAGTTCCTTGTTGAATGAAGAAGAAACCAATGACTTAGTTAGGCTATTAGCTGAGTTTAAAGTCTGTTTTGCATGGAGTTATGAAGAAATGCCTAGTTTATCTCCTAACGTATTATTCCATAAACTAGCAAAAAATCCTAATGCTAACCCTATCAAGCAAGCTCCTAGATGCATGCAATTAGATATTGAGCAGCAGGTCATTTCTGAAATCAAAAAATTGATCGATGCTGGCTTTATCATGGAAGAAAAATATCCCACGTAGTTGGCTAGTGACATTTTAGTTAAATAAAAGAATTGCCAAATTTGCATATGCATCGATTTTATGAATCTAAATAAAGCATGTCCTAAAGATGAATTCTCACTTCATATACCAAAACTGATGGTGGACATTGCCTCATATCATGCAGTCTTCTCTTTCATAGATGGGTCATCTGGCTACAATCAAATTATGATGGCCCCCGAGGATGAGAAAAATACTATTTTTTGAACCCCGATCATAATATATTATCATAGGGTCATGCCTTTCAGCTTAAAAAATGTTAGTACTACATACCAGTGGGTTGTGACTCAGATCTTCAACGAACTCATTCATCATCAGGTTGAATGCTACACTGATGATCTTGTAGTCAAAAGTAAAGAAAAGGAAGATCATCTCTTCGACTTGAGAGTAGTTTTCGAATGGTTAAGATAATTTAACCTTAAAATGAATCCCCTAAAGTGTGCATTTGGAGTAGCTTCAGGGAAATTCCTTGGGTTTGTTGTTCGATACCGGGGTATAGAAATTGACCTAGAGAAGATCAAGGCTATCTTAGAAATTCCACCCCCTAAATTTCTAACTCAACTCAGATCATTTCAAGGATGGTTGGCATAACTAAGATACTTTATTTCCACCTTATCAGGAAGATGTCAGCCATTCTCAACACTTGTCAAAAAGGATGTTAAGTTCAAGTGGGATGACAAGTGTCAGCATGCTTTTGAAGACATCAAGCACTACCTGATGACACCGCCAGTTTTAGCAGCCCCTATCCCAGGCAAGCCATTGATATTATATACTGCTGCATTAGATGACTCCTTGGCACTTTGTTGGCTCAAACCAATGATGAAGGGAAAGAGAATGCACTCTACTATCTCAGTCATCATCTAATCCCTGCTGAGGCAAACTACCCACCTATTAAAAAGCATTACCTAGCTTTAATCTTTGCATCTCAAAAGTTACAGCATTACATGCTTTCTAATAAGGTGAATCTAATCTCTAGGATCAATCCACTATAATATCTCATGACATGATCGACGCTATCCAGATGATTGGTGTTTTGGTCCATGATTTTGTCACAACTTGATATCACATTTATACCCCTCTGTGTAGTGAAAGGACAAGCACTAGCGGATTTTTTAGCATCACACCCACTTCCTGCAGATTCCCCTCTTAGTGATGATCTCCTCGATGAATAAATCATGAACTTAGGGGACCCTAGCATTCGCCATTGGGAGATGTATTTTGATGGTGCGGCTTCCTTTCAAAAAGAAAAAGAATCATGATCTACTCTTCTAGGAATAACAAGGTAAAAATAGTTCTCTTAACTCTATACCACAATGTGAAGAGATTCTCATATCATATGTCCAATCCATGCACCAACAATGAAGCCAAATATGAGGCTCGATATCGGCAGTTAGCCATTACGATCGAGCATCAAATCTTGATTCTCATATCAACCAAATTGCTAGGTCATGTAAAGCCTAAGCTCAATCATTACCACAAGTATACCATGAGTTGGCCCAAATCCTGAGGTTACCATCTACATGATTTCAGGAGAAAATCAGTAGATATGCATCAAGCACAAAGATCTAGCATGTCTGAAAGATGAGTCCATACCAATAAGGGTCCAAAATAGATCCGTCATATCCTTTATTGACGTTGAACTCATTGATAGACTCTCTCTTAAAGGGGTTGCCATCTACAAGATTCCTTGAGGTTACCATCTACAAGATTCCTCAAGGTTACCATCTATAAGATTCCTCGAGGAGAAAATCCCAGAGGTTACCATCTACAAGATTCCTCGAGGAGAAAATGTAGTAGCAGATGCATTGGCCAAGCCTGCCAAAAAGCTAGCATGTCCGAAGGATAAGTCCATACCAATAAGGGTCCAAAATAGACAAGTCATATCCCTTATTGATGTTGAACTCATCGATAGACTCTCTCTTAAAGGGGAGGTTGATGTTGCCAAAAAGGATGGCGAGCCAGATTGAAGGCAACCATTCATAGATTACCTACATACAGGAAAACTACCTCAATAGAAGTCACTAGCACATCAGGTGAAGCATAGAGCTATCTCATACGCTCTCATGGATAGCACCTTATATCGACAGTCCTTCGATCATATGTGGCTACGTTGTTTGGACAAACACGAAGCCCATAAGATCATGATCTAGGTACACTCAAGTTTATGCAGAGCTCACTAATCCGATCTGAAGATGAAAGCCAAGATCAAGATACTATGATACTACTGGCCTTTGATGATCATATACTGCATGGATATAGCTAAGATATGCCACCAATGTTAAGTGGACGGTGTGGTCTTACATCAATCGCCCAACATTCTACATCCAATATTGGCCTCATGGCCATTCGAGTGTTGGGGTACCGACATAGTGGGCCCGATCGATCCTCCTTCTTCTGAGGGTCACCGATTCATTCTATCTGCCATCGACTACTTTTCCAAGTGAATGAAGGCAATCCCACTCAAAGAGGCACAGCTCAGCATGTGCTCCAATTTTTGAGGAACCATATCATATATAGGTTCGGGGTGCTTTGACGAATTATATCCGATAATGGTACTGCATTCAAGAGCACTAAAATTAACAATTTTTCTCGAAAACACTACATAGATTGGAGATATGCTACCACCTATTACCCAAGGGAAAATGGCTTAACATAAGCCTTCAACAAAACTCTCATCTAGATATTAAAGAAGACACTTGACGACAACAAGTGGCAGTAGCATGAGCTATTAGTTGAAGCCTTGTGGGCTTACCGCACCACATACAAGCCTCCAACTCAATCTATCCCTTTCTCTTTAGTGTATGGGTCTGAAGCAGTTCTACCTTTAGAAGTCCAACTCCCATCATTAAGGATAGTTGTAGAAGATCACAATGGAATGCCAAGTTATGGTTAGAAGAGCTCAAAGTTTGGAGGAGAGATGCCTCGCATAACCTCAGTTATATAAAGCCAAAATGATTCAAGCTCATAACAAGTTGGTCCACCCTAGAGCTTTTCAAGTAGGAGAGCTTATTTTAGTTCTGTTGACCTCACTTTTAGAGTGAGCCTTCAACTTCTTCATCTTAGACATAGGACTCCTCTAATCACTAGGAATTCCTTAGTCTTATGACACTTCTAGTGATTAGGTGAACACTTAGCCTAATCCTAGAGACTAAGAAGAGTTAATCATAGGAATAAGTTATGTCTTAAGGGTATTACGAAAACTTGTCTGCCCTATAGCTTGAACTAAATCCTTACTTCCTTCTTTCAAGTCAAACTTCAAATTCAAATCAACTTCAAATTCAAACCAACTTCAAATTCAAATCAACTTCAAATTCAAACAAACTTCAAATTCAAACCAACTTCAAATTCAAATCAACTTCAAATTCAAACCAACTTCAAATTCAAATCAACTTCAAATTCAAATCAACTTTAAATTCAAATCAATTCCAAATCAATTTCAACTCAATCGATTTTCTCAAATCTTACATCAAATCCAAAATCTTTCCTAAGCTATTTTGATTTCATCTTATGGACTTAGCTCAAATCAAATCCAAATCGCTTCAAACTCAAAAGATTTTCTCATAACCCATTTATATTCTCATTTATATCATAAATATAAATGAGATATAAATTTAAATAACCAAAACTAAATCCAAAACTCAATTCCAAACCCAAAATCTTTCTTCAGCCATTTTGATTTCATCTTATGGACTTAGCTCAAATCAAATACAAATCATTCCAAACTCAAAAGATTTTCTCATAACCCATTTATATTCTCATTTATATTCACAAATATAAATGAAATATAAATTCAAATCCCAAATTTAAAACCAACTTATACCTTTCAAGTCAAATTCTTAAACTTAACCATTTTCAAATCAATCCAAACCTTTGATTTTCTTCAAACAATCATTCCTTCAATCACAAACTAAATATAAACATAAACTTCAATCGTCAAACCAAAATCAAACTAACCCACGTTCACCCTTTTGACTTGAAATTATCAAATGAATCAAAACTCATTTAACTCCAAATCACTTGCAATTGGATTTTTATTTCCATCATAAGCCCATATGTGAGTTCAACCAAACTTGAATCAAGCCTTGATCAAGCCAATTAACCCACTTAGGCTCACTTGACCCAAAGTGACCTAAAGCACCTTTTTGAGCCAAATTCTAATCCAACCCAAATTAGATTGAACTAAGCCCATCTAAGCCTCACATTATGATCAACAATCATCTGAGGATGATCAATCACCCAAATTGGGTCAAACCAAGTCAAACCTAGCCTTTGACCAAGTCAACAATTAGCCCAAATGAAACCTAAACTAGCCAAAATCCATCATATGCCAAATTGATTAAAACCATTGATCTAAACTAATCCAGAATCAATGATTGAACTTGACCAAGCCATCAATTGAGCCAAACCAAGCCCAATTGGCCACTTGCCCTAAGTTGTCCCAAAAAAGTAAAATGGGTCAAATCTTGATCTAAGCCAAATTGATTTCAACCAATGGGTCAAATTCATTCTAAATCACTTGTTGAACTTGACCAAAGCTTCAATTGGCTAACTAGACCCAACCTACCCAATTGACCATGAACTTAACTTTACCTAAAAGGTCAAATCAACTTGAAATAAAAACAAACCAAAATTGATTGAAACCAAAGATTGCAACACAATTCAAATGATCAACCAAGCCCAAACCAACCCATGACCTAACCCAATTGGGTAAAATTGGTCAAATTGGTCAACTTGACCAATTTGACCTAAATGAACCTAAATGAACCAAAACTAAATATAAATCAAATTGAACCAAACCAATGATACCCATAGGCTCCAAAATGATCATATGAACTTAACCCAACCCTTAGTTTGACCCAATTTGATCAATTGGTCAACTTGACCCAAGTTGACCCATGTTGACCCAAATGGGTCAACTTGAGCCAAATCATATCAAATCAACTCCAAATTCATTGAAAATTAGCACAATTCATTTTTGAAATAATTAAAATCTACCTAAAATAAATCCATGGTCAAATGACAAAGATACCCTTGGGTTAAAGGTATCACATGGGGTGAAATACCCATGTAATGGATTATCCACTCACATGCACACTTAGCACTCATTCAGCCATGGGCAAGACATCACCCATGCCATGCCATTTTTGATGACAAGAGGTGAAATCACCTCCACTCCTCCATTAGTTCAAGCCAAACCACCCAAGGCAACCACCACCTCCTAAGAAAACCTACTAAACTTCCTTCTCCACTCAAGGGGAGTCACTTGGCATGCCTAAATCCCTGGATCGAGCTCTCAACCTCAGTCATTTGACTCAATTGGCAAAACAGATCATCTCATTTGGATCAAGGAAGGAAGATATACTCTCACTAACTACACCCATTCTCTTTGCAAACCAGATGCATTCACTCACTCTTGATTGAGTATCCTCAAAGCTTCCCCAAGTCCCTGAGCTCCATTACCTGAATTCTCACTTTTCTCAAAGCAAAGGAGAAATCCCACTCAACCCACTAACTCCCACTTCAATCAACTCTTCCCACACCTTCATCATAGCCAATCTAGCTTGAGCCCACCTTTTCCCAAGCTCTCCAGCCACTACATAGGTAATTTCAATCAATGAGCTAGCAAGGCTTGGATATAGCACTTGAAGGCAACTTGCAAAACTTCACAGGGCTTCTTACAGACAAAGCTACCTTTGAATTGAAAGGAGCTATGAGGTATGGACCTCAAACCGTAGAGTTAGAAAAATTCTTTGGTCCTTTGTGAAAGAAATCTGCACCTCATCGAATTCTAGCCATTTGGATGCTCTTCCCTATAATTCTTGAAGGTGTGGTAATCTACTAATCGATGGATCGATATGGTGGAGAGGACGGATCCTACCAAAGTGGGATGAATCATGAGTCATCCATCCTACTTGTTTTAGATGGATGGCCCTCATTAAATCACGCTTAGATCATTGATTTAAGCCCTTTAGAATCACAAGATTAATCATGATCGTCCGATCTTTGATCGGACGGCTTAGGGGAAAGCACATTCCGCCAGCAGCTGATGCGGTGTGCAATGTTATAACTTTAATAACCAATCCCATTACGCCATGTGAAAAGCGCATCGTGTCAGCAGTCCACGTGGCGCTAATGGATTAGTTAATTAATTAGGCTATTTTAATTATCCATTAATCACATAAACTTCATAAAATCATAATTAAATGTAGAAAAATAAAAAAAAATATAAATGAGGGCTCATTTTAAAGGTAGAGGGAATCCAATAAAAATTTTTTTAATTGATTTTAAATAGTGAATTTACCTTAATTAAGGTTTAATTAAAAATTTAATTACCTTAATTACTCCTTAATTACTTAATTAATTAATTCTAAATTTTCAGACATGTTTAGTGGGATGACTTCTGCCTCCCTTAATTTTCTTGGAATTTCTCAATGAGTTAATTAGAGAAATTAATTAATGAACCCCTAATCACCCTCTTAATATAATTAAGAGTAATTAAGCATATGAACAGTAATTTAATCCCTTAATTGAGATAATTAAACATTGTTTAAGTAAGGAGGAGATTTTTGGAATGGGTTTGGGATAGTTTCCCTAAGTTATTTTCTAAACCCCCTTTCTTCCTTAATCCAAATATAATTAAGGATTAATCCACTAATGATCTACTTAATTATTCTAATCAAACTTTCAAAACTAATATGGAATTAATCAATCTCATGCTGGGTAGATCCTTAGGTGTTCAAAAGCCTAAGGTAAGTTTGTGAAAATCATATCCAACTCACATGTGTGGGAAGGTTATGAAAGTACTTAATGAAAACCCTTTAGCTTAATTAATCAATAATTATGATCCAATTGCATTAGGCCTCTTATTTCTTAGGTGCATTACTGATTTAAATTCTATGTTATTGCATATCATATGTTGGCTCATAATTACTTGTTTAATTATGTTAAAGTGGTATAGGTAAGGGGTAATTAATGGATTTTATTCACACCTTAACCTAAATAAAATATAAAAACAATCTAATTGTTCTAAAATTAAACTAAACCAATTCACACATGGGAGAAATGAGTTAGGACCAGCAAACTCTTTTCACATTTTCTAAGTCAAATCAAATTCATAAAAAAAATCTCCTTAAATATTTTTGATTCACTTTAAATGATCTTATTTTATAGGATTGTCTTTAGGGATTAATTAGGGTGAATGAAGTCATATGCTTACATCACTTAATTTCTTTCCAAGCATGCTAAATGTTGTTTGCCATATGAAACCATGCATTCATCTCTTTTTGCAAAACTAATTAAATAAAATGTTTCTTTTTATGTTGAATTGCATGTTTTGGCTAAAGATTAATAATATGAGTGGCTATTATCACTATTAAACCAAAAAATTATTTTCAAAACCTATAAATCAAATATTATAAATGAAGTAATGCTACTTATAAATACTTATAAGTTTGCATGTGATTATAGCATAAGATGTATTTTATGTTATCTTCTTCTCTTCTCTTACATGGGTTTGAATAGGATTTGCAAAGTGTATGATTTATTTGAAAAAGACACAACATTTGCTTAAATCTATTCCTATGCACTCCCATGTTATGACTTAAGAAGGATCTTCATATTACACATGTAAATTGTATAACCAAATCAAACAAACAAAAAATCTTTTACATGATTCTTCATCCATTTATTTCTTTTTATATATTTCATGTATTTAAGAAAAGAGGTATATTAGTCTGGACATCCCAGGGTTACGAGGCTTTAAGTAGCCCCAAGTAGCTCTTGAACCTTACACCCTTGGTGTAGAAAATAATGGCGTCATACTCACTTATGTCTTTTATACATGTGAATGTTCATTATGTTCATGGATAAAGAATCCCTCTTTTCTACATGATAAAAATATGCATTTATGGAATATCCAAATTTTCTTAAACAACATCTCTTAGCATTCATCATCAAGGTGTGCTAAAATTTACATTGCATGTAAAAGTATGCTTCGGATTTATTCATATGCATAGTATACATGTTGGAAAGAAATAAATTATTGTGTGTTATGTGATAGTAATTCACCTTAATTAGTCTTAAGATGCCTTTCTTATTGAATAGGGCTATTTAGAGCAAATCTAAACTTAGGGTTAATTAAAATACATAATAAAGCATTCACTAATTAAAAATCATAAATGAATCTACCTTAAAAATTATTTAAGGTTGGGATGAAAGAGAAGTTCTTTTCTCTTTTCTTCTCTTTACAATATTTAGTAACTAAATGTAGATTCAATCAAACTAAATCAAATCATCAAATAAAATTGGCAAATCAACTAAATCACTTAAAATGAAACACCCTCTAAGTTGAATCCTTCACACCTAGAAAATCTCAACCTTAAATCCTAGCTAAGACATGCCACACAAACCTTAAATGGCACACATAATAGGTTAAGCCACCATTTCTAGCTCTATGTCAAGGTGGTGCATGGTTTGATTCTTAATTTTATTTAGTGATGTAATATTTTTAGACTGAATGTTAGGGTGCATATGCGTAGATTGGATGATAGGATGATCTTAGTCTAATCATGTATTCTGCAGGAGATTGTGCTTAAAGGGTGCTGTAATAAAAATATACATGCTCTTGTTGTGCATGTTGCTTATACCCCTAAGCATGATCCAAACTATGATAGGTGGACTTGGTTACCTCTTGTGTGGGGTGCTATGTCCAAAGTATTCCTATAACAGCTTGGGTTGTTTGGTATGTTTAGCTAATCTCTATTTTTTAAGTTTAGTTAGATTTATCTTTCCCATTTTGATGAAATTTTGCAATTAAGATTTGGAATGAATGTTATAGGAGAATTAAGGTGAACATTGGTCATAAGACCATGTCTTATGTACCATGTGAAGCCTTAGAGCAAACTACATTCCAAGTCAAATCAAAAGGAAGAAAGAAGTGAAGAAAAGAAAGAAATGAAGAAAGGAAGAAACGAAGAAATGAAGAATGAATACCCCTATAACATGAATTTCCTTTTAATTGTAATTATTTATTTGTAATATGGGTTGTATAAGGGCAGAGCTCGGCTACCCATTTTTTTTTTGGGTTTGTGCGATGGAGCTCAACCACATTGGCCTCTTATTCTTTTACACTAGCTTTATAAAATTATTTGATTTTTATTTAGCTTGGGCATTAGAAATGGCATGATTTTTCTAATTTCTTAATTGCTTGATGGTTGTTGAATGGCCTGGATGCGATTAGAATCTTAGGGAAAAATAAATTTTATATCCAATTAATCAACTTAAAATTAAATTAAATAACTCATAACCTCATCTAAAGAAGCCTTGGACTTAAATCAAGATAATAAAAGATTTAGTAACCCCTTAGCTGGATGTTGTATGTCTCACATCATGCATAAAAATATATTGCTTCACTCTTGCTAATGGAGGGCTTCTACCTTTGCTAGGAAAAATGGCTTCACCTTTGAGAGCCATGGTGGAAACACACCTCCTTCTTTCTGATTTTGGCCCATAATCAATCTTCTCATGCATTAGGCATATGAAATTTCATAGCCTGTGTCAAATAAAACTTAACAAAATTTGCATTAGATTAAGTCATTTATTCATACCCTTCATGATGTAGTCTCTTAGGGAGTCTTTTTAAGGACTTAGTCTTCTTTCTAAATAAACAACAGTACAGCTATCTTGAAAGCATAAGACTTGCCTACATGTATTTAAAATCATAGGAGAAGTTAGTTGGCGGCCACCCCTAGGCAGTTGTAAGTCCAATAGTCGGGTGGTTTATCCTCTCTTGTGGAGATAGGCCATATACCCATTTTCACCTTAGATTTAGGTCATGCCTTGGCCCTCGCCAAAGCTCTCTAGATTTAGGATCTGAGATTGTTGTTTCCCTTTGTGGGCTACAAGCATAAATCCTCACCTCTTAGGCATTTCCACAATCTTGTGTAGTGGAATTGTAAGCCTTTGATTTCTAATAAAAAATAAATTCAAATAATTACCTCTCTTCAAAATTCAAAAATATAAATCCCAACTATAGGATAGTTTGGGATGCTCGCTAGGTTTTCTAGTATCGTGAGCATCCCCTACTCATCTCCGTTTAGCTCCAATAATAACTCTCTCCTTTTGATTAATCCCACTTGATTTTTCAAAAATAACCAATTTATTGATAGTCCTATCTTTGAAATCTTTGGAGATAATGATCATTTACCATAATCGAGAGTATTCTTAAGGAATCTCATTCCTTAAGATATAATTAGCTATGATGGCTTGCCTCCATAGGAAACTTAACGAACCCGATTTAAAATAAAATCTACTTTACTTTTCCATATAAAGTAGGGGAAAGATCTCTGGTACATTCAAAGACCCATTGTCCTTAGGAGTCCTTATTAAGTGATTAGGTCCATTGTATGATGGTGACTTCTATCTCTCGAGATAGTACATCATTCCTCAATATCATACCCGATCACCCTAATAAGTACATGTGTGGATCTACGTAGTGTCCCAACATATACACAACATATTTTTATTTTTCAAATTCTCAAAAGTTTGAGAAATAGAAAAATAAACACCACAAGTTCTAAGGAGGCCGGTTATTGCCCGTCGAAAGATGGGAGGCAAGTTTGAACCCACTTGGGAAGACCCCTTTACCATAGAAAAGGCTGACCAAGGAGGATCATATCAGCGTATAAATTGTAAGGGAGAGCGCCCTATGCTTCTAATCAACGGGATCTACCTGAAGAAATATTATCCATAACTCTTGTTTGAAAATAATTATCAATAAAACTTCTCTTCACAGTTGGTTAGAAATATCTTTGCTTGCAAATCCACCATGATGTGTTTAGGGTAGGTGTAAGAGAACCCAAGCAACATCATATTCCCACTTTCACAACACAAACACACATGCAAATTTTCTATCTCATGCTACTTTGATGTGGGAGCAAGCCCCCAGTGGCACTCACTCAATAGTTGCTCTAGGTTGGGCTGACATTCTAACCTACTATTACGTCACCTTAGTGGTCCTTTGTTCAGAAAGATGTAAGTCTATTATGCTTTCTTTCCTGATTTGACTGCTGCACACAGATGAGCGCCTTGTTTGCATGATAGGCTGTGCAGTCGGTAAGCTACCCTCATGTTGGCTCCGTTTAAGAGCATGTAAGTCTGCTATGCCTTCTTCTTAAACTAACCATCATGAACTGACTTGGTTGAGTATATATGAGAAACACACAAACATATATCTTTTGTCTCGGGCTATTTTGATATGGGAGTAAGCCCCTTGTAGCACTCACTCATTAGCTGCTCTAGGTTGGGCTGACATACTACCTTGCTAGTGTGCCACCCCAGTGGTTACTTATCTTGCGTATGTAAGTCTACACATTTTCTTTCCTGAATTGATAATTGCACACTGACGAGTGCCTTGTTAGCATGGTAAGCATTACTGCAAAGCTAGTTTGCTTCCTCATGATGACTTTGTTTAAGAGGATGTAAGCCTACATGCTTTCTTCTTGAACTAACCATCATGAACTAATTTGGTTAAGTATATTTGAGGATTAAGGTAAGTCCCCCATCGGCTCCTTTCCTTCTAAATACTTCAAGTCTGGGTTAGTCCTTACACGGGACTCTCCACCTGGTAGTTGCCCTAGGTTGGATAGCACCTGTCGAGCCGAAGATAGACTATCCCGGCAATCAGTTATGCTTTAGGGAGTTGTAAGTCTACACGCCTTCTCTCTAGACTAATTGTTGCAAACTGATGGGCACCTTAGCTTGGTTGGTTAACGCCATGCTAAAGGTGACCCACCCGTGGATACACCACTCTTGGTAGATGTAAGACTGCTACGCTTTCTCCTTGAGTTGGCCACTGTATACCTACAGGCTTTCTTTTATAGGATTCTGGATAACTCTTCTAGCAGCACCTCTCATGTGGGCACTCTATTTGGATCACGTCCTTAGCGATCCCATCTAGATACTACCCTGATTACTCTTAGATTAGACAGTCCCCCTTTCCTAATAGCCACCCCTGTGGTTAGAGAATTTGTCTTGCGAATATGCAGATTATCCCTTGGTCCAATAAATCTGAGATATGACTAGGCTAATATGAGCTCCTTCTTAGTGTGGTCCCTCGCACACCAACATCCACCACATATATATATATATATATATATATATATATATATATATATATATATATATATATATATATATATATATATATATATATATATCTTCTCTTATGGATTAGGAAGAAAACCCTCGGTGGTATCTTTTCTCAAGTAGGCATCATATCTTTAGGGTAGTGTCAGCAAAACTCCCTATAGGAATCGCCTGACTACTTTTGAGTTGATATAAATCCTCGAGTCGGCACTCTCTCAGTAGTTACCCTTAGGTCGAGTTTAACTTGTTGTGCCACAAACGAGTCACCCTGACGGCCATCCTTGCTTTGGATGATATAATTCTATTACACATTCTTCCCAGCACAATCATCGCACACTAACGGGTAGCCTTAGGTCGGGTTCAATTTATTGTGCTATCAACCGATCACCCTAGTGGTTCCTTATTCAGGAAGTTGTAAGTCTAAAATCTTTCTTCCTAACTTGACCATTACACACTAAAAGGCACCCCTTTGGTTGGTTAGCTCTACCTCACGACCGGTAGACTATCCCTTTGGATTTGTAAATCTAAGATAGGACTAGGCTGATATTAGCCCCTTCTTAGTGGATCCATCACACACCGATAAGGTCCATCTTAAAATTTAAATTAAATTGATCTTGACTATTCTTGAGTCGATGTGAGTCTACAGTAGCATTTTCTCAATAGTAGCCTTAGGTCGGGTTCAATTTGTTGTGCTATCAACCAATCACCCCAGTGGTCGCTTATTTAAGAGGATGCAAGTCTACAAGCTTTCTTCCTAACTTGACCATTGCACACTGACAGAAAACCCTTAGGTTGGTTAGTCTTACCTAATGGTCGGTAGACTATCCCTTTGGATTTGTAAATCTAAGACAGGACTAAGCTGATATTAGCCTCTTCTTAGTGGATCCATCACACACCGACAGGGTCCATTTCATCTAATTCACCTTCCTCCCTCGAGGGGAGTCCAAATTTCAATCCACTTTATCCCTAACAGATCTGAGCTCATATCTCTAGTAGATGTGCCCTCAAAACTAAATCATATCCTCTCCCCAATGGAGCCTCAAACCATAAGTCAACAAATCAAATTAAATTCTCATCCCCAGTGGATTCCCCACTAATCAAATTAAACTAATTTCCTCTCTAGCGAGGCGCAGATCATATCCTCTCCCTAGTGGAGTCCTCATAAAATCAAACATAGTCAAATCCCTATCCCTAATGGATGATCTGAACCTGCTTCCCTAGTGGAAGGTTCATGCACTCATCCCAAGCCGATCTTTTCTTCCCGAATCATTATCAAACTTAACTTTTATCCTCTATGGATAACCTGAACTTACTTCCCTAGTGGAAGGTTCACATGCTTGATCCCTCATTGGATCCTTCCTTCCTCTCTTATGCCCTTGGCATGAGCTGAGTTGTATTACGATAAGATCTTGATTCTATTTACATCTCTAGTTTAAGAGTAGATCGTATTTGTTAGTGGTTGAATGTTGTTGATCGTCTCAATCAACACGAATGCGTACGGTGTACCTAGTTAGTTACACCACACCTATTGGGCACTCTTTGTTGACCTCACTTTTGGGAGTGAGCTCTCAACTTTCTCATCATAGATCTAAGACCCTTGTAGACACTAAGAGTTCCTTAGTCTTAAGACACTTCTAGTGATTAGGTGAACACTTATCCTAAGCCTAGAGACATAGAAGAGTTAGCCATAAGAATAAGTTATGCCTTAGGGATTTAGGAATACTTGCCTACCCTATAGCCTTAAACCCAATCCTTGCTTCCTTCTTCCAATCCAAATCTCAAATTCAAATCCAAGATCATAAGTCCAATCCCAAATCAAATGATTGAAACCCATGATTAAATTTAAATTCCAAATCCTTTCCTAATCCCTTTGATTTTATCTTATGGATCTAGCCTTAAACAAATTCAAATCAACCCTAATTCAATTGATTTTCTCAAAGATCATAAATCCAACCTCAAATCAAATCCAACTCCAAATGATTGAAACCCATGATTGAATTCAAACTTCAAAATCCCTTTATAAGCCATATGAACCATTTTCATATGCTTAGCCAAAACCTCCTTCAAACCAAATCAAATTTGGTTGATTTCTTTATAAACTAATCATTCATTCATTTATATTCATAAATATAAATGAAAGCTGAATTCAAATCATTCAAATAAAGTCAAACTAAATCAAACCAAATCAATTCCCTACTTGAGCCCTTTTGACCTACATCCCTCAACTTGGTCAAATTTACTTCCAAATCACTCCAAATCCATGTGATTTTCTCTTGAATCATTTATATCTTCGTTTATTTGCACAAATATAAATGAAATATAAATCCAAATGGCCAAAACCAAACCCAAATCAAATCAAATTCTCAATTTTATCCCTTTTAGCCAATTTCTTGAAATTGGCTAAATGATATCCAAATCAACTCAAAACCCATGGATTTCTTTATAATTCAATCACTCCTTCAATAATTGTTCTAAATATAAACACAAACTATAATTACCAATCCAAATCCAAGTCAAGCCCATGTTGACTCCTTTTGACTTGAAATTATCATATGAACCAAAATCCATAGGGCTTCAAAATAATTGCAATTGGATTTATATTTCTATCCTAAGTCCATATGTGAGTTCAATTAAACTTGAATCAAGCCATTATCAAACCAATTTTCCCATTTAGGTCCACTTGACCCAAAGTGGCCAAAAAGGCTTTTCTGAGCCAAGTTCTAATTCAATCTAAATTGAATTGAACTAAGCCCATCCAAACCTCATGTCATGATCAACAATCATCCTAGGTTAATCAATTGTCTTGAATTGGGTCAAACCAAGTCAACCAAGCCTGTTGACTAAGTCAACATTTAGCCCAAATGAAACCCAAACTAGCCAAAACCCACCATATGCCAAATTGATTGAAACCATTGACTCAAACCCACTCATAATCAATGATTGAACATGATCAAACCCTCAATTGAGTTAAACCAAGTTCAATTGGCCATTTGACCTAAGTTGACCCAAATTAGCCTAAAATGCCAAAATGGGTCAAATCATGATTTCATCCAAATTGATTATAACAAATAGCTCAAGTTCATTCCAAATCACTTATTGAACTTGACCAAAGTCATGATTGAGCTCAATTTGACCAATTAGTCAACTTTACCCAACCTAGCCTAATTTGACCTAACAAATTAGCCAAAATCCAAATTAAACTCAAATTAAACTAAACCAAAGCCTACAATCATTTTCAATTAACCAATTGAACTTGACTCAACACCTAACCTAACCCAATTTGGTCAAATTGGTCAAATTGGTCAACTTAGCCCATTTGACCTATTTGAATCTAAATGAGCCAAAATCAAACCTAAGCCAAATTAATCAAAACCAATTGAACCGAAACATTTCAAATCATTATATGAACCTAACCCAAGTCTTGGTTTAACCCAATTTAATCAATTGGTCAACCCAACCTAACCTAACCCAAATGAGTCTATTTTAACCATATGAAGCCAAATCACCCAAAACCACCTTATGGAACCTTGGTGGCTGACCTAACCCGACCCAAATGAACCCTAGGTCAGCTCCAAACCAACCCAAGTCCATGTGGGACCCAACCCAAGGGAATTAACCAAAGGACACCCCTCTTTACATTGGATTATTACTTTAAATAACAAAGTACACTTTACCTCTCCATGGCAGCCATCAAACTTCATAATGAGGAATTCCTAGGCCATCTTAGCCCACCCTAAGCTATCCTAGCAATTGCCATGGACCAAGGAAAATAAACCAAGCCACTCCCTCTCATGGCTGAACACCCCATGGGCAAAGGCAAGACTAATCCCACACAATCTCTCCATACCAAGCCTTGAGACTCCTACCACCACTTCTTCCACTCTTGGCATTCCATGTGGAGCTGACGGCGACCCCTCCGATGACTCGACGGTGGCCAATCGACAGATTGTTAGGGATCAATCTCGTTCTTCCATCTTTTCCAGTTGAGGGGTATGCCCCCTCAATTCGAGCAGCAAACACCACGAATTGCTTTATGTGAGTTTCCTAAGTGATTTCAAAACCCCTCAGAGCTTTCTATAGCACTCCCTAAGCTCCCTCGATCGGTATTCCTCTTCACCGAGCAAAGCTGAAAGAAGACACCATCATTCCGAGCAATACTCATCCTAAACTTGATCAAACACAAATTCCTTACACCCACACCATCCTCTTACTTCGTCGAAGCCAATTGAATCATCTCCAAGCCTTCTTGAGCACCAAAGATTGGAGTTTGATTAGAGCTGAAACCTTTACATGCATGGATTGGTCGACCGAGAGCTCTACACCAAATTGAGACCCAAGCTTCTCAACAGGGCCTCGCCTCAACTAGGCGAAGCTACCTCCATCGATCCACCGCCGGACATTAGCTACGGTGAGGTAATTTTATAAAGTTGAGACTTGTATGGAAAATTGCTTGGTCTTTTGCGAAGTAAATTTGAATGTCATATGTTTTAGCCGTTGAATGTGTGTGTCTCCCCTCCCCGGATGAATTTGGAGGCAATCCGAGCTCGGGTGAGCTCGGATCGAATGGGGAAAGATGAATGACAACCATTTTTGATAGCTTGTGAACGGGATAGATCATGAGCCATATGTTTCACGTGATTGGAATGAACGACTCTAATTAGATCCCACATTAGATCCCTTGATTCCTTTCCTAAACTGAGGATCTAATCGTGGTTGTCCGATCCTAAATCGGACGATCCACAGAGTTAGTGTGTCTACCACAATTTGAGTTAGCGATGAATGTAATAACTTAAATAGCCAATCCCATCACACCACGTGGAAAGCAAGCCTCATTAGCGTGCCACGTCAGCCGCCATATGGCCTGACAGGATTAAGGCTTTAATTATGCCTAATTAATTTGTTTTTAAGGCTGAAATGTCTAAAAATCATAACTAAAAAATATAAATGATGGTTCATTTTAAAGATATTTCAGAGTAGAATCTAGGAAAATTATTATTAATTAATTTTGATCAGTGATTTTGGCTTAATCAAGGTTTAATTAAAAATTTAATTAGCTTAATTACTCCTTAATTAATAACCTAATTAATCTCAAATTTTTTGTGAATGTTTAGGGGGATGACCTCTACCTTCCCTATTTTTCTTGGATTTTATTAGTTTCTTAATTAGGAAAATCAATTGATTAGACTTTAATCACTCTCTTAATTTAATTAGTAATAATTTGTGAATGAACAGAAACTTAATCCATAAATTAAGTTCATGGCCCTCTGATAATAGTGAAGAGTCTTAGAGAAATGGTTTAGGTTTATTCCTTATGACCATTTCATTAAGCCACTTTATCCATTTCAATTTATTAAAGGTTAAGTGATTAATTAACCTTTTGATTAATTAACTTAATTAAGATGTGAGCTATTTCAGAGCTTTGTTAATTAGAATGACTTAGTGATTGGGATTGAGACCCATCTCTTGATCCATTTCCCTAAGTTACTTTCTTCATCCAAGTTAAGAGATATAATCAAAATATTTAATTAAGCAATTAATGACTGGATTAAAAATGAAACTTAATCTAAAATTCACTTCATATGTAATCACCTTTAATCAACCTTGGGTAGCTCTTTGGGTGTTCAATAACCTAAAGAGAGAGCTAATGAAATTATAGTTAGCTCACATGTCTGACAAAATCATAAAAGTAGTTAAGTGAGATCCCTTAAGCTTAATAACTAATAATCATGAGCCAATTGCATTAAGCCCTTTCATTTTTTAGGACATTGAAAATTTACTTTTCATGTGGTTGTATATCATATTGGCTCATTATTAATTAGTTAATTAACTTAAGGTGATGTAGGTAAGGGTTAATTAATTGACTTAATTCATACCCTAACTTAATCAATATATAAAATTAACCTAATTATTCTTCATTAAACTAAATTAATTTACAAATTGGAAATGTGATTAGGATTAGCAAACCTCTTTCACATTTTCTTAAATCAAATCAAACATGAAAATGAAATGACATTAAAGAACTTTGGTTTGTTTTAAACAATCTCATTTAGTATGGTTGTCCTTAGGACTTAGTTGATTTGAATGAAATCACATGTTTGTGTTATTTTATTTCTTTTCAATCATGCTAAATGTTATATGTCATATGTACTCATGCATTCATGTCTTTCAAATTAATCAAATAAAAAAAATTATTTATGTCTAATTGCATGTGTTGATTTAAATTAAAAATATGTGAGGCTAATATCATTATTAAATCTCAAATATATTTCCAAAAAGTTTACTAATGATTGAATATGCATATGTAATATAAATTTAGTTATATATACACATAGGAAATGCAAGTGAATATAAATCTAGTGTATGAAATGAAGTGTCTTCCTTATATTCAAGTGTTGATTTGCATAAGTAAGAATATTAGTGGTATATTAGTCTGGACATTCTAGGGACGCAAGGCTTTAAGTAGCCCTAAGGAGGTTCCTACCTTGTTCCCTTAGTGCAGAATAATGGTGACGTACGTGCTTGATTTTATTCTTATGCATTTGGACATTAGAATTTAGATAGAGCTTTAATTCATTTACACAAAAAATAAATAAATCAAATCAAAATACAATTTTTGCATGATTTTCTATTCTTGTAGTTGTTTATACATCCACATGTATTTAAGAATAGTGGTATATCAGTCTGTACATTCCAGGGACACATGTCTTTAAGTAGCCCAAAGGAGGTTCCTACCTCGTTCCCTTGGTATAGAACAATGGCGACGTACTCGCTTAAAACTTTTATACATGTGGATGTGTACTTAGCTAATGAATGAAAAGCCTCTTTTTTTATTAAAAAGACATGCATTCTTACTTTGTTTATTTGGTTGAGTTGATTAGGCTTGTGATTTAAGGTTCTTTCCTTATGCTTTTGCATAAGAATTTAGATAGAGCTTCAAATTAATATGACAAAATCATTCAACCAAATGAAATGTCAATTCCAAATATATTTACTCACATTCATCATTTAAGTGTGCTAAGATACAAACTGCTTGTATAGTTATGCTTAGGATTTAATCATATGCATGATATACATGATGGAAAGAAATGAACGAGCATGTATTATGTGATAGTAATTCATTCCAACTAACCTTAAGATGTCTTTCTTATTGAATGAGTTTATTTCAAGTGAACCTAAATTTAGGATTAATTAAAAGATGTAATAAGTCATTCACTAAAGAGAATTGATTAATTAATTTACTTTAGATGTGATTTAAGGTAGAGATAAAAGAGAGTGGTCCTCTCATTCTTTCTCTTCATAACACTTAGTTGTTTTGTGTAGGTCAAATGAAACAAAAAAAATATTAAGTAAAATTTGCAAATCAATTAAATCATTTAAAGTGAAACCATCTCTCATAATTGAATGTCCTTCATACTTAGAAAATCTTAACCCTAAAGCCTAGCTAGGACATACCACACAAGACTTAACACACACATTAGATTAAGTCACCCCTTCTAACTTTATATTAGGGCAGTGCATGGTTTGATATATGTTTTATCTTATGATGTAATGTTGTAGATTGGATGTTATGGTGTATGTGCGAAACTGGATGTTAGGTCATGGTAGCCTAATCATATTTTTTACAGTAGATTATTCTTAAGGGGTGCTTAAAATAAAAATATAAATGTTTTACTATGTACGTTGCTTAACCCCTATGCATAATCTTCATTAGGACAGGTGGACTTGGTTACCCATGTGCAGGGTGCTAAGTCCAAATTATTCATATAATTTCTTAGGTTGTATGGTGTGCTTAGCTAACACTATTTTTGCAAGTGTAGTTAGATTTACTTTTTCTATTTTTAATTGTTGTGAGGGCTTAGGATAAACGTTGGTTACAAGATCAAGTCTTATGTGACATGTGATCTTATGGAGCTTGCCTAACCAAATGAAGAAAGAAATGAAGGAAAGAAAGAGCTTTGAAGATTTTAAGATCCCATAGCTCCCATTCATTTGTTATAATTAAATTGTAATTATTCTTTCATTATAATGGGTTGTATAAGGGAAGAGCTCGGCTACCCATTTCTTTTTTGGGTTATACAGCAGTACCCAACTGCATCGGTCTCTTATTCTTTTGCTTTGCTTTATAAAATTACTTGATGTTTTGTTTAGCTTGTGCATTAGAAAAAGTATGGCTCTTCATAGTTTATTTATGATTTGTGATTGTTGTATGACATAGATGCCATTAGGCTTTTAGGATGAAAATAAATTTTCTACCAAACTATAACTTATAACTAAATTTTCTAAAATTACTCATCCTCATATGAAGTCTAGGCATTAAATCAAGATAATAAAAATTTAGCAATCTTTTAGCTTGATGTTGTATGCTTAATATCATGCATATCATTTTGTTTCACTTTTGCTAAGAGAAGATTTCCATCTTTGCCAGATAGTAAAAAGGCTTAACCATTGAGAGCCTATGATGGAAAAATACCTCTTTCTTTTTTGATTTGGCCCATAATCAACTTCATCATACATTTAAGCATATAAAAAATCATATATCCTGTGTCAAAATTAAGAGTCCAAAATAAAATAAAATTTGATAAAATTTGCATTAAACTAAGTCATTATTCATACAACTCATACTCTAGTCTCTTAAAGAGTGAGTTTAAGGACCTTAGTTTTCTTTCTAAATAATAACAACTTAACCATCTTACAAAATCATAAGAATTGCCTACATGGTTTTAAAATGTAGGATAAGTTATCTGACTGTGACTCCAGACAGTTATAAGTTCAGCAATCGTGTGGTTACCCTCTCTTATGGAGGTAAACAATGTGCTCACTTTGGCCTTAGATTTAGGTCATGCTTTGGTCCTTGTCAAAGCTCCCTAGATTTAGAATCCGAGGTTGTTGTCTCCCTTTGGGGCTATAAGCATAAATCATCACTTCTTAGGCATTTCCACAATCTTGTATTGTGAAATTATAAGTCCTATATTTCTAATAAAATGTCAACTCAGAAATATAATTCTCCTTAATTTTAAATATATAAAGCCCAATCATAGGATAGTTTGGGATGCTCATTAGGTTTTCTAGTATCATTAGCATCCCCTACTCATCTCCCCTTGGTTTTGATTACAAAAAGCTCATTGTGAACTGTTTGCTTTATTATGTAGTGGTTTGGCTTCGTTAACTAGCAGAACAAAAAAGTATTATTTCAAGCTCGATATAAACGAGCCAAACATGAACAATCATTTGGATCGGTGTTTATCGATTTAAATAAAAAATTATATTATATTATATTATTATTATTATTATTATTTATTACTATTATTATTATTATTATTATGTATTACTATTATTTTTATTTATTACTATTATTATTATTATTATTATTATTTTATTACTATTATTTTTATTTATTATTTATTTATTTATTTATTTATTAATATTATTATTATTATTATTATTATTATTATTATTATTATATATACATACGAACACATTTACATATTATAAATGCAAGCATGGCTTAGTGGTTAAAACTGCAAAAGATAGGTCAATCCTCCTCTCAAAAACAGCTTTGCCATGTCATGTTCGAAGTTGTTTAGTTAAACGAGCTGAACATGAACAGACATTTCAAGCTCGATATATAAATGAGTTGAACATGAACAAAACAAATTTCAAAGCAAACCTAACAAGAGTTCGCTTGCTCTACTGCTTTACACCCCTAGTTTTGATAACAAGTCTTTCCTTTTGATCTATCTCATTTGATCTTCCAAATATAACCAATTTATTGATAGTCTTATCTTTGAATTCTTTAGAGACAATAATTGTCTACTTTAATCGAGAGTAACCTTCCTTAGAATGTAATTAACTATAGGGGCTTATCTCCATAGGGAACTTTAGAACATGGTTTAAATAAACCCTACTTTATTCATCCATGTAAAGTAAGGGAAAAATCTCTTGTATATTCGAAGACCCATCATGCCTTAAGAGTCCTTATTAGGTGATTAGGTCCATCATAGGATAGTGATTTCTATATTTTGAGATAATACATTATTTCTTGATGTCATACCCGATCATCTCAAATAAGTACACCTCGACTGTGGTGTCCTCCCCCATACATCACCTCAATAAGTATACCTCGACTGTGGTGTTCTCCCCCCGCCCCCATATACACACATATACACATTGAACCAAAAATAAACACCACAGGAATCAATATTAACAAGCCAATATTTGTTTGGAAGGAGCTCGTCATAAAAATATGCTCTTACTTTCATAATCATAGTATGAAATGATATGATATACTAAGTGAGAGCGAAGGTTTGATGGTGAGCTAGAAAACAACTCGTGAGGGAATTGCTTGAGCACAAGAGGGCATGCTAGCATGCATCAGTGATATGAGTGAAAAGCCTAAAGGATGGCTAATTTTAAGCAAGGAGAATGACTCATGAGTTGGTCAGATCACTTTTGTAAGAGATTTCTTCGATGCTTAACAAAAAGGACATTTTATTTTCTCTTTATTCTCCTCTACCTTCTCTTTCCTCCAATTCCTTCTTTATTCATTCTCTCTTAAAAGTTGAATATCTTATTCTTTACTACCTTTTCTCAACAACTCCCTATACTAGCCTTCCAAGAGAGGGAATCATGAAATGTTTTGAATAATAAACTTTACACTTGCACTGACCTTTAAAGAGGTGAAGAGGCATATCCCCCTTTAAGAAAAGCCTAAGAATACAAATCATAAAGATTTGTATGAAACCTTTATTTTATCTCCCCTTTCCAAATTTTAGATCTTCTTTTGTTCTTAAAATATCATAAACTCATGTGGAGGTAAAGAGAGAGAAAAGGGAGCAATAGAAAGAGAAAGGAATAAAATTATTTATATAAGTATTCATGCACATGTTTATACATAATAATAATAATAATAATAATGCATAATGGATAAGAAAGGTAAAAAAGCTTCATGTGTTTTACTATTCTTAATATTTATACAAAGTATATAGAACTTAAGTGGCTAGGGTCAATTCTAGAAGGAGCAATAAGGCATGAAATTAATATACATGGTATCCCACTAAAGGGCAATGACATGATCTAATGAATCTCACAATTATTCATAAAAACTCATCTTGGGTTGTTCATTCAAAGATTTAATAACTCAACTTGCATGTGTAATGGTGAAAGCCATCATTCTGTGGTCAAATCATTACTCCTATAATGTATTGACAAGAGATACACAAAAGATATCAGTGTAAGATCTGAAAAAAAATGAATAACACTTGTCTAATCATAATAAGAACACCATTTTTTTCTTATGGCAACACATAAGATGGTACTATAAAGTGAATATTGTGATGAAAATATCATAATAAATAATTGTGCCACACTGTATATAACATAGTAAGAGTATCACATCGATGATGAAATGTCCACTAAGAGTTTTGGCATGACAATCATTGCATGAACAAAATGAGTGTAGACATAGTACTTGAAAATTCATTTTTATAGAAATCTTCTTTCTTCATGGCAAATCATCATGCAAAATATTCAAAATGACTCAAACCAAATAATATAAAACTAGTCGGATGAAACCATAGTAAATAGAAAACAAACATTTTATTCACTCAAATTTATACACATAATAACATGAATCAACTTAAAACGAACAACATATGAGTCTTAGAATTAAATTAGAATTAAACTATAATATGTAGAAATAATTTTGTGAGTTCAAGTCAACATAGAAAACCATATAAATTGACTTGAAATGATTAAACACAAGTGCTCAAATTAAACAACAGTATTAAGAAATAATTTTGCTCATTCAAATCAACATGAATAATCATATGAATTAACTTGAAACAATTAAATACAAGTGTGGGGCTTGAACTATTTCATTTATAAATAATTTTAGTCGCTTAAATTGGCATGCAAAATTATGTAAATGAACTCAAGATGATTTGAATGAAGTTTTGAAAATAAATTGCAATATTTTGAAATAATTTTCATCTCTTTTTTTAAAAAAAATAATTTCGATCATTTTAGTCAATATACAAAACATGTAAATCATTGAAAATAGTTAAAATTCAAGTGCTAGAATTAAATACAACATTTGAAAATACTTTACTTTCTTCGAATCAAAATGCAAAATAATGTAAATTGACTGGAAAAAATTAAAACATAATTATTGGTATTAAACACCAACATTCAAAAATAATTTTAGTCAATCAAATCAACATGCAAAATCATGTAATTAAGTTTGATTTGAAACAAAAGAAGATTGACAATGGGGATTACTTTTAACAAGCTACAATTTGTTTAGCGGGTGATTATCATAAAAGCTACTCTTGCTTTCATAATTATATCATGCAATAATATGATATAAATGAGTGAGGGCCAAATGCTCAATTGCGAGCTCATAAATAACAAGGATGAGAGACAAGCCAGAGCACAAGAGGGCATGCTAGCATGCATTAGTGAGAGGGGTAAAAAGCCGAAGGGATAACTAATAGAAGGCAGAGCGAACGGCTCATGAACTAGCTAGACAACTTGTGTAAGGAACTGCTCTGATTGTTAAGAAAGAGGGTCATTTTGTTTTCTTCTATTCTCTTCTACCCTCCCATTCCTCCAATCACCTCTTTATTCATTCTCTCTCAAAAAAAAAAATGTATCTTATTCTTTCCTAGATTTCTAAAGAACTGGTTATGCTAGCCTTCCAAGAGAAGGGGCCATGAAAATGTTTTGAATAAGGAACTTGGCATGCACATTGACCTATAAAGATGTGAAGAGGCCTATCACCTTCTAAAAAAAAGATAATCATAACGATTTACATGAAACATTTATTCCTCTCTCTCTCTCTCTCTCTCTCTCAAATCTTAGATTTTCTTTTGTTCTTAGATTATCATGAATGCATATGGAGATAACGAGAGAGAGAAAGAGAGAGAGAGAGAGAGAGAGAGAGAGAGAGAGAGATAAGAAAGAAAGAAGAAAAAATGGAGAACTATTAAGAGGATAACATTATTCATGCGAGTACTCGTGCACATATTTATGTGTAAAGCCTTAATAATAAAAATGCACAATGGATATATTCATCAATACACAGAAATATGTCAAAATACATCAAATAACAATGATGAGAGACAAGCCAAAGTGCAAGAGGGCATGCTAGCATACATTAGTGAGAGGGGTGAAAAGCCAAAGGAATAACTAATATTAGGTAGAGCAAACGGCTCATGAGCTAGGTAGACAACTTGTGTAATGGATTGCTCCGACTGTCAAGAAAGCGGGTCATTTTATTTTCTTCTATTGTCTTCTACCAGCTATTTCCTTCAATCACCTCTTTATTCATTCTCTCTCAAAAAAAATATGTATTCTATTCTTTGCTAGCTTTTCCAAAGAACTGCTTAAGCTAGCCTTCCAGAGAGGGAATCATGAAAATGTTTTGAATAAGAAACTTGGCACACCCATTGACTTATAAAGATGTGAAGAGGCCTATCACCTTCTAAAAAAGATAATCATAAGGATTTACATCAAACTTTTATTCCCCCTCCCTCCTCCTCTCTCTCTCTCTCTTTCTCAAATCTTAGATTTTCATTTGTTCTTAAATTATCATGAACTAAGGAGATAAGGATAGAGAAAGAGATGAGATAAGAAAGAAAAGAGGAAAAAAAAGAGAACAAAGAAGATGATAAAATTATTCATACGAGTACTCATGTACATATTTATATAAAAAGGCCTTAATAATAATTATGCACAATGGATAAATACATCAATACACATAAATATGTCAAAATACATATATAAATAGTAATTTAATTATTAATTATCTTGATTTAGCACACACTAAATGATACAAGCTAGACATAATAGCATAGTTTGTTTTATGAAATTAGGTTTTGATCAAAATTTATTATATGAGTTATTAGAAGAGCAAGATGAAAATGATGATTGATATGCATCAATTATGTTTTACGAATTAGATTTAGGGTTAAGTAATATTCTTTTAAGTTGGTCAAATCAATGGTAATCATGATTTTGAAAATCAGACCTGACAGTTCGACCAATTCAATTGTGAACTGATCCTCTAGCCGATTCGGTTCAAGCCCAAAACTGCTTCTACATAGAATTGGCTAAAATCGAGGTAGAACTGAGATTGAACTCATGAACTGATGAATCAGGCTAATTTTTGAAGAACCGATTATTTTTAAAATTAATCATATTTTAACTTTGGTTATTGAATGATTAAGAATAAGAGGTTTAAATTATAATAAATAAAATAATTAAATTAATATGTTCTAAAATTTTAATTTAAAAGTATATTAAAAATATTTAAGAATGAAGAGTACTAAATTAAAATATTATATTTTAAATCGATATAAATAATATTATTATATCATTATTATATTATTTAAATTATATTAAAATATTTTTTAAATTTATCACATCATCTAATGCAACCTAGTTGAACCCCTGAACTTGAATTTTAAACTTTTCCTTTTTTTTGATTTGATATACAACCTGATATTTACAACTTTGAGACTGTATTGATCCTTATTTTGCAATGTTCTTTTGCTCCGTTGACTAGGAGTGTGCACTAGTCGGTTCAAACCGAAAAATCGAATCGAACCGATGTTATTTGATGGTTTGATTAGATTTTAAATCTCACAGCTCGCTTTTGAGAATCTTAATTATTCGGTTTTGATTCGGTTTTTTTTTTAAGATTGGATAAACCGAATAAACCGAATAAACTAAAATTAGTTAAAAAGTCAAATATAAATATACAATTTTGATTGTAAATGCTTAATTATTTGCATAGATTTATAGATTTTTACTTGATTAAGAAATTTTTAATATATAAAATTTATTAGATTATTTTAATTAATTAGTTCATTAAAAAATATTTTTAGTTTTATTTTTATATGCTATTTGGTTTAATCGAAAACTAAACTGAATAAACCGAATTCTAATTTGGTTTGGTTAGTTCGGTTTTATATGTTATTTGGATGATTCGATTATTTTAAATTATTTGATTCGGTTTGTTGATTTAATAAAAAATTCAACTGAACCGACCAAATGCTCACCCTTACCATTGACGATTGAACTTCCATTATGAAGGCGGGTGTAACTTCTAACAAATGCGGTTAATTTCACTAAATGCCTTCCTCTAAATAAATGCAAACCTTCCTATAAATTTACTCAAATGCATTAATTCATAAACCAATTTAAACATTTAACGTACTCAAATGAAAATAAATTTTCAAAAAAAAAGATTTACGTGCATACTACATAATTCTTAAATATTTATGTATGTAATATCTAAATTTTAATAATTATTTAGATAAGTTCTAAATTATGATCGTTCATTCCAACCTCATGTCATATGAAAGTTTCATGCACATGATCATCACCCCTAAAATAAAACATTTTGGGATACTTACTTTGAGGAATTAAGAATGTGAAGTAAATTTAATATATGAGATTTGAGTTTTTCAATGTTTAATATGAAATAAAATAAATTTAAAATGGTTTTGTAAAGAATTTAGAATACTTCAAAAGACTCATTTTTAGATGAACTTGAGATTCACACAAATCAATTGAATTCTAAATTCAATGTTTATAATCTATAAAATTTCTTGAAGCCCCCCAGTGTCTACCTTTGTTCTCGTCCTCATATTCGCTCCTAATACGACATGTTCTAAATACTTGCAACTAAGTGACATCTTTAAAATATAATACGCTTCGCAACCATTGGAGATCTCGAATATAATTCCTCCTAATACGACTACAGTGGCAATCCCAAACCTGGCAGATTGTGATTAGCCGAATCTTGATGAGTTAAGTGCCACTATGGATGAGATCTATATTTAATTACCGTAAAATGGGTGCAATCTGTTAACAAGTATTGCCAACAGTGGGCAAATGAAAAATAAGATAGCACAAAAATTTTTATTTGAGAAATATGTGATTAACCACCTAAGTAATCCATATTTACTGTTTCTTTTTTTTTTTTTTTTTGGGAGAAGTGAAGATTAAAGCTTTTGAAACCAATTTTTGTTTTTATTTTCTAAAATAAAAAATAAAAAATGTTTGTTTACTCATTTAATTTTCTTCAAATAAATTTAGAGAAATTTACATGCGTAGCACAATATTTATAGATTTTATATCTAAAGCTTGATATTAATAAATACAATGTTTTTCCTATGCTAGAAAATGTGCATTTCATTTTTTTAAAATAATATAATACTATTTTTGATATAATATTAAACATTTGAGTATTGTTTATGTAAATATAAAAGATTAGGTATTAGATATGTAAATGTCTCGATTTAGTATTTATTTTTATTTAGCAGAATATTCGAAGCATCTTCTGATTGAAATTAATTTTTGTTTTTATTTTTTATATTTTGTTTTCAAAAGCAGGAAAAAATATAAAAAATATGTTTGTTTTTGTGTTTTATGTCTTTATTTTTTTATTTTTAAAATATTAAAAACAGATAAAATCTTTTTTTTTTTGTTTTTAAAATACACGACCTTGACTTCCCTCAGGAGCCCCGCGACTCTCCCGTGAGGACTCGCGACTCTCGTGATCCCTAGCCCTCTTCTTCTTCTTCGCTGCTATTTCTCGTGAGGCATCGCGACTCTCCTCCCTTCTCTCGTCGTCTCGCCAATGTTCTAGCCATTTTCCTAAGGAGGTATGATTTTCGAGTTTTCTTTCATTTAAACTATTTGGACCTGTTGATTTTTCTTTGATGGGGATGACCAAACCCTTGATTTGAAGGGGATGACCGAAACTTGATTTCTTTGCTGTGGATGCGTGAGAATACTACTAATCCAAGCTTCAATCCATTCCATTTCATCCCCTTTCTTCAAAACTTCCCCTCACTCACTCCTCTACCCATCTCCACCTTCTGCGGCTATACCCAAGTGTGCTGAAAGGGGAGAGAATTCATGAGATTGGACAGTGGAGGACCTGGAGCTAACATTAGGTTTGGGAAAATGATTTAGTTCATTTTTTTTGTGATTTCAGCTTGGGAAAAACTGTAGGTTTGGACAAATACAGATAGCATACAATACTATTTTTCTTTTTATGAATAAAGCATATTTTTGTTGTAGGAGAAAGAGAAGGAAAAAGTCAGGAAAAATTGAAACAATCTTGATTGCATCAGTTTGCCAGAAGTCATCTGAAATGGGATTTAATTCAGAAGTTTACTCTTTGAAAGAGAATTCTGCTTAATTATATGGTTACTTATAATCTCGATTTTAACTATACGCATTTATCACCTACATCGCTCTAAAACCAAATAAGGCCTCACTGGATAGGAGCTTAAAGGTAAGCTTGACAGATCAAATACACCTTCAAATAAAGAACATTTTTCATATCTCTCTTTTATATCAAACATCCTATAACCTCATTGTGTAAAAGGTTCATTTGATTGCATAAGTTTTAAAAACTCTGCCAAGGGTCATTGGAGTGGTATTTTTTTCCATGAATGATTAAATGTTGAGAACACGAGAATTTTTTTAACTAAAATATGTAAGAACCTACTGCTTGGCAAGTCATCGTATAAAAATTTCATCTGTTAAACTACAAAAAGATGCTTTATTATTGTCTTTGAAGTTCTAATAATTTCTTTATTGTCTGTATTGTTGTATTTTAAGTTTGGGTCATTCTTGTAAGGCTACCGCTGCCCCAATTGCACCTGAAGTCATGTATTAAATAATCTCTCTATTTAGTTCTACTGCTTGAAGACTATTTAAGAAATTGTTTTCTAACAACTCTTCTTCATTTCTTTCTATTTAATGTAGTGTATTGCTAGAAATATTTAAACTTTTGTCATTTTTACAGAACATTCTTGGTGATGCCAAAACAAACACACACATAGTACTTCAGTTTCTCTTTCCCTTCGTCTTACTTCAGGTTCTCTCTTATATATATTATTATTGTTGTTTATATATCTTTTGTAAATTTATTACATATTTATCTTATTATTTTCTACTGCATTTAACTTAACTTTTTATGTTGTTTTGCTCTTACAAAATCGGATGTAAATATTGTTGGTATAAGTGCAGTATTATATGTTAAAATCAAGTTCTTATTATATTTTTATGTAGTATATTTTTTGAGTCACTTATGGATCTTAGTTACTCATCTTTAATTGAATATTAATAATTGATATGAAATTATTTTATTTTGGTGGTTCAATTTGTTTGCTAAAGCATTAATTAACTTCTTGATTATAATTTTTTTTTTATTTTTTGGGTATTAGTTTGTTTTTTACTTTTTGAAATCAATTAAGTAAAAATTAAAGTATTTAAGTTTAATATAAATATCATGTTTATTAATTAAAATTCTCATTGTGGCATTTGATTGTCAGAGTTATTAATTTTGATTGGTTATGTTGAAATTTTTTGGAAGATATATATACATATATATATATATATATATATATATATATATATATATATATATATCATAATTGCTATAATTTTTTCTTAGGTGGGGATTCCATTCTGTAGGTATTAATTATTTTTTTTAGTAACTTCTTAGAATTATTGGCTTTTGATCTATTGTAAAATAGACGTGTTAAATTTTTTTAATTTAATAGAACATCTAGTGGAGAAGTGGTATAGTCAGATAAAAATAAATAAATTTTTAGTCAACTTATGAAGATAAAAGTAATTAATGAAAATAGACAGACAACTACTTTTAGTCAAGAAGCATGATCATGCATTTTTTAAGACCATGAAGCAGCAACAAAAAGAAAATATAAATAAGCAATTGAGAAATAAATTTAATACTCTTAGAACTTATTGGAGGGACTTCTCTAATTTACTGAAGAAAATTGGGATTGGTTATAATACAATCACGGGACAAGTGATAGCATCTGAAGATATTTGGTCCAAACTATATAAGATAATTATTTAATAATATATTAAATTTAAAACTCATTACTTGTATATATTAGCTATATTTATTTAATAATATTTAGGTCAACAAAAGTGCAAAAACATTTCATAAAAATGGTTGTTCAAAAGTGCAAGAACATTAGATTTATGGTGACACTACTGCATTCATTCACCAAAGTTTCTTTAGGCACTGAAGAAGAAGAGATTGAAGAAAATAAAATAAAATCTAAAGATGAATCTGTGAATAAAGAGAAAAATGATGATGTTGTATTTAAGAGAAAGTTATCTTCAAAACGTGCTAAGAAGAAAAATATTTTAGATTTTATTGTAAGTACATTGCACGTGTTGAGTGAAAGTTCTAAAAAAACTGACATAATGATAAAAAGAATGTTTATGTCATATGGATTTTCATTTGAATCAATCGAATCATTATTGATTGAATGTATGAATTTTCTTAATTCCATTGAAGATCTAGATGACGTAACTACTCTAAGACTTTGCAAAAGTTTCGAGAAGATTCACTATGGATGAAAACATTTTTTCATATGTCGGAATGTAGGAGCGGATACTCACTTTGAAATAATTTAATATAATAAAGTTATGTAATATTAATTAATACACATTTAAGTTTGTAGTGATGATTTGTCATTTGAATAACTTTATTATGGAATTAATATGTTGTAGCTTTATGGTGTGCTTAGTTTTCATGACATTGTGACTTCTTTTATTTTTTAATTATTATGATAGTGGTTACTAATGAATGTTTTAAAGTAAATTTTCTTATGAGATCTCCATGAAAATTGATTAACACCATATCACATTGAATTGATTTTTTGACATTTGAAGTTGATTTTTGTATTATTTGTTTTAATTTTATATAGGTAAAAAAATGTGTTCAAATTCAAAATTTGAAAGTGAGTATGATGAAGAATTTCATTTGACAATTGCCCTTATTTATGTCAATGATTATAATAAGCATTATTTAATTAAAGAATCACGTAGAACTTCAAGTCTTCAAGGTCATAAGTATATCATTGAAATACTTCGAGATCATCCATCTCGATGTTATAAAAATTATAGAATAAAATCTTATATTTTCTAAAACTTATGTATTATTATGAAGAGTAAAGGTCTGATGAAAGACTCAAAATGGTTAACTATTGAGAAGTAACTTGCAATATTTGTTAATTTTATCACAGAATAAGCGATTACGAGTTATGGTTGAACGATTTCAACATTCATTAAAGATAATCTCACGTCATTTTAAAAGAACTTTGAAGACAATTTGTTATTTAGAAATTAAAATAATTGTTTCTCCATTATTTGATATTATTTCACCTGAGATCAAATATAATCAAAGTATTATCCTTTTTTAAGGTATGTTGAACTTTAAAAGATTTCTTAATTATTTTCTTAAGCAAATATAATATACTTACTGATAAATTTTATAAATAGGATTGTATTTGTGTAATTGATGGAATATATGTTATTTCACATGTGCTTAAAGATGATCAAATTTCATATCAAGAAAAATATAAGGAGTCAACTCAAATATAATAAGTATGTGATTTTGATATGAAGTTTACTATATGCTATCTGGTTGGGAGGGAACAACAAATAATGTTAGAATTTTCTTAGAATGTATATCGACTCCTCAATTAAACTTTTTTATGTTACGAGAAGGTATGCTAACTTTTATTTTGAATTAATAATTTTATGAAATTTTTGAATGAAAATTTTATTTTTAATAGTTAATATTTTTTTTGAAATAGAGAAATATTATTTGGTTGATTTTGGATATGCGAACATGCTAGGTTTTTTATTACTATATAAATGATTAAGATATATCATTTACGTGATTATTGCGAGGACACTCAACAAAAATAAGAACTTTAAATTATAGACATTATTGTTTAAGAAATATAATTGAGCGATGTTTTGGAGTTCTAAAAGCTAGATTTTCAATTTTAAAAAAATGACTCGTTATGATTTATGCACACAATGTTATATTATAATTATTTTTTGTGTATTACATTTTATAAGATCACGATCTATATCAGATAGGTTATTTGAGATATATAAAAATGAGAATTTTATAGTTTATACACAAGAAAGATCTATATCAACCAGTATATCGCACAATATTATTAAGGTTAATGTTACTCAATTTCAATTATAGTATATAACTCTTTATCGTGATCGTGTTATAAGAGAATTATGAAATTATGCATATAGTAGAGTTTAATTATCAATTATCATGTTTTATTTATTTAGATGTGAGAGTTCTAAAATATTTATAATCATGTAATATGAGATTTTTTTTATATTGATTTTATTAAATATTATATATTTATTTTAATTTAATTAATGACTATTTTATTTATTTGTGTTATTGAACATATTATTTTACTGTAGATTAGTTTAAATTTTATAGTAATAGTCAATTTTTTTAAATCTTATTTTAGAGTGTAATAATCAATCTCATTATTTTATTTTTTCAGCCAAAAATTTTGAAAATAATAAAATCAAATATGTTTTATTTTTTATTTTTAAAAATAAAAAATTTATAAGAATATTAAACTTGTTTTTATTTTTTATTAAAATAAAAATTTGAAAAACAAAAACAAAAAATAAAAAAATAGAAAGTGATCCCAAACAGCCCCTAAATTTTGATAAATTAAATCCAACAGTCGGTGTAATTCGCTGCTTTTGAGGCGTTAAATACCGGGGTCGTGTGGGATCACTTTCTATTTTTTAGTTTTTGTTTTCATTTTCAATTTTTTTGTTTTTGTTTCGTTTTTGTTTTAGTAAAAAATAAAAACGTGTTTAGTATTCTTATAAATTTTTTATTTTTAAAAATAGAAAACAAAAAACATGTTTGGTTTTATCATTTTTTAAAATTTTTAATTAAAAAAAATAGGATGATAAGGTTGATTATTACACTCTAAAATAAGATTGAGCAAAAAAATTCACTGTTACCATAAAATTTAAATCAATCGTCAATAAATTAATATATTCAATAACACAAATAAATAAAATAATCATTAATTAAATTAGAAAATAAAGATATAATATTTCATAAAATTAATATAAAAAGTCTCATATTACATTATTATAATAGTTTGAGAACTCTCAACATCTAGATAAATAAAATAAGATAATTAAACTAAACTCAATTATGTGTATGACTCCATAGTTTACTTACAATATGATCCCGAAGAAGCCATATATCTTTGCGAATGATTGAATAATAATATTGATGATAGATTGTGTGATACATTTGATGTAAACCTTCCTTCTGTATCAATAATAAAATTTTTGTTTTCATACATCTCAAATAATATATCTAATCTATATTGTGATCTTATAAAATTATGCATTGCACAACAATCAATTACAATATAACGTTGTGTGCGCAAATCATAAGGAGAAATTTTTAAAAAATTGAAAATCTAGCTTTTAAAACTTCCAAAATATCGCTAATAATATTTCTTAAAGAAGAATGTCTATAATTAAAAAGTTTTTGTTTTTGAGATTGTGTGCACTCACGATAATCATGAAGATGATATCTTAATTCTCTATATGTTGATAAGAAACCTCGCATGTTGGCACACCCAGAATCAATTAAATAATATTTTCTTATTTAACAAAATATTAGTTAATAAAATAAAATTATCATTCAATAATTTTAAAAAAATATGAATAAAAAAATAAAATTTAACATACTTTCTGGTGGCATAAGATTGTTTAACTGGGGATTGTGGGCTCCGAAAATTCGCCACCGATCTCTCGATTAAGAGAGTGAATTATGTGCCGGTCCAATTTTCAGAAGGTAGATGAAATAGTAGATAAGACACTACCCAAAGATTTTACCCTCATTTTGTGAGGATTTTAAATTTGATTCTATGTTTCTTATAGGCAAGCACCTATAGTTAATTATTCCTCCCAAATAAAGGGCAATTGTTAAATGAAATTTCTCATCAGAATCACTTTCAAAATCTGAATTCAAACTCATTTTTGAAATTGAAATAAATAGAAAAAAATAATTTTAATGAAAATATTCATAAAAAATGTGAAAGAAATTACTATTGTAATTAACAATCATAATATTCAAATATTTTGGTTATAATTAACAAATATAACCAATCAAAGAAGCTAAAATATCAAAGAAAATAAGCACATCATAGAGCTATATCATACTAATTTTATCATATTATTGTTTAAATGATAAAACATCAAGACAAATTTAAATGTTAATTAATTAATACTACATAACTTCATAATGTTCAATTATTTCGAAGTAAGAATCCAACCCCACCTTTTGTATTATGTCATATGAAGAAACATTTTCATCTATGTTGGATCTTCTTGAAACTTTTGCAAAGCCTTTGAGTAGCTCACATCATCTAGATCTTTAATAGAGTTAAGAAAATTCATGCATTCAATCAATAATGATTTTGTTGATTCAAATAAAGATCCATATGATATACCCATTCTCTTTTCCATAATATCAACCTTCTTTTAGAACGTTCACTCAACACATATAATGTATTAGCAATAACATATGAAATATTTGTCTTCTTAGCATGTTTTGAAGATAACTTTCTCTTAAATATAATATCTTCATATTTATCTTTATTCACAGATTTATCTATAGATTTTGTTTTTTTTCTCAATCTCCTTTTCTTCTTTAGTATCTGAAGAAATTGGTCGATGGATGTTGAAGACTACCAGTTGCAGTAGTGTCATCATAAATTCGACAGAGAGACTCATATAGTGGACATCCTTTTTTATGAAATATGTTGCACTTTTATTGATCTAAATATTAGTAAATAAATATATTAATATATGCAAGTAATGAATATAGTTAAATAAATAAATTCAATATAATATTAAGTATTTTATATAACTTGGATCAAACATCTTCGGATGCTATCACTTGTCTTGTGGTTGCATTATAACTAATTTCAGTTTTTTTTAGTAAATTAAAAAAGTCTCTCTAACAAGTTCTGAAAGTATTGAACTTATTTCTTAATTGTTCTTTCTATATATTTTTTTTGTTGCTGCTTCAAGATCTTGTAAAATACATGATTATGTTGCTTGGCTAAAAATAATTGTTGTCTATTTCCATTAATGACTTTAATTTCTATAAGTCGGATAAAAATTTATTCATTTTTATCTGATCATACTGCTTCTCTACTTGACGTAATTGTATCAACAATATCCATAATCTATCAAATTAATTAATTTTTAACATATCAACTTTAAGATAGATTAAAGAGTCGATAGCTATCTTGAATAAATTAGGCGTAGTTTTAAAATAAACTTATTCACTAGTAATATCTCATCAAGGAAGTCATCAAGGAAGATCTAACTCCTCACAACCCAACAAGAAAAATGATACTAGTTTAGTTCATGCAACTCAGAAAGCGTCTAAACTTGCAACAACTGCTGAAATAGATATTTATGATGAACAGGTAGTAAACATTCAATTAATGTTTAGTATGTTTTGTTATAAGGGATTATATGTGGATTGATAATTGTCAAAAAATGAATGCAGATTACAGAGATGAAGTTATTTGTTGACAGCCTTGAGAGGAAAGAGATTATTACTATGCTAAACTTAGAGACATTGAAATACTCTGCCAAAGTCCTGACGTTGGGCATTTGCCGGTAGGATACTAACATGCTCCTTATTCCAGTATTTTAAACATGAAAAAACTTTGCAACTTATTATCAATATATAGAGCTGTATGAATATTCTTCCCATATCAGTTCTTGAACACTTAGAAATTAAAAACTGAACTAGACAATCTTACAAAGTAGTGTGGGTGGATAGGATGTGCTTTGTCCCCATTCAACTTGTTGCATATACTAATACGATTTGGTGTGATTTCTTACCAATTGATCTTTGCCTATATCATGACCTTAGTTATATGATTTAGATGTAACTTATTCGATATATCCAATAGCTATGCTTTTAAAATCAATGGTAAGAAGGTTGCCATAAAACTTACCAACTTAAGGTCCTCTCTGCGTGCGTCAGAAGAATCAAACAGTCCAAATGAATAGATGACGCCCCAACATATCCTAAATACTTTAACATACTCTCTCTATGTGTGTTGTGGGAGATAATAAAATTTATTATATGTACTCTTCTTGTCTTGTTTCATATGGACTTTAGTGCCTTTGGGATGAAGCATGATTTGCTGTCAGCTTAGGAAAGATAGAACGGCATAAGCGAGGATGAGGGAGGAATCTTAGTAGTATGCTGGGGATGGGGGGATTTTGAGTTGCTAAGGGAATGGAGAGCTACAGAAGTATGAAAAGTTAGTGATAAGGAAATAGTGAGTGATTCAGATAACTCTCTAGGAAACTAGGAGAGCATGCAGAACTAGAGATGAAGTGGAGGTTTGTGCACGGGAAGAGTGACAAAAGTTGTAACTATGGCTTAGATGCACCAGAGTAAAAGATACTCTTGGTTGATCACCTGCTGAGACTGAAACAGTTTAGAGAAACATCAACCTAAAACATGTTTTACACCAATCATAATTCAATTAAATTGAGAGAGAAAAAAATGAATAAATGTAAACCAAATGTAGTTTTTGACACTAATATATAGTATAAATAAATATAATTTTCAATATTAAATATATAAAATACACACACAAAAAAAATGCATGTAAATCTCTAAATTAAATTATAGATTTTCATCAGATCAAACATAAACACAAATATATATATGAAGGGATTTAAATTAGTTCAGAAGGCCAAAAACATACTTAAAATTTTAACTGAAAAAATCATTTAAAGGACCAAATAAGATCTTAACCATACAAATCTGCACAAATGACATGAACCAATGAGCAATTATGAGCATGCATAAACAACAGATATAATGATCTGACTAAGTTAAAATTATTTTTCTAAACTCGAATATAGATGACAGAACCAGATGATCAAATCAAACATATATGCTTAACCATTTATAAGCATAATCAACAGTTTCTTCACTAATATAAACTAAATCATTACAGTGAGCAAAGCTCATTAAATAAGTTTTATCTTTCTCTAAAACTTTCAAACTACAGATTTAGCTGCTTCTTTGTCAAGCAGAACTCCCAGAAGGAAATTACTAAAATTTTTAAAGGCAGTATCTTAAGGGAAACCAAATTAACTATTCTAATAAAATTGCAGTGGATCTCACAGTAGAAAACTAGAAGAACCTGTAACTTGTGAAGGGAACTTTGGCTGCAAATGATTTACGATAGTAAATAAAGGACTACTTATAATCTCTAGGTTTTAATCTGCTATGCACTACATTCAATTCCCCTTCCTCCCAAATTGCTGTAATCATAAAAGGTTTGGTCATACCTGATAGCTTAAATGGAAGAAAACTCAAAAGATCCTACCTCCTTAGGGCACTGCGGGCTCCCAGTAGTTCGACGAGCTACGTAGCGAAAGTTCCATATAATGGAGGAGACGGAGGAGACCACGAGATATAAGGCCTCACGACAAATGATTGACAAGAAGAAGTGGTTTCGATTTACGAGAGAGTCACGGGTCTCACGATGGTATTGTAAGCCGTGTGAGAAAGTTGCGAGATCGAGAGAGGGCCGGGACTCGGGAGTGTAGTTTCGGTTCGGTTCTGCTATTTTTGAAAACAAAAAATAAATTTATTTAAAAATAAAAAAAAATAAAAACATGAAACAAGAAAACAAACAATTTTTATTTTTTTTCTATTTTTTAAAAACAAAAAATAAAAAATAAAAAAGCGATTCCAAACAGCCCGTAAGGATCTATTTGAATGAGCTTCACGTTTTAAAAATGATATTTATATATTATATAAATTCGTTTGATTGTAAACTGATTTTAAATCATTTCTTATAAAATGTAATTTTTCTATTATTTTTAGTCATGATTTTTATTTGTTGTCTTAAAGCAGCTTTTGTAAAAATTATTTTTAGAGAATTTTTTAGAGTGGAAAAGCAAACATCGAGCCTAAATTCGTAGTTCCGCGTATTTAAATGGTTTTTGGCGGCGTTAAATCCATTAAATTTCCTTCCGATCGCTCGTCTCTCCTCACTCCTCTTTCACTCGTGAGTAGAGTTGCAATCCATGAGTTTGGACTTTGGATGGATGGATACTCTGATTTGTTAAACTGAAAATCGATTCATTTAATTAATAAAATAAACTGAATAGATATAAATCGATTCATTTAATTAATAAAATAAACTGAATAGACATAAATCGATTTTTTATCGAATTTTCAGTTTGATTTAAAAAAAAAAACTGAAAAATGAATAAGTAAATTACTATAATAATTTTTTATCAAAAGTTAATAATTTCATCAAATCATTTTATATAAAATCAAGTAATTTTTTGATAAATGAAATCAATGAGATATAAATTTATCATTCAAATTATTATCTTGAGATTTTTTTGAAACAAATAAAAATTAATTTATTAATTTTTTTTGATTTAATCTTATTAAGATAATACAAAATTGAAGTGAAATTCTAAAATAAAAAAATATCAAATTCAAACTGGAATAAATAAATATATAAAGGGGGAATACATACATAACATTTTAAATTATATAATTTTTATATCTAACATCATAAACATAAATATTACTGAAATACCACTTTAAAACATATATATATAATATCAAATATACGACTCTCAGTTCGAAGCCCGTTTAGCGTAACGAAATCCACGCTACCCCTCACTACTCCGTCAAGTCCTCCCGCGTAAAATCATTTGCTCCTCCCGCTCCCACTCCTGCTGCCACAATTGCAGACCAGCTCCGACTAAAATCATTCGCTCCTCCCGCTCCAGCTCCCGCTCCCGCTCCTGCTCCCGCGCTGCTCGATTCAAGCATGGACTCTTAAGAGGGCTTTCGCGATTGCAGACTGGCACCGCTCAACTCGTCTTCCTCCTCTCTGGTATATGCATTGATGTCCCCATTATCGCTGTCCTGCCTGCTATTTTGCTTGGAATGTTTTTGAGTCCTATTACAAGAAACTCTTCGCCAATGTCATTTCAAAGACTCTAATGTCGTTTTCTATAATGGACAAAATTGTATATATATATATATATATATATATATATATATATATATATATATATATATATATATATATTCTCGGCATGTGGCATAAGCATCATTTGGCATTAGAAACGATTCCCTGCTAAGAAACAGAGAAATCAGTTAAATAAAAGGAGAAAAAAAATTGGATTTGTATTTTTCATTAAAGAGGTTCAGAATGCTATAGACAAATTAATTAATGAAAGAGTTTTTTCTCAAATAATATATTCAAAGCAAATTTCTAAAAACTTAATCTCTATGTTTAATTAAAAGAGACGATTTTGTTCGCTGTAAATTACTCATACTATAAGGAGATTAAAATAAAAAGTTCAATATAGGACCTTTAGCTTTTGATAAGAAAGAAAGGAAGGAATTAATTTTTAAGAATTTCTGTAATTCTAATTACTGATATGAAAGAAGTTAGTAATTTAAGCTAAAAAATTCAACATTTTTTTACACGTGAAGAATTTTCATAT